>CAKKXW010000001.1:83153545-83168864 GCA_920937365.1 Sphaerophoria rueppellii
ACTTCATGAATGTGAAACGAGGCGAATGTCATCATTGTTTGAAGAAACATTCGTATCGGTGCCTCACCACATCGTACCTGGGACTGGGATGTATGCAAAAATCAATTTGTAAAGTTAAAATTTGCCAATATACTCGTCAGCCCCTTTACCACGATCGAACAATCCAGTGAAATAAATCGATTTAGCTTATCCTTGTTGTAGATGCCATAATGTGCTCTATGTACGAGAATCTAATTTGAAATTTTATCTATTTTCAGTCAAGCTGTCGAACGTTTAAAAGTACAGCCATATTGTCGGTAGAAGTAAGTTCTAGGACGAAAGTACCAGTTCAAGCCGATAGTGTATGAGCAAAGCATAAAAGAATAGCTATTGCAATTCATCATTAATTGGTGGAGAATGATTTGTAAAAAAAGGCACATCTAGCGGTCGATTTTCGATGATTTTGGCAGTTAATATTTTGCTTGATGGTTTGGTCTGACTAAGAAGAGTATCAATAGAACTAACTACCACCCTGAGGCTGATCCGAAGTGGCTAGAATAGGGTTTGAGCAACGGAAATTACAGACAATACAAAATTATTTCGAAAATGTTTAGTCTACGGTTACAAGTTTAGCGATTGGTCGAAAGCACTGATCTCTATTATAACTGGATAGTGGATAGGAGCAAAAAGTTTGACTCCCATAGAAGACTGTTATAATTGTAAAGGTACCATCCATGTATAACAGTTATACCAAAATATAGCACTTCCCCACTGAGAGCTGCAAAAAATAACATAAATACGGCTGTGCTGTGAAACTTCTTAAATGATAAATAATAAGTACCTTGCTGCTTTAATATTTTATTGTTATTTATTTCAATTAGTGGTTGGCCTCATTTACTTAAAAATAGCAATTTTTCAGTAAATTTATTTTAAATTATAAACTCAGGCCATTGATGAAACTAAGCAATCTCTTCATCACTTCACTCTGTCCACTGATCTCTATAATAGAGATCAATGACTCTGTCTCACTTTTTCGGTTTATATAGAAAGAGATGCACAAGTGTAAGAGTACCATGTCAAATTCAAAAGGAGCCAAAAAAAGTGTTATAATTTGTATGGAATCCACTATCCAGTATATTATAGAGATCAGTGGTCGAAAGAGACGCAAAACAGTTAAATAAAAAAACAAATCGGGCCGGGAGTCAATTCATCTTTCAGTTCAGCAAGTTTGTATTCAATTGGATATGGGCCAAGTATTGGATTCGTACAAATTGTTTATAACACATTAGGATGGTAGAAAAGAGGGCTGCGGCAAAAACAGACACGTTATGTTAGAATAAATAATGTTTCAACTCAACTTCAGTTACCAAAATCAGAAGCAAATTTATTGAACAATTTTTAAGATATAAAAATAAATAGATTGGAGCTTCAGCTCTTGAAGGACCATCGCCTAAGTGGCTTACTCTATTCAACAATTCTCTGAGTTCGTGTGGAAAATTGAGGGACCCACAATTCGGAACATAACCAATAAGCCACGGACACTACAATTTTTCAGATATTTTTACTTCCAAAAAGCTTAGAGAATGCCTCTCCCTTTTTTTTTTTTTTTAATCTGAGATTATCTGTTAGACGTTTTGTTGCTTTCTGCAAATTACATTTCTGAAAATAGTCCTTATCTGCAAAATATTTGTCAGAATTAAAACCTGCCGCCTTAAGCACGGTTGTTTTTTCATTTTCATTTTTCCTTTTGTTCTTTTTTATTTTTGAATATTTTTTACTAGCTGACCCTGCAGACTTCGTACCTCAATCGATAATAATCGATATCCCTCTACCACACTACAGAGTACGTCTACCCATATCTGCTACCCCATTTCGACATAACAGAGTCTGGTATTCAGATTCATATAAATGTTGTTAGGCTTATAAACGTATCTCTGTACTTGACAGAACGACCGAATTTGGGTTCGTTAGGAGTCCTGAAGCCGCGAGTTCTACAGTCTAATATCTTAAGGAGATTTTCCCATCACGAATTCTCTATCTTCCTATTTTTAAAAATCCATTCCAAATTTGACTTGCGGTTTTCTTGCTCTTCAAGAGTTTTCCACTTTACCATTTTAAAACTAATGCATTTCATTTGAAAGAGTGATTTTGAGATTTTTGTTAAGTCAATTTTTTTTGCGAATCAAATTTTCCATTTTTCCAATTTTGTTTACTTTGTCTTGCTTTCTAGTTCCCCATCACAAATTTTTCAGTTTCCCTTTGAAAACCAATGAGTTTTCCGAGTTTTATTCGAAAACCCATTTGAAATTTTCCAGTTTAGTTTTCCATTTAAAAACCAATGCATCTTCAATTACATGCAATTTTCCTTTTGAAAACCAATAAGTTTTCCAAGTTTTTCATCAAGAACTTTCTATTTTGCATTCGAAAAATCATTTTGATAGTTTCCAGTTTTCCATTTGAAATGCAATGCACCTACAATTTAATGCAATTTTCAATTTGAATACCAATGAGTTTTCCTTGTTTTTCAAGAACTTCTATTTTCCATACGAAAACCCATTCTGAAATATTCCAGTTTTCTGTTTGAAAACCAATGAACCTACAACTACACACAGAAAAATTATCAAATTATTGTTTTTACAATGGTTCACAGTTTTGAAATCAACTTTTTTTTTTATTTAGATTTGAAATGGTTTCGTTTTAAATTGATATTTTTAGTGATTATTTTAACATGAATGCTTAATTAAGTGTTGATTTTAAAGTATTTCGTTTAAAATTAACTTCAGATTAAACAAAAGGAAATCGTGTTGAAATAAAAGGGAATCGTGTTAATAATCGGATTAAAACAGAAAACAAACCCAATGTAAAATCAACACAAACAAGATTACTGTTTTTTAAGTATTGAATCAACATGAAATCGTTTAAAAAAAAAAGTAAATCGTGTTGAAATAAAACGGAGTCGAGTTAAAATACGCCTTCTCTGGTTGCATTCGCATTTTTGTTTTTCTTTGAGTTTATTTGACTGCGCGTCTCAGCTCAAAAACTGTTTAGTAGCCAATCAACATTTAATCGTTTTAAAACAAAAAATAATCGTGTTGAAGTAAGAGGGAGTAGTGTTCTTACTGCATCAAATCGTGTTGATTTTTGATTAAGATTTGCAAACGAGACAAAAAGGTCCGTTATCTTTTCGACCACACCTTGCATGTGTGGTGGCAGTGGCATTCGCATTTTAGCTTTCGGTCGGAAGAGTTTGTTTTAATAAAGTGAAGTGAAGTGTTTTAAAAAATTATTTGTAATGGATGTACAAAGTAATGATTTTGTGTTAAGTGAGCCAGTAACGTATGAAAGGGACGACCAAGGAAATATTATTCTTAATTTGCCATCAGTACCAGTGTTGAACCAAAATATTTCAAACGTTTTGAATGTACATATTCTAATTTTTTTTGTTCTATTTATTATTTTAGAAACTTGAACATCTTTTTCCCAGCGAAATAAAGGTTAATATATGTAGTTTGCTTTTAACAAAGTTCTGTCTTTCTGTATTTCAATAGAATTGGCGCTAAAATGTAGATATGTTTTATGTCATGAAATAGAACTAAACTTTTTTGACAGTCATTTTCAATCATATGAAGTGGGAAAAATGAAAGAAGAAATGTTGTTGAAAGAATTTCAGGAATTCACAAGTCCGCTTTGAATATCTTTCCTATTAATAATGGAAAAACATATTTAAGAAATAAATGTATTTAAATAAGTTCATGTTTAGCTTAAGAAATCAAATAAAAACTAATAAATTAAATGATATTTCCAATTTATAATGAAAAAATATATTTTTGAAATGTATTTTAATATATTTTTAAAAAATAAAATAAAGAATGATTAATTTATAACATAAAAAAATGCATTATGTATTTCTGTGTGTATGTTTGTTCACAGGATCACCAACTCAGCACTACCCTTCATGTTAATTTAACATGAGCGTCATTTTAGTTCAAGGTTCATTCTCATCTTACTTTAAAATTAGAACATATTGATTTTTCGAGGAAAATTCAAGTTGTATTAATACGACAAGGAATTATTTTAAAAGGAACTATCATGTTATTTTGACATGAGAGCCATGTTGATTCGATTCGAATTCTGATTTTGTTTTAAGGTGAATATCATTTTGGTTTAGCAGGGACCATCGTGTTATTTCAATTTTAAAATCGATATGGTTCAAGAGGATATGCGTATTATTTTAAAAGGGTAGCCATTTTGATTCAACAGGAATCAACGAGTTATATCAATACGATAATCTTTTCAAAATAAGCTGATATCACGTTATTTCAAAACGAAAAGAATTTACGCTTGTTTTACAAGAAAATCTTTTTAAATCAACACGAAATGCCATTAGAGCAAAATCATAGCAAAAAAATGTTGAATCATTATTATTATTTTTGATTTTACACGATTTTTTTTGTGTGTGTATGTACATGCAATTTTCCCTTTAAAAACCAATGAGTTTTCCGAGTTCTTATCAAGATCTTTCTATTATATATTCAAAAACCCATTTTGAAATTTTACAGTTGTTCGTAAAGAGTCCTTAACTCTACTTTTGGTTCTGACCGAGAACGAAAATGAACGAATCAATCACGAACGACAGAGGCCTAATTTTGACCGAGACCTAAATGTAGGTAGAGGTAGCTAATATTCATAATGTGAAATGTACATGCACAGAGATTGGAAACTAAAATCTATGCTTTTTTTTAATATCGATGTTAAAATTTTCTTTTGTGTAGAAAATCTTACCCAAGAATTCGCGTATAAACATTGTCTTGGTGTAAAAGCTTAAGTAGGAGTTCAGCCTTAAATATAAAACAAAATAATGAATGAATTCAGTTGCCTGAATTTAAAAACAACATTTCCGAGTAAGTAAATTGAAATCAATGTTTTTTGGTATTTATCATTATTTCTTTTATTTTCAGAACCTCCTACTGCACAATCAGTGCATAGAAGAACAATTGTCCATTATTTATAAAGTGAGATTTCTGTTTGTTTGTTAGTTTATCGACTACAAACATACAACCGACAAACAAACAAAAGTCTTACTTTATATATTAGTATAGATAAAACCTCTTTTATGCGTTATGTTTTTGTCTTTGAATTTAACACTCGTTTCCGTTCCCCAACACAAACCGACAAGTTACTAACTATTTCCAACAATTTATCCCCTGGTAGTCACTTTGCATCTTGTCCCTTTCGAAATAATAATAATTTCCTCCTTTTCCAGTCTTTGTTGTTTCAAAAATAAACATTTTTTTGATCCCCTAGCGGAAAAAGGTCTATTTAAATGAATTTTCCCTGATACATTTTCAACACATTAATTCCCTCGCAATATAATCCCTCAGGATGTTCAACAACACCGCACCGCAGAAAAAATTAAAGATGCAAATACTCAGCATAAAATGTTGGTGTTGTTTTTATTTTAATCCCGCTCTTGAAAAAACTTAATTCAATTTTATAAGTTCGTCTTAGGGCTTCAAAGAAACGAGCGTGTTTGATAATTCCCTGGTGAACGAACATTGAACACCTTGAATTATAAATGAATTAAGTTGAATCAGGAGTTGTCCTAAGCAACGCGACGCGCGAAGAACGTGGAGGCTGTGAAGGTGCTCGGTGATGATAAAAGCCAAATCAAGCTTTTTCTGTTATTTTCCGTCGTCGTTGCTTAAGGCTGAGGTTCAGTTCGGGTTGCCTTCGAACCGCTGCTGCTGGAATATGCCGTCACGTTAAATTTTTAAGTTATAACTTATAACCATCCGTGAGAGAGAGGATATAATTAAGAATTTAATGGGAAAATATTGAATAAGAAATTAGGACAAACCAACCGTATTAAGCAAACTAGTGAAACCACTTTACCCATTCGACTGATTTACGCTAACTTTGCATATGAATCATGAATAAAGGATAGCGCTGTGATCGTTCCCTTGAAGGGAATAAACGTTCGTAGAGCTTTCTTGTTTAACATTTTGTTCTTTCGGAAAATTCCGTAGGTATATGACTGGATGGGGCTGTTGACGGCAACGGAGATTCAATGGGCTATGAACTTATTATGTAAATGGGATAACTGGAGGAGATTTGCGCTGTTTAATCATTGCGAATGACGTGTTTGGGAGCATTCACCTTCACATAGGTTGGCAAGTGTCGGAAAATTTCAGTCACTATTGTTATTATTATTATGATGACTCGAAGGCAAAATTAAAAAACATGAATCGGAAATTGGATTTTTAAACTCAATCTTGTAAATGTGTGTAAGGTTTTGAAACTGTTTGTGATTTTTCTCTTAAGATTAAGATTAGGTACTTATAGCGATAGTTTATTATTTTACAAAATTTTAAATTAATGGTGGTGGTGGCCTACGATTTTGCCAGATTTGAATAAAATATTAAATCATCCTGTGAAGAACAAAAACGACTGTGAACCGAATTCGTATAAGATTGTTGATGTTTTCGAGAATGTCAACATTCCTTAACAATGCAAACATTTGTATGTGGATTCAAAGTAGCTTTGCAGCTTGAAGTACAAATTCATACAGTATCTCGAATGTGTATATCATTTGGTTTCGTCAACTCAACCAAATCTGTCTTTCAGAAGCCCTGGGCAGCAAGAGCACACCTCAATATTTGCATTCAAGCTCAGACAAAAAAAAAATGAATGACGTTCTAGCACTGATTTACGTTATTATAGACGCATCAAGGATTTTTGGATTTGATTAAGTTGAAAATATAGTAGCCCTGAATTTCCATGAGGATCTCTTATCTTTTAGGATTGAAAAATTCATTTTAAGTGAAAATCAAAATCACAATTGAATAATCTCAAATAATATTCAATGTGTGACTCAAGTCCTGCTGAGCTGACAAGAACGATATGTTATTGAGCTACGATGTTATACATCTATGTTGACAAAAGTCCTTGTCCTACCTTGATTAGAATTTAATTTCTCTTGTAATCGTTTGGCTTGTCTCATGAGATAAACATTTCTTGTCATTGGTTTAAAAACTTCCTTAAACGTAACCATATTTGACAAACTTTCACACACTAGCTGCTGAAGAAATTTAAAATTCAAATGTAAGTTCATCGAAGGATAAGTACCTTCACTTTAAGGAGAGAGTTTTTAAAAGGTTCTCCCCCGACCTCTGGGGACCAAGATGGCTTCAAATGATCTAGTTATTGGAATTGAAAATTTGCGTGAAGGAGACTATCGATGTCTCAGCATGCTAACTGCAAAGGGAAATCGGTAGAAACAGCCTTGTATACTCTGGTAAGAACTATTGAACACTCCCTAGAGCAAAAGGAATACACTATAGTTGCCTTCCAGGACATTGAGGGCGCTTACAAAAACGTTGACATATCTACTATGACGACCCTAAACGTCAAATGCTCACTTTGTGAGTTTATTAATTTAATACTTACTAGCTGACCCGCCAAACTTCGTACTGCCTCAAACATAAGACCTATACTTTTGTACTTCGCCAAACCACCACTACCCGGACTACCGCATTATCCTACTAACCCCTGTCCCGATAGTCTTTCCCCGCTACCCAGCTGTCCGCAATTTCTTTCCGCTACCCTATTACCCGCTATCCCGTTATCCAGCTACGACATTACCACTCTACCTGGTACCCTTTGCCCACTACCCACTACCCGCAATCTGCTACAATCAGGGCTAAGAAGTCTGAACCTCGCATAACCTATTGTGGCTATTTACATCGGTCATCCGACCAATATTCATATATGGTGTTGCAGCATGGTAGACTGCACTAGAGAAAGTCACTTTCTGCGACAAACTCAGCAGAGTTCAACGCACTGCATAGCTTTGCAGAAGAGGCATTGAGAACCAAACCCTCAGCGGTGCTAGACATTTTCAACTTATTCGGTTCTATACCAAAGAACATAGACTACACCATTCCAAAACTCCAATTTGGGAAAAACTTCGAGGTCTCCATTCCATCGAGAGATGAATGGGAAGACACAAAATTTCTGGAAGACAAAAACATTAATTTGTATACAGATGGATCAAAAACTAATGAAGCTGTGCAGTGTACTCGAAAAGCTTAATATAAGCCTTTCATTCCGCCTCTCTAATCAGTGTAGTGTCTTACAAGCGGAAATGTTAGCAATCAAAGTGTTCTATCCTGACAGTCAGGTTGCTATTAAATCTCTCGACGTGTATGTCGGTCAAACGGCCCTCGATTATCGATCATATATTATGGAGATGATGCACCAATTAAATGTTCACCTCTGTTGGGTGCCGGGCCACAGAGACATCACAGGAAATTGTAGAGCCGATGATAATCGCTTAAAATGGAACCGTCATACCCATCTCACCTGAAATTGAAGATACCGATAGCTACATGTAAACTTATGCTAAAAAAAACAGCCTCAACGATAACATGCTCAGCCACATAAATAATATGGCCGTCACTTGATATAAGGCGCTCCAAGGACTTGTTATCTCAAAGCAGATTTCATATTAGCTCCCTAATGTAGTGTCCCCGGCTTAGTGGTAACGTGCGTTGGCTTCTAAGCAGAACATCGTGGGTTTGAGTCCTACTCGTGCCCGTAGTTTTTATTTCACCTTTCACTGGCACTGCCTCTGGCGAAGAACTGACAAAACTTTCAAGAGTACTAATCTGTTTTGGAAAAGCGCTTCTCAGCGTAGGGAATCGGCGTTAAACTGTAGTTCCTTTCAATTCTGCACAAGCACCTAGAGTCTTAAGGGCTAACTATAATGAGCGGAAACTAGTGTCAGAACAGAACGAAACGCTCCCTTCCGAACACTTTACCCATAATGAACGGATGTGTACGTAAGTATGCACGTTCCAAAATAAAATATTTGTTTTTTATTTGCAATAATTTGTGAATTTCGGTTGCCATGCAACAAACAAGCAATTTCAAGATATTAATTTCTTAAAATCAACAACAAATTGAATTCCTCTTCAGAAAAAAAAAACAAACAGTCAGCTGTCAAAATTTTCGTCCGTAAAAACGAAGGGGAGCGCAGTTTACGTCCGTAAGCAAAATTGAACAAAAATTGACGAAGCGGAGCAATCCGCTATTACGAATTCCTTATATTCGCTCAGTTACGGATGGCTCCGTCCGCTCCATTCCGTTCATTATAGTTAGCCCTTTTGTGATGGGAGGAAGCTTCAAGAGCTGTCGCACTACTCTATTTATTTTATTGGTGTCCTCACGGGGCACTGTCTTATAGGCAGACACACAATGCCAATTGGTGTAGCTTCAACTGACTTCTGCAGGAGCTATATGGACGAAGAAGAAGAGGAAACAACACCGAAAGAAAAAACATTGGTTGATTTAAACACACTTCATTGTTAATCAACAATTTGACAATAGTTGTGAAATTAAACAAGCTTTGTGATTGAAACAAATAAGATCGCATGTTTAAATCAACAATGCAGCCGTGATCAATTTTTATTTTGGTGAGTAACATAAAAATGTTCAAATTAAGCATGTTACTAGTTGATTTGAATATTCTCTTATACTACAGCAAGAATATCATTGTTGAATTTATACTTGATCAACAACAAATGTGTTTAATTAACAACTCAACTTAATTTTATGAAAAGTGACAATGATAAACAACGTATCATGTTGAAGTATCACTTATAATGTTTGATCAACAATGGAAGTATTTGACCAACCACAAGAATTTTTGAAGCTACACACAGGTCGTTAAAGTATCACTAAAATGTTCAATTTGAACACTTTAATAAAAATATCACAAAAAACGTTGCTCCCTATAACGAAGTTACAATTCTGATGCTTGCAAGAAAAACTCTTAAAGGAATAAAAATCCTATTGAATTCTCAAGGATATACTCGATCAACAATGTTCATATTTAATCAATCACAATAATTGTTGAGGCAACACAAACTTTGTTACAGTGTCGCAATCATTTTCAATTAGAATACTTTTCGAACTTGAAGTATCACGTGTATGTTCAATAGAATGTTTGTATTGCTTGGCCTGCAATAATCTTGCATATTTGAGTTTAAATGCATTCGTTCGTTGTTCATTAGTTTAGCTTTTTTGGTGAACAAGACGTGTGTATAAAGTGAATAAGAGTTTGTTTATTAATTGCTTAACAAAGAGAAAGAGAGGAAATAACACCAGCACCAGAAGTTTAATTTCTAAGGTAAGTTTTTGTTCTATTATATTGTTAAACTATAAATTAACACAACACTCTGAAACTCTGAAACAATTTTGTTAAAATTCATAAAATGAAATAAATCAAATCTATCTCTATATCTAGTCCAACATAATTCTGTTTTATGCTATAAAAAAACAAAGGTTATGAATCTACTACATTTCTTAACTATATTTCTTAAACATAAAAGTATTTGTTCCATCTCCAAGAGGATCCATAGTGAATTCATCAGAAGGTAGCAGGTTCTTCAATTCTAAAAGCAGGTGCAGAATAATAAGCATTGATATCTTTCAGAAGAAGAAGAAGTTTTTAAAATTTCAAGCCGGAGGAAGAGTTTTAAACATCTGAAGGTAAGCGGTTTCTTATACTATAGTTTCGTGTCTTTTTATTTTTTGCTTATCGGCTCATCAACTTTATGTTTATGTCAACAAAGGTCTCTTGCTGAAAATAACGGCTTCAACTTAGCAATAAACCGCGGAACGAGGTTATACTGAGGAGTAAGAATATTTTTATTACCTAAGAAGGGAAGATGTTATTTTATTGGCTGCTTTTTAAACGCTCTGCCAGGAAAACATCGGTAAATCTTGCATTCCTTATTTGTAAAAAAAAAGTAGTTTTTCCTTTAAATATTTCATTATTATATTAGGCTTTAAAAAGTATCGCATATCATCATCAAATTAATGTATTTCCGCAACATATTATTCAAAGTATTTAATAAAACTGATAAATTTATAAGAACAGATATCTATTCGAAACACAAACATTAAACGTGCTAAATTTTGTTATATTATTTAAGTGTTTTTGTATATTATTTCAATAAAATGTGTTTTAGAAAAATTGATTGTGATGGTTTTTCATTTCCTTGGATTTATCAGGTGAAAAAAAACTGTAAGTATTCTTATATCGACAAAGAAAATGTTTTTCTAGCCACTTTCTTTGAAGACTTAATTGTTTTCTAATATCACAAATGGTATGTATCAACATAGATCACCCTATTTCTCTTTTTAATTTAAGCAGAATAATATTCAATCAAAAGTTATGAGCATTAAACAAGGAAACAAGATTTAGATGTTGATACAACTATTAACGTTTTTGATAAACAACGAGCTTGACCAAATTCGTATTAATTCAAGCACAAAAATTGTAACACTTTAATATCTCATAGTTAAAGAAACATTAAATCGTTGTTGATCAACAACGAAATTGCATATTTTCGCATACTGACTGTCAGTCAAGAATGCTTATAGTATTGAAGTGACACCATTTTCATGTTTGTTTTACTACAAACGTGATTGGTCAACAATGAAATTGACAATGACATTATTGTTTTGAACAATGAACATTGTATCATTTAAATAAAAAAAAATAACAATGCCAGCATGTTCAAACTAAACATATTCGTGCTTGACGCAAAAACAAACAAGATTATTGTTTGATTTTACCAAGGTTTTTTTGTCGGTGAATCTATCACCTTCTCTGCACATGCCCTGTTCACTCCCTAAGACGCATCTGGAAGAATATTTTTATGATAATCCGAGTGAACTAGCTAACAAGGATTTCAAATATCTTCTTCGCTTTACATAAAGCTCGAAATGGTTCGACTAGTAAGAAGTAACTTTTTAGATTCTTGTGGAATCACAATAGGCCTTTTCCTTTGCCCTAAATGTGTGGATCCTGTATCCGCAGCCACTTTAACCTATCCTTACCTACTTAAGAAAACATGTTCCTCAAAGTAAAAAGACATTGATTTGCAGCAAAGCCCGGAACGTCACTCTGAAGGGATAATTAACTGACAGCTTGTTTCTGGAACGCGATAGCATAAATCTCACAGTTTACTTATCCTAAATTTAAGAAAAAAGTAGTAAAACGAAAACAGATCCTTGAATGTTAAGCATAGTATCCACTCTTCAAAACTTCAGTTGAATGTTGTTGTTTCATTAAACGTTGTTAAATGAAAAAAAAAATAAAATGTTTAAAACAACCATCTGTGTATCACCTGATACGTCATTGCTTCTATCAGCCATTTTGAGACAGAAAAATTAATCAGTGTCCTCTAAATAAACATAAAGCGCAGGAAGGTTCTCTTTAAGAAAAGTATAGAGGAGCGCTTAGGTATTCGGTTAAGCGAAATGTCCGACAAATGGCTTCAAAACTTCTTTTTCAAAAGACAAAGGTATTCAGTCAGCTAGTATGCAAAAATAACTTTGCAGGAAAAGACTTAAACTGCTGGCCACTAAGCCACAACATCGCTCAACCGAAAAAAAGTAGTTTTTTCACACCTTTAGTCATCAATACACTGTGGCGTATGTGTACTTTTTGATTTTTTTTTTTTTTTGAATCTCGAATTCTATCTGCATTTTTGAAAACTTCTAGCTATTAGAAAATTCAATACCAGAATTGTCTGGGAAAACAATGAAGCAATATTGAATTTTCCATTAAGAGAATATAAAGTAAATCTTTTTTATTATGTTCATAATGGCATGTGTTTGCCTGTCAATCAATTGGTTTTTTTTTTTTGTTATTCGTTGTTCAAATTAAAATATTTTTGGGGGTAATATCCTGGGTTATTGAACACCTATGAGTCCTTCCTCAGTAGGAAGCCTTTTAAATGCAGGAGATTGTTGCTTGAACTTGTTCATTGCAGAAGTAGTTGCTTCAATATTTGTCAAAAAGAAGCTATAATTTTGGGCTACAGCAAGAAACTTCAAAAATCAAGTCCCATTTCCTTTTTATGGAAGCCAAACAAATAATGCTCCTTTAACGTTCAAACAAAAATCGTAAATATTTCTTTTTTGAAATATTAAATCAGATCTTTTCTGCACGTGTCGTGTATGTTCCATCTTATCCTGAACATCTGAATAAATTAGATCAGTACACATCACGCGATATTTATATTTATTTTCAGAGTCTAGAAAACAGAATTTTCGAATGAAACATGAACGTAGGTAAGTAAATTTTCATTTTTTTTCGATCAACCCGCTATAAAAACTAAGATTAACAAATTTCATCGAAATCTTCGGTTTCCAAGCTTTCAAGGGTTACAGAAGAATTTCCTTAAACTTGTGAAAATAGATTTCGAAAATTTTCACTGAACAGATCCTACTTCGTTCCTAATTTATTGAAAACCAAAAGCGATAAAATATAATATCGAACCACAAACCCAGTTTTAATGTCAATTTTAGACATTATTTGGTATGCGTATGAATTTGTGTCTTAAATTATTATTATAACTAAACAAACTGTAATAACAATAAACACAACAATATCTCCAAATTGTACAGAAGTTTTAAACGTTCAAAAGGTGAACCTAAAAAAAAAAAATGAATTTTGAGAAGATTATAAATACAATTTCTTGTTACATTTAGTTCAAGCATCCCTTGTATAGAGAAGTTGAACATTTTTACGGTGTAGGCATTGAGCTCGAACACAACTACACAATGCAATTACAATTTTCTGAACGAAAGCTTTAGCTCATTCGCTCAAAGTGTAATCAATTCCAAATCGATAATCCTTTCATTTATATTCATACATATGTATATATCAACTATACTTAGTTGGTTTTCTTTCGTGACGTCGCTCGTAATTAATTGCCAGATATATTATTCATTGATGAATCAAATAAACGATTACATCCTGATGTGAATCATATTGAATTTCTTGTTTAAGCCCAATAAGAACATAATCCATATCTAATTGAGATCCAATTTGAGAAATTTGTGTCTTCTTTTGACATAAACCATATTGCATGTCAAAACATCGAATGTACACATTTCTCACACGGCTTTTAAAGACCATTAATAAATGATGAAGCATTGAGTTATTGTCTGTTTGTTTTGGTATTTTTTGTATGGCACACTAGCAAAGGATATCAATATCAGTCTGTTTTCTGTCTAGTATTTATATCCTTTCTGTAGGAAAATAAATGATGGTTAATTTATTTCCGATGAATTAATATCCCTTATGCCTGAAAATAGACATACCTACATATACATTTTGCTGATAGTATCATCGTTAAGACATTTCAATGTGTGATCTATATAAAAAAAACTTCTGAGGAGTATTCTAACCTTGTCAGGAACAAAAGCCCTTGGAACCAAAGCTTGATATGAAAATGTAAATCAGTTGGGAAAATTGAAAGGTTGACCATCCAATTAAATTAATATTTTCCCTCAGTAGAACTAGTTGTCAATTTATTTTCTGACACGAGGATAGTTCTTGTTTCAGAAATAGTTGCTTCGATTTTCAAATTTAAGTCCAAAAGATAGCGTTGGCGTGCGTCGGTCGGTGTTGGGTGTCCTTCCTCGAACAGAATATACTTCGTTTTTCCCTCATTTACCGCTAAACCCATTTTTGCCGCTTCTGTCTCAATTCTCACAAAGGCGCCATTGACATCACGCTGTGTTCTTCCCATTATATCAATATCATCGGCGTACGCGAGAAGTTGAACAGATTTTTGGAAGATAGTGCCTCTGGTGTTGACGGTGGAGTTCTGCACTATCTTCTCATGAACGATGTTAAAGAAATCGCATGACAGTGCATCGCCCTGTCTGAATCTTTTTTTGACGTCGAAAGATTCCGTAAGCTCGTTGCCAACCTTGATGGAGCAGCGTGAGTTCTCCATCGTCATTTTGCACAAGCGAACGAGCTTGGCAGGGACGCCAAAACTAGACAAAGCTTTGTACAGTTTGACTCTGTAGATGCTGTCATACGCGGCCTTAAAATCGATGAAAAAGTGGTGGGTATCGATTTGGAGTTCATAGGTCTTTTCCAGGATCCGCCGGAACGTGAAAATTTGGTCGATGGTTGACTTTGCTGGCCTGAAGCCACATTGATAAGGACCAATCAGATTGTTGACGAAAGGCTTCAAACATTCACTTATTACGGCAGAGAGGATCTTGTAGGCGATGTTTAGTAGACTTATTCCTCTATAGTTGGCGCAGTTTAGAGGATCTCCCTTTTTCAGGATCGGGCAAACAATGCTGAGGTTCCATTCGGTTTAAAAGTGCAAGGCCGCCTAGGACCTTTTCTGGATACTTGAGGTTTAGCTATGGGTGGTGAAAAAGTAGCTAAAATTCCGGCGCATACTGTCGTAGATGTCTCAGTTTGACATGTTTCGAAACAGATCAAAACCGCAGGGAC
>CAKKXW010000001.1:83193002-83203800 GCA_920937365.1 Sphaerophoria rueppellii
TCCTATGCCAACTATCCCTGTTCCTACTTCCTTCCTCTTCCTAAATCCTTCCTCTCACAAAATCCTAAGGCCTCCTCTTGCCTCGCAACAATATGCATTCTGAAAGATGGGTTATTTATCTAGCATATTATTTAGTCGTTATAGTACATTAAAGGATTCACGTAGCTGTGATAAGTTTTTTGAAAGTCTTCAGTTGTTGCTTTCGTCCTCAATGTGAGGAACGAAAGTAACACATACTTACTTACTTATGGTGGCGCTACAGTCCAGGTCGGACCAGGGCTTCACCCAACAAACTTCTCCAGCCAGCTCGGTCCCTGGCTAGCTGTCTCCAGTTTTGCACGCCAAGTTGGTTCAGGTCCTCTATCACCTGTAGTTACGAGTTCATGTTGCCTGAATGTTGCCCAGTTCTCTGCAACATTTCTCTCTAAAATATGCTTACATGCATACTAGTTACAAGTTCATGTTGCTTGCATGATGCAAAGTTGCAACTTGAGAGTTCGTGTTGAAAAGCACGCTTGCATGAAGAAATGTTGCAGAGAACTTTGCACCATGCAAGCAACATGAACTTGTAACTAGTATGCATGTAAGCATATTTTAGAGAGAAATGTTGCAGAGAACTAGGCAACATGAACTCAAAACTCTGTGTGCTCCACCGGAGTCTGCGACGTCCTTCCGGGTTGGATTCAAAGACTTTACGAGCCGGAGCATTATTTTCCATTCGCTCAACATAACCCAACCATCTAAGTCGTTGGACCTTAACTTTTCTGGCTAGGTCAGTGTCGCTGTACAGCTCGTACAGTTCTTGGTTGAATTTTCGTCTCCATCCTCCATTAATGCAGACAGGACCAAAAATCACTCGAAAAATTTTTCTCTCAAAGCAGCCCAAAGCGTTTTCATCAGATGTTGTCATAGTCCATGTCTCTGCACCATACATGAGGACCGGGATGATGAGGGTTTTGTAGAGTGTCACTTTAGTTGCTCGGGAGAGGACTTTACTACTCAATTGCCTTCTAAGCCCAAAGAAGCAGCGATTGTCTGAGTTGATAGCGGATCCCAGGTAGACAAAGTCCTTTACTACCTCGAAGTTAAATCTGTCTATGTTGACGTTTGCTCCAAGATATCGATGTTGGTAGTCCTTTCTTGCCCTCGTTTACCGCTAACCTATCTTCCTGGCCTCCGTCTGAAGGCTCACAAACGCTCCACTGACATCACGCTGTGTTCTTTCAATTATGTCAATGTCGCCTGCGTATCCTAGTAGCTGGACGGACTTAAGAAAGATTGTTCCTCTGGTGTTGATATTGGAGCTTTGCACAATCTTTTCAAGAATGATGTTGAAGAAATCGCATGACAACGCATCGCCTTGTCTAAAACCTTTTTTGAAGTCAAAAGCGTCCGTTAGGTTTTCTCCGACCATGATGGAACAGCGTGAATTTTCCATTGTCATCTTACACAGACGGATGAGTTTTTCTGGGATGCCAAAACTAGACATTGCTCTATATAGTTGGTCTCTATAGACGCTGTCGATGAAAAGGTGGTAGGTATCGATTTGAAGTTCCTGGGTTTTCTCCAAGATCTGCAGCAGGTTGAATATTTGATCGATGGTAGACTTTCCGGGTCTGATAAGGACCTACAAACTTTTTATATAAGGTACTCTTCAGAAGTTGAAAATTTGTCGACCAATATTTTGAAGAGTTCACTTCCTACCCGGAAGTGAGTGACGAAATCTTTCTCGGAGTAGGTTGGAACAACTTCTTGCAAATAACTTTGAATGCAATTTCTTTTAAAGGTAATAACATTCGTAACACTTTCATTCCAATCATCTGAAGAGGAGTCCGACGAAAAATCACTATCGGTGTCTGAACCACTAACATTTTCATTTAGTATTATCTTAGCAATCACTTGATTTTCCATTTCAATAATTTTTAATAATATTTTTCACAGTAAAAACACAAAAAATTGAAAAAAATAAACGAGAAAAAATTCACACAATTTTTTTTTTTTTTTTTTTGACAACTGACGTTTATCTGACGTTTCTCACGAAACTGTGCTGTCCTGTGCGGTTCTAGTCAAAACCTCGGTGAACACAACTAGTGTTTCTATCAAATAAGCTTTAGTAATTGGAACTGATTTATGTTTCACAGACTTGTTAACAAAAATACATACTCCTCTACCCTTCCCTGTTAATCTGTAACAATAGGAAGATTTATTATTTATGCCTATATTTGGCTTTAGCCAGTTCTCAGTAATCACTACGATGTCAATATTGTGTTTAGTTAAAAAATGTGCACGACTTGATCGTACGAACTTGCTCCTGCATGCAGTAACTCAATATTTATGATTTCAATTATATTCCCAAAATTGCAAAAAGAAGTCTTCCTTAGTAGGGTAAGGTCGCGATGATTTGACATGGAGGAAGAATTGACATTAGTCCTTTTATTGAAAACTATTCACTTTGCAGCATTTAAAGGGATGAACAAATGATGTAAGTTATGATGGGTGAAAGTGGTAAATAATTGATCAGTGTGTCTTTGAAGCTGTGAGAAGTGGAGGTGTTTTTATTTTTCTTAGATGGTCGATCTATTTTTTGATGTTAAATCAATCCAAGTGCAATTTCTTTAATTCCAGGCTTTCGATACTTCAATTACAATATATTACCAGGTTGTTGACGAAGGGCTTCAAACGTTCACACAGCAAGGCACACAAGATCTTATAGGCGATGTTAAGGAGACTTATACCTCTGTACTTGGTGCAGTTCAGGGGATCTCCTTTTTTGAAAATCGGGCATACAATGCTGAGGTTCCATTCATCGGGCATGTTTTCCTCCGACCAAATTTTGCAGATGAGCTGGTGCATGCTCCTAACCAAATCATCTCCAGCTGCTTTGTACAGTTCGGCGGCTAGCCCGTCTGCTCCAGCGGCTTTGTTCGACTTTAGTTTAGATATCGCTATCTTCACTTCGTCCATATCGGGTGGGTGGAATTGTTGGCCTTCTGCACCTAAATTGAATGGTTCTGTATTGCTGACGGAGTTTTGGTCGTCATCGCCTTTATAAAGCTTGGAAAAGTGGTCTTTCCATATCCTCAGCACTGACTGCGGTTCTACTACGATGTTCCCATGATGGTATCTACAAGCCTCAGTTCGGGGTTTATAAGCCCTGGAGGTTTGTTTCACCTTTTTGTAGAACTTTCGAACCTCGTTCCTGTTGTGACATCCCTCTATTTCCTCGATCGTGTGCTTCTCATGCACCCAGGTGCTTTTTAATGCGAAGAGAAGCAATAGTGTCTTTAAGAAGGGATATTCGTACATTAATCTTATTTCTTTCTATTAAAACTGAGTTAATAAAGTTAATACTGTTGTGTACCATTATTCGTTTTGTTTGAGTATCACTAAATTCTTTTGTTATTGAGTGGCTATGAAGGAAATGCTTACCGAATTCTCTCGCATTCTCTTGATTTGTATAAAGGATTTGGCCATTATATTCCGGGTGTGGGATTCTTGTTTTTTTTTAAAAGATCTTTAAGATTTTCAATATATTTTGATCATGTTTGTCAATTTGTGATAACATTTGATTCCAGTTTTAATTACGGATTACCTGCATTTTGCGTATGACTAGTTTGTTAAACAAATTCAGTTGAAATTTCAGAAATAAGTCTCTTGATCTTTGATAGCGTCTACGAAGTGTATTCCTAAATGTTATTGTCCTTCGTACGTCGTTTGTTAGTAATTAAATTTCACTTTTGTTTCTATGGGATGCAGAGAGCAAAGAGACGGACGCCTTAACCCCCTCATTAATGGAATATTCAAACGCATTAACCTTATCATCAATTTCCTCTAACGCAAAGGTAGAGGGTTGAGAAAAGTCAGAAAGTGAATCGTTTACGTAACGTTTAAATTTTTTCCAATTAGCCCGATTGAAGTTATAATAACTTTCAGCTAAAGTTGCACTAGTGAATGAGTCATTAATATGAAAAACAACAGGTTTGTGGTCAGATGAAAGATCGTTTATAACCGTTAGACTTGAAATATTATCAATTGTATTTGTAAGGACTAGATCTAAGGTTGAGGGACGACCTCTACCGTTGGAAGGATAATAAGTAGGCTCAGATGGAAATGAAATATCGAAATCTTCAAAGACTTTGAGGTCTGACAAAGTTTTACCCCAAACGTTCGCGCGTACACAACCCCATGAGGAATGACGGCAGTTAAAGTCTCCGCATAAGACATAACTTTCGTTAGTTCTTATAAGTTTCAAGATGTCAGACTTAAATTTTTTGTTTTTTATCGTTAGTTATTCTACTACCGCTAGGAAAATAGGCAGCCATTATTTTGAATACGTTTGTGGGACTGCATTCAACTTTAATTGATAGTAGCTGTGTTCACTGACGCTGTGCTGGACTGTTATAGACAAAAAAGTACAGCTTTTTGCTGTTCATTGATGTTTTTTCTGTGCTGAACTGTTCTACTTTCCTGTTCATTGACAAACATAGAACAGTTTAGAACAGGATTTTCTGTTCTTGCTTTTGAGCATAGAGAATATATAATACCTAGAGTCGCGACCTTTTCCTCCCTTGCCGAAAACACCCTCGAAATTTTTCTGAGGTGAACTCTCACAATACTCTTTTTTTTTTCGTGTCCGTGAATCTGTGTAAGAGGTGAACTGTCACAATCCTCTCTTTTTTTCGTGTCCAAGAACCTGTGTAAGAGGTGACAAAAGAGTGAGCACTCAGCCGTGACAAAATTTTTTACCTGATGCACAAACCCAAAGTGACATACTTCCACCACAGGAAATACGAGACTTAACGCACGACTTTTTTCTTAAGATTTATTAAGATTTTTGATACAAATATTTGTAAATTATAGTGCAATTATATGTTAAAAGTGCAAAGAAACAATATAACGTATTTATTTTTCATATTACATGCATTTTTTGTGTGTTTAAGTTTTTTTTGAAAATGCTGAGCGCAACGGAATCTTATTTTCGAAATCTGAGCCCATGAAACCCACCTCGACTCCAACCTGAGCATTGTATCTAACTCAGTGCGAATGTATTGGTGCAGTTTCTCATTTAAAAAGCATTGGAAAACTAACACATTCTCACTGGGTTAGTACAAAACGACCAAATTGCAGCTTGTAGGCAAAAAGAGAGCGAACACCCGAAGTCGTGACTCTAGGTATTATATATTCTCTATGCTTTTGAGTCAGATCAGGTTAGAACAGACTCGTGAGAAATGTCAAAATCGAAGTTGTAATTCTTTTTGTTTGTTTTCTCGTGTTTTTTTTTCTCGTGATTTAAAACAATTTAAATAAAGTTATTTTGCCAATTTGTTTAATTGAATAATTATAAAATAAATTGAAAGAAAAAAATAAATGCATCAAATTGAATTGACATTCGAGGAAGGAAACACTGTGGTTGTGCAGTGTTCACCAAATACGCGGTTGAATATCGAAAGAGGTTAAAATGAAACAAAACATTTCTATTGTATTAAAATTAATAAAACGTTATATAAATTATAGATGAAAATTTTCGAATCCAGGTGTTTCAAAACTCATTAATAGGTGAGCAATATTTCGTGCCCATCGCGCCAGTTGTTCCCCAAGACAATGATGTTCATCTGTGCATGCTTCAGAGGAGCGACAGAGCCAGAAGGCCGTTTGGCTGGATCGAGACTGTCTTCACTTTACAGGGAATTGTACCCTAAACTTGGCAAAAATGTTTCGCTAAAAACAAAAAGGAAGCTTTGGGAACAAATTGCCGAGAAAATGAACGAGCATTCAACAACTAACTTCAGCTCTTGCTAAGTGGAAGGGAAGTGGAAGAGTTTGGAGAGAGCCTTTAAAAATAAAATGGTACACAACAAAAAAACTGGGAATGATCGAGCGACATGTCCATATGAAAAGTAAGTAAATTAAATAAAAGTTTGTGTGGCAAAAGTTCTAACAAAATATTTAAATATTTCAGAGAACTAGCAGATATGTTGCTGAATCGCCCATCGATCGATCCAGCATATTTGTTGGGGAGCACCATCGACAGTGGGGTTTCAAGAAAAGAAATCCTCCAACAATCAGGAATTAATCCAGGTATTCTTTAGTAAATTATAAATAGAATATCTTATATTTATACGGACACAATTGTTCATTAGATCCTCCAACACTCGTCCAACTCGATGAATCGAATGATCCTGTACCTGACCTAGATGAAACCCAACCAGAAGCAGATTTCACTGGGTACACCGGAGACGGCCCACCACCGAAAAAAATTAAAATTGCGAAACGATTGCTGGTGAGCTGTCAAAGTGGAGGCAGCAATTAATGGAAGATAGCCAACAAAGGAAAGTACAGGAGAGAAAAATTAAGAGCATATAGAGAAAAAACAGAGGAATTAAAAAAAATCGAGAACAAAAAGAAAAATTTCTCGAAAAGCTGTCCGAATCAAGTAATTGTTTTAAATGTAAACTGTTTTTATAATTGTAATGTTTTTTAAAATGTAAATGTTTTTGTAATAATTAATGTATCGTTTCATAAATGTAATTGTAAAACAAATACCAAATGTAAACAGTCAATTAAATAATATAATAGACAAAGTAATCAATAAAGTGATTTTATAAAAGAATGAAGACTTTGACTTTTTGAATAATTTCTCAATTAAAATAGGAATATACTTGCGCCTGCTCATGTGCATTGTGTTCCTTCTGGTTTTCTTCTACAGGTTCCTGCTTAATTTCAATTGTAAACTCATCGTCATTACACATGTTGTGAAGAACAATGCAGGCTCTTACAAAATGGCACAGTTTCTTCATCCCTTTCAATTTGCAGTAATCGAGCTGCCGGAATCTTTGTTTCAAAATGCCGAAAGAATGCTCTATTACAATTCGGCCAGAGCTTAGCTTTCGATTGAAAAATTTTTGACGCGACGTTAAATTACCATTGTCACGATAAGGTGTGATCATGTACTGCGAACATGCATACGCCGAATCGCCTATCCACACCGATTTGGTGATTTGTTACTTTGTTAGCTGATTGTAGATGGTTGGATTTTCATAGACTCTGTTGTCATGGACGGAACCTGGATGGCCAACAAAAATGTCAATGAACTTTTTCCTTTCGTCACATAAAGCTTGTAGGCAAACACTCGTTATTTTCTTTCTGTCAATGTAATCATTTTTCCCCAGCTTAAGAGGGTCAATTCGAATGCGTGTACCATCAATTACACCTGAAAATAAAAAGAACTGTTAGACAGTAGATACAATAGTAAAAAAAAAGTTTATTTCATACCAATAACTCCATACATTCCTCTCTTATTTTGCATCCACTGAGCAGTTAAGGATTTCCTTTCATCGTTTGGCCATTTTATATATGATTCGCAAAGATAGTCGAGACAGTCCCCAATGTCTTGAAATGAGCAAGTCTCATGCCCTACAGAATGGTTCAATGAAATCAGATTTAGTGAGAAGTTAAGAAGGAACAATGTTTTGCTTTGGTGAACAATAAGCATACCTGCAAACCACAGGAATAGAGCTAAATGTACTTCTGCCGAAAACGTTTTCTTTTGTTCCAATATAAGGTACTCTTCAGAAGTTGAAAATTTGTCGACCAATATTTTGAAGATTTCACTTTCTACCCGGAAGTGAGTGACGAAATCTTTCTCGGAGTAGGTTGGAACAACTTCTTGCAAATAACTTTGAATGCAATTTCTTTAAAAGGTAATAACATTCGTCACACTTTCATTCCAATCATCTGAAGAGGAATCCGACGAAAAATCACTATCGGTGTCTGAACCACTAACATTTTCATTTAGTATTATCTTAGCACTCACTTGATTTTCCATTTCAATAAATTTTTAATAATATTTTTCACAGTAAAAACACATAAAATTGAAAAAAATAAGCGAGAAACGAAAAATTCACACAATTTGCAATTTATCTGGTTTTTTTGACAACTGACGTTTATCTGACGTTTCTCACGAAACTGTGCTGTCCTGTGCTGTTCTGATCTAGTCAAAACTAGCGTTTCTATCAAATAAGCTTTAGTAATTGAAACTGATTTATGTTTCACAGACTTGTTTACAAAAATACATACTCCTCTTTCCTCCACCCTTCCATGTTAATCTGCAACAATAGAAAGGTTTATTATTTATGCTTATATTTGGCTTTAGCCAGGTCTCAGTAAGCACTGCGATGCCAATATTGTGTTTAATTAAAAAATGTGCACGACTGGATCGTACGAACTTACTCCTGCATGCAAAGACTCAATATTTATGATTTCTTTTATTTTCCCAAAATTGCAAGAAGAAGTCTTCCTTAGTAGGGTAAGGTCGCGATGATTTGACATGGAGGAGGAATTGACATTAGTCCTTTTATTGAAAACTATTCACTTTGCAGCATTATAAGGGATGAACAAATGATGTAAGTTATGATGGGTGAAAGTGGTAAATAATTGATCAGTGTGTCTTTGAAGCTGTGAGAAGTGGAGGTGTTTTTATTTTTCTTAGATGGTCGATCTATTTTTTGATGTTAAAGCAATCCAAGTGCAATTTCTTTAATTCCAGGCTTTCGATACTTCAATAACAATATTGGGGTGCATCTGCATTTAACTAAAACCTATAGGTAGAAAAACTATTTTTCTCTGCGCTTTTTTAAGTGTGTTTTTGAATTTTGTCCAAAAGTAGATTGAAAGGAGGTTTTGACAATATTTTTGTAGGAGCAAAATTGACATATCAGAAATCATGGAATGTAAGCAAGCGAGACGAAACAATTGGTTAAGCTAGCCAAAAAATACGTGTTTGGCACGTTCTATGGCTTAAAAAAAAGCAACAGTGCAACTTTTTATCAAACCCTCAGAAGATTGTACGAAATGCTCCAAAAGTAGGAAAACTTTTATTTCTCTAAGAAACATTACACAAAATTTTATAATTCCCATAGGTTTTTGCGGAAAAGGGCTTTTTAAATACTCCTATCTCTCGTATCTCAATTCTTCACACGCACCAAGAGAATTGTTGATGAGAGCAAGCCACTTCGGCCTTGGCTCTTCTAGAGCTGTCGCGCCACTCTATTTATTTATTTTTATCTCTCTCTTTGTCAAAACCTCCTGATGACAGTGTCCAATCATTCTTCATCTTTACCCGAAGGAGGAATTGTCAATGTGGAAGGAAAAATCAGCTGTGGCTGAAAATTGAAATTGGATTTGGTTGGTTTTGGTTTTGTTTATTTTTGTGTCGAATATGAAACTAATTGTATGCTTCGAAAACCAAAATTATGCAATCGAGGATGAAAACGATGTAAGCTGATTATATCAGGTAAAGTTTTTCCTTTTAACGCAATAAAACAAACGAAACGTTTTCCAGTTTTTTTTTTACAGATCCTGTGTATACCACACACAGACTATATCTATATGCGACGGTGATTGGCTCCACACGATTCCCAAAGTGCGGATTCGAAGAATCGTGGTTTTCGGATTCGAAGAACATTACTGATTCGCAATATACTGAATCCCAAACAGAACCAAATAATCAGGACACCACATTGGAAAACCACGATTGTTCGGAAAAGGGTAAAATTAAATTATATTTGCATAATTTAAGAAAATAGTTTATGATGATTTGTTTGCTATTCATTTTTAAAATTTTCTTGGGAACATCGAACTGTCCTTCTGTTCTTGGAAGAATGTATTAAATACAGGACTGAATTGCGGAACCCAAAAATCAGGCGAAGGACGGTTTTCTCCAAAATTAAATAGGCGATGCAGATAAAGGGGTCCATCTTCAAAGAGAGCTCACTGGAAAAAAAAAAAATTGGCGAACTTCAAAACTAAATATAATAAGATACTCGATAACAACAAAAAGACCTCCACTGGCAGAGGCCGCGTTTCATGGCCTTACTTTGATCAAATGGCCATTATTTACGAGGATGAAATTAATGTAAGAGATGCGCCAACAGTGAGCTCCTTAAATCCTAAGACCCCTCAAGCTGCTTCGTCTGCTTCATCAGCAACCAAAAAGGACAATGTGATGAATGCGGCAAGCATTCGACTTAAAATGGTAGCCTTAGAAGAGGAGAAAGTGGCTATCGCCAGAGGAGTACTGAAAGAATTAAAAGAATTGCGCATTCTGCGTCAACAAAAATATGATTTTGAAGTCAAGAAGTACAAGGAAAACCGTAGAGAATGAGAAAAAACAACTAGACAGCATCACTAATAAAGGAGTCTGATGATCGGCTTTGCACCCGTGAAATAGCTATAACTCCAGCCAAATAAAGGAATTGACGGAAAAAGCCATTAGTGGAACCACCTCTAAGTTGTTATTGTTGTTCAAATACATAAATGGAATTGACGGACGCAGCTTAACTGCAGTGTTAAATAACACAAAAACAAATTATTAAAAAAAATGTGATTTTTATTTTGAATAGTTTTTTTTGTTTTTGAATTATTTTTTTTTTGTTTATCGTGTTCATTGAATTTTGTTTGTTAAGTTAAATGAATTATATTTATGTCGTTTTTTTTTTTTGGATCCTGTGATTATGTTTTTATGTTTTTTGCTGTAAAAGAAGCTAAATTCCTACTTTTTCATATCTATAATAAGAAAAAAAAATCCAGAAGAAGAATTGTTTTATTTTTAAAAATTGTTCAACAAAAAGATTCTTTTTTCTGGCACAGCTGTTTCTTTATTGCACTTCAATGGCCTGATTTGATATTGAATTATTTCCAGCATCGTCATCTTCAGATTCAATATCAGAGAAGTTGTCTTTAGCTTCACTTACGAAGCAAAAATTGTGTCTATGTTACGAGAAAAAAGACAGCACAGTAC
>CAKKXW010000001.1:83271790-83283576 GCA_920937365.1 Sphaerophoria rueppellii
GGTTAAAAGTCGAGATACTCTTAAAAACACTGGAACGAAGATAATTTATTTTTTTTTACCTCACCGCGGTGTCGAGAACTTCTCGGTTTCGGATTCACCGAACGAGAGTAGTTGTTAAGAGGTCCACGCATAACCAATGTACACCGGCACCTCCTCTCTAGCCCCTTCCTTCTTTCCTAAAGTACTCACTGTGTCTATGGCATAAAAAGGGTATAAAAACCCCTTGAGTGTGTGCTCATTATAAAAAAAAAAAAGAAAATCAATCTGTCATGAAAAAGTGCTTCTCAACTTTGCCGTTCGGAATCGGCGTTAAAATTATAGGTCCCCTCAATTCTTCATACGCACCTGGAGAATTGTTGATGAGAGCAAGCCACTTAGGCTTTGGCTCTTCAAGAGCTGTGGCGCCACTCCATTTTTTTTTATTTAATAGAAGCAAGGTCACAAAAATTCTCATAGAGCTGAAAATTGGCACGAATGTTCAGAATACTATTATAAATGAATTGTGAAAACTCCCCATTAATCCCCCTTGAGTAAAAATGTTATTGATGGTCAAAGTTTGCAGGAATAGGTTTTCTATGTTTTGCAGCTAAACGGTGGGCTTTACAGCAAAAGAAATTCAGACAAAATTATATATCGTCCGATTCTCTTCAAAAAATGTATATTGAATTGGTAAAAATCATCCTATTGGAGGGTAAAATAACCTATGCGAACAAAAATAGGATAAGGTAATCTTTTGATTATTTTTCCCTAGCAGCTTAGGCATTTTTACCTATATTGGTAAAAAGTACTAATAAATTTTAGTACTAAGTACATTCAAAGCTATAGGGTTACCTTATTAGGTAAGATCGTCAAAGTTTAATGTAAAATTACCTTAGCAGACCAACACAAAATAACATAAAAGGGTTTTTCAATTGGGACGCCACAAAAGTAGACCAATAGTGACAGCAACCGACGCCATATTTTTTCCCGCTCTCTTGAAATTTCTCTTCAATAAAGTTTGCCATTTTATCATGGAAAGGTATACGATCCAACAACGAGTCGAAATTATTAAAATTTACTACCGAAATTCGGAGTCAGTGGTCAGGTTAGGTTAGGTTATATGGGCTGACGGTTGATTTTGTTACCATCATACTTAGATCAATATAGGTCCTTTGTGATACCCTGAAGTATTGTAACTTCTGAAAAAGTGATTTAACCTATGAATTCTATGGTTGGTCGAGCCATTTGGTGGACTTGACAAAGTTCAGTAGGCGATTGCCTGGGAGTTCAGATAATTCTTCTAGTTCATTAAAGAAGTAGTTAATCTAGTACGGCAGAGTGCTGGACAGTGGCATAGGAAGTGAGCTGTGTTTTCGTGCTCTTCCTCATCGCCGCAGCCTCTACATATGTCATCTGTGCTAAGCCCCATCTTTTTTTTGTGGTAGCCCAGCAGGTTATGTCCCGATATCACACTTATGAGGGATCTTAGGGACGGTTTTTTGAGAAGTAAAATCTTATCGGATTTTTTCTTGTCATAATAAGGCCAGAGTTTCCTGGTGTTACTGCAGGTTTCTAGTAGGTTCCATCTATCATTTGCTTTTTGAATGATATTTTTACAGATATTTCTTTTTAATTCGCATTGAGGGATTCTGATGTTATGGTCTATGAGAGACGGATCAAGTACCGACCCTTCTCTTGCAAGCTCATCCGCTTTTTCGTTTCCTGGCACACCACTGTGAGAGTCAGTGGTCAACACTTTAAGTGCGCTACGTACAATTTATCTCCAGAAATGGACCTGTGAATTGGGGCTACGTCAAATCTATGGTTTATGCCAACAAGCCAGCGACGATTGATGAACTTCGTACGAATATCGAACGTGAAATTGCAGCAGTATCGGCCGATTTATGCTTGAAAACCGTCGAAAATTGGGTTCAGCGTCTGGACTTCTGCATGGTGGCCATGCAAAAGAAATCGAGTTCCATACTTAATGGCATCAAATGTACTTCCACAGGTATAAAGAATTTCAGCGTAGCGTCCCTATTGAAAAACACTTTAGATATAAGGCAATTTAACAAATGCAGAACTTTTTCAGATTTACGCTAGCAAAATAGGCTAGTCTACCTTAAAGATAAGTAGGCTAGCGCTATTGTTAGCTACACCCTGATTAAGGTAATTTTAACAAAGTTTTTTTCTGGGTGTAGGGAAAATTTCGCAAGTCAAATTAATTATTTTCGTATAGTTATTGATAATCTACATGAGATCAATGTTAAGATATCAGAAGATCTCTTTTGCATCATGCTCATCATGTCTGCATGATGATATGGAAAGTTTCGTATAAGCGATAGAAAGCAGGGATAAGTTGCCTACATTTGCGGTTTGAGCAATTGAAGGTTAAGGTGCTGGCGGAAGAACGGAGACGTAGCTGTAGTGAACAAACTGAAGCCCATAGTTCTAGCACCTAAGGTTCAGAGAATGAAGGAGGTTGATTGGGAAAGGTCAAGTAGCGAGCGACAATCTCTCGATAATGGAATTCACACAAATTCGCGAAATATGAAAAAAGCTTAGATGGTTTATGCTAGTGGCAAGGGAGGACATTTTCAATCACAATGCTATTCGAAATAGAAAGAATCCTAAGCAGCAGTCTTTAGTCTGATTACGTCATCAGCAAAACTGGATGACCAAACCGTTTCGATTCTGCATAGCGGTGCTTCATCGCATATGACAATTGTGCTATTGAAAAAGGTACCGGTGCGATGTAAAAGCACGATCACGTTTTTGTGACATTACATTACATTTGACATTACATTTTGCGCGATGTTTTGTTTGTTCCCCTTCCCAGCCTTCAAATTAATTTTCTCTCAGTGAGTAAAATAATTGAAAACGGGAATACCAACTCTAGAGTTTAATGAAAAAGATACAATTTTGAAAACTAAAGCTAATATTCGCATTCTCACTTCAAAAATGGATTATGGTATTTTTTATGTAATGTTCTTAAGAAATACTACCAAGTGGGTTAATGGTGCCTCAATTAAGACCGACAAACAGTTTGATTTGTGGCACTCCAGGTATAGCCATCTATAAACATTAATGCTTTGTGCATGTTGTCAAATAAGGACATGGTACGTGGATTCATCAAAATGCCTCGGTTGCAGTACTTGTGCGATGTGCAAGATTAATAGAAAGCCATTTCCTAGTTTCAATGAAATTTTTACGAAAAATGTTCCCGAGGTGGTACATACTGATATATGCGAACCGATGAAATTGGATCCCGTTATTTTATAACGTTTGTTGATGACTTTAGTAGGTACACAGTAACTCGTTTTAATAAACACAAATCGGAGGCTTTCGAAATGTTTTGAGGGTTCATGAATAAAAGCGAAAAACAAACTGGGTGCAAAATTACGTGTGTGTGAGCGACAAAGGACGGTATATCTATAATTCACAATTTGAGAATTTATTTAAGGAACATGAAATTCGCCATCAATATACAGTGAGGTACAACCCGCAGCAGAATGGCATTGCCGAAAGGCCCCACCAAACCATGGTGAAGATGACACGGTGTATGTTTCTAAATTCCAAATCACGTCAAAGTTTTTGGTCCGAGGCAATTAATACTGCCTCATATATTAGGAACAGATGTCCAACAAAAGTCCTGCTGCCAAAGACCACGTATGAGTGCTGGTTTGATAAGATTTTCGGCTATGAAACCGAAACAAGTTCAAAGTTTGAACGACTGGGTTGTACGAACTTGCTCTTGCATGCTAAAACTAAACATTTATGATTACTTTTATGTTCCAAAAATTGCAAAAAGTAGTGTTGGAATAAGAGAAGTATATCTCAAAAAATTCAATTCAAAAAAAAAAAAATAAATATAAATTATTTCGTTTACAATTATTAATAAACTGTATAATTCTTTTTTTAACACTTACATTAAGAAAAAAGGTTTTCCCTACACGTTTTAAATCTTACACCTTCAATTTTTGTGGAAAGTTAATTGCCATGCAGCATGCACCAGCTTACACTTAACTCACAAAAAAAAATTCAATACATAAAAATAATTAGATATTATTAAAAAAACTAAAATTTGAAAATGTGCCTCGTAAGTAAAGTACATTTAATTCCAAAAATTTATATGCCAAACAAATTCAAACCTTATTCTTGATTTATTGAATTTCTTGTTTGAAAATCGACGAAGCCGTTTTTTTTAAATTAATTTTTTATATATACAATTTTTCAAAAATGTCTTAAAATTAATTTGGGTTTGAAGTTTTCAAGACTATATAAATATACATATTATACTTCAATTCAGATTTTTAAAATTGATTCGTTTTTGGGATACAGAATTTTGAAAAAAAAAAATTAAAAATGTTTTTTAAAAATCCAAAAAAAAATTTAAAATTTTTTTGAATACAAATTATTGGGTTGGTGACGTTTTCCCCAAGACAAAATGCCCAAACGAAAATCCCCAAACCCAAAGTCCCGAAGCTTAAATCTCCAGCAGCGAAATCTCCAAGGAGAGAATCCCCATTGCAAAAATCTCCATGCCAAAATCTCCAAAACAAATTACGTTCAAGTAGTGAATCATGCGATTAAATCGCGCGATTTAATCGCATGATTCACTATTTGAACATAATTTTTTTTGGAGACATTAATTTATTTAGTTAGGGTTCCACTAGATGTTATGTTAGATTTAAAAAAAATAATTTCATCCATAAAAGGTTACTTTTTTTTATGAAACACAACAGTTCTCAGCTAGGAACACACTTTACAGGCTGAAGGTGCATTCATAATTTGGTATCATGAGAGAAATTCTGTTGGAACACGACCTAAATATTGGGGATTACGAGATTTCTAGGAGATTCTGGCAAAAAATATTTTTTCTTTGGGGATTTTGTCACTGTGGATTTTTTCGTGGAGATATTGGCAAGTTGGATTATTTTTTTTTGAGGTTTTGTCCCCATAGTGATTTTGTCTTTTGGGGATTTTGTACGATTCCCCAAATTATTATTTAAACAATATATACGTACTTTCAAAAACAAACTTACGCTGATCGGACTTTAATTTTTCGAGAAAATCTAATAACAACAAAACGGTTCTATGGGAGGTACCGTTTTGGAGCAAAACAAAAACTTTTTTTTACATAAAAAAAATGAATGTTTAAAAAAATAAAACTCAAGGAAGTTTAAAAAAATCGTAGGAGCCGTTTTGGAGAAAATTGAAAGTTTTAGTTTTTGGCAAAAAAAAATTGTATGGTGGCTATCCTAAATTTTGATCTTAAAACAAAAATAAAAAAACTGGGATATGAATTTTTGCTCAAACCTCGAATTTTCAAATTTGAAGTCAATCGGACCAGTAGTTAAGGCTGTAGATGCCTGTAAGCTTCCAGACAGACAGACAGACGGAATCGCCGGACTCACTTTTTTCGACTTCTCTATCACCGTAATGTCATATCTCATCGTCATCATCATCTCAAATTTGTTTGTTGTAAGAATTCAATACTTGCCATATATTCTATATATTTTGGATTCTTAAGAAATATTTAAATATTTTTTTTTTCAAAATTCTGTATCTCAAAAACGGATCAATTCTTAAGATCCAAATTGAAGTACAATATGTATATTTACATGGTCTTGAAAACTGCATACCCAAATTAATTTTAAGACATTTTTGAAAAATTTTATATAAGAAAAATTAATTTAAAAAAAAAAAACGGTTCTAACGATTTAAAAAAAAAAATTCCATAAATCAAGAATAAACATTGAATTTGCTTGGCATTTAAATTTTTGGAAATAAATGTATTTACGAGGTACATTTGTATTATGTCTTTGGGCTCATCTAAATTCATCTGAGCCTGTGAAACTTCAGTAAACGGTTTCTTAAATTTTTGAAAATCTGAGCCAAATGTTGGAATATTTGTTTGTTAAATTCATATCTTTCATTTCCTTTTTTTTAATCTTTCAAAATCAAATTTAAATATTTTACTCTAAACTTTATTTTCGTACTTTTTAAATATAAAAACTTTAAGAATCAAAAATATCACATACACCCACATTACATGAACAACCACAAGCCTTTAACTTCGAAGGTAACCCATGAATACCATTTTATTTTGCATGTCAAAATGTCACAAACTTTTAATGGGATTTTACATAATTTGATGTGAACATTTTTCGTTGAAGAAAATGGATTGTTGCATGTCCTACGACACGGCCGGCGGCATCGGTGGCACCCGTGTTGGTGGGTCGGTCGGTGGTTGTTGTAACTTGTCACAGATTCTTTTGAATCATAAGAACTTCATTGATGTATTGACACATTGCTTATAAGTTATGTAAAGTTATTTATAAACCTGAACTTTCATGGTTCACCTATGTATTGTATAGAGTCAATTTCTGATGTCCCTTAACTGAACAAAAAATGTATGTGTGTTCTCGAAACAGTAGTATTCGTCTCTCACCGAGATGCCATGCTAACGAAGCTATCATTTAAATCGCTCAAAAGCAACATTATTTCACCATAAATTCTTCCATTTGAAAGATTATTTGACTGAACCATAATTTTCGCAGTGCATGCCATTTAAGCTTGTCAAAATATTTTATTATTCAAGCGAAAATTCACACCCATTAGTGCGTGAAAACGAAATGTGAATGTCCTTGCTAAAGGCAATGTATCGCCTACACCAGCTCCAGTATGTACAAAATTCGACAATCAACACTGCAGTCATACAATCACCAGTCTACACATTGCAGTGTATAATTATTATCCTTCTGCCAACCGCCTACCCAACAATCAACCGATAATGTGGTAAGGGGGTGTGTTGAACCAAAATAAATAAATTCAACCCGGGCGGTTGACAAAAACAAAAGCTTTGCATTTTTAATGCAAAATTTAATGAAATTGGAGCACGTCGATCCAAATTTTGGCATAGCTGGCTAGTTCCGGATATTTGGCCCAAAAAGTTATATGCCTTGGACATTTTATAATAATGAACACGCGTTCATGATTGTGGTGTCAGATCGATTGTGTGTTTTGTTTCTCTTGCAATAGTGACACGAGGCACAATTCTAGTATCTGTAGGACTGAAGCTATTGTTGTATGTCATGATGGTAATTAGCTATTGAGATTAATATTAGATAGACTCGCCAGGTAATGGCCCGTTTGAATTCTGTGTACAGAATATAATCCCAATCATGTACAGGTATCCATTTTGTATAGAGATAGAGGGCGGACGTGAGATGGGTTATTATCTTAATGCATCGAAAACTCAAATAGCTAGCTAAATGGCAGATTTGCAATGCCAACTACTGATACAATATTAAGGTCAATGGGCGAAAATAATGAACAGTTAATTTGGTGGATCTATTAGTGGAGTATGGTTGAAAGCCTATCGGGACTGATATCACCAATACATCTGTCGCCAACGTGCCACGTCGTCAGGGCTGCCACCAAGCCAGCATGTCGTGTCCATTGAAGTGTTGAATTGTATGAGCAACATTTCCAGGACTAATGACGAAACATACGGTTATGATTTCAATTACCAGAGGGAGGTGTGGCATTCAGTTCGCTTTATTGGCATGATCTAAAAACAATCAATTTCCGGAATTTGAATTTTAAAATGAAAAGGGACCTGCATAACCGAAACTGCGCTGGAGGCCTCGAGGGTATAGCAATGGGTATTATTAGTTGCACGGGTATCACGGTTGAACTTTCTAAGTTGTTTTTCTATAGCATTGTGCATTGAAGTAACGATAATAGATAAACAGAGTTCTAACTAAGAACGTGGAAGTTTCAATAATCTCAGTATTTCTATAATTTTTCATTCTCTTCCCTGAATTTGGAAAGGTTTAAGTGTGTTGGTGGAACACCTGCCCAGAGCATTACCCTAGTTATAGATAGATATTGATATTACCCACGTTAATGTCGCGATCTACAGACACTCAAAGGTGATAGCACACTCATCTTATTTTTATCAGAGTCAAAGGTATGAAAGAAGTTAACCCTCTAACGGACAATTTTGTTTAAATGGTCGGATCAATTTCATATTTTTTTTTCATACAGATATAGGTGAAATAAGCATAAATTTCAATTTTCATAAAAATATGTCAACTAGATCGAGCACCTGGTGAGATATAATGAAGACCTTCTTAAGACGGTCATGTCGGTTTACGTCTAATAAAATTAAAAAAAAGAAAGTGATGAGATTAATAGTTTTTTTTTTATTAACAAAAAAGCGACATATTTTTTTTTTATTTTTTATGGTGATAGTTCCAAAAACAATTTTTGTTGTTTGTACAACACATGTGAAGGTTATATTTAGAGCAAACGACTTGTGTGTCTGACTTTTTGCAGTGCTTACACCTCTTCTTCTCTGATCTCTCAACCCAAATCGGAAAATGACTGTCACCATCAAAGTGAACATCAGCAACTGGATGAACAGCTCTTTTCCCAGAACTGGAAGAGCCAGGAACTACGGCCGTTGGTCGGCCCACGCTTTTAGCGGAAGATGGTCGACCAATAGGTTTTTTTTCATTGAAAGCAACAAGTCCAGCAGCCATTTCTTCCCGAAATTGTGGAAGCTTTAGAAGCTGTTCTTCCGAATTATTCATTCCTCTCTCGGCTTTTATACGCTTATGCAAAATGTATGCATTCGTTGCGGCCATGTCAATAAAATGATAAAATAGCTTTGTCATGATGTTTCGGCTTTTAGTGCGAATATGATACCGGCCCATAAGTCCATCCATGAGGTCAACTCCACCCATATGTGCATTGTATTCACGAATGATTTGAGGGCAGTTGATTTCAATGATTTTTTTTTGCTTCCTATCATACCGAGGTGCTTTCGCTTTGCTTTCCTCTCGATTGCATCTTTCAAAAGAATTAAATGCCAACATATGTGGATGCCAAACGTACACACTTATTATCCTTCCATAAAACCGTATTTATATCCACTCCATCGATTGACGTCATAGATATATTCAATGGCATATCCTCTACCTTCTTTACTTACTTGGTTGTCGGTCGGCAACTAACACGCTGGTATACGATTAGCTATCGAACAAAATCATACATAAAATAAATTATAATCTCAATAATCTGTTTTCGAATCTCACCTCTAATTGTGCCTAAACTGAAGATTCCTCGAGTTCGTAAATATAAAAGAGGAGGCGATGTATAAAAAGTATCGAAGTTGATTATGTGGTTGGCGGAATCAGGGATTGTTTGTGATAATCGAACAACTACATTGGATGCTGCACCTAGATTCGCTTTGCCATCAGGTAAAATTACATTTTCACCTGCACCATTATAAACATCAAAACGGAAGGCAAATCAGTTGGGATCGCAAAGAACAAACAATTTAACTCCCCACTTATGCGGTTTGTTTGGCATATATTGATGTAGATGGGGTTTCATCTTGGTGCTACATATTTGCTCATCGACACAAAGTCTAGCTGTTTTTGGAATTGATTCAAACTGCTCGTTCAGTTTGTTGGACAAAACAAACGAAATAACGGGTGGTAGCCAGGTTCACCTTTTCTCTTACGCTGGGTTTCATCTTGAAAATATAAAAACCTTTTTATCGTAATAAATCGTTTTGCAGACGTACATTTTTGAATAGCTGGGAAGGCATTTTTTCCCCAATTGCTTTCAATATTAGGATAACGGTAAAGTGACATAAACATCAATATCCCAATATAATTTCTTACTTCTTCAGCAGAAGTTTTGAAGCCGGAACTTATTTTCTCCGTCAAAGCGCAGCGTTAGTCTCTTCAGCGATTAGATCAATAATTTGGTCAGTGAAAAAATAGCAAAATATATTCATTGGCGTGTCAAGTTCTTTGACGCTCATTGGTAGTAACGCATTCCCACAAAATGCAACTTCATTGACATGAAGTCGAAATGATCGTTTACGCCACACCAATTTTGCAAGAGATTTTACGTCGGTTGTTATTGCACTTAGCATACCATTGAATCCTCCCGTGTTAGGCTGAATTATTGGTCCACTGGCCTCAAATAATGGCAAAGGAGATCGTGGCCTCTTTTGAGGTTTTCGAGTGAAGAATGAAGTGGATGGCTGATGCAATTCCGTTTCAAGGAAAGTGGAGGAAGCCTCCGGATTTTCCAATTGGCTAAAGCTTAGGTGCATAGCACTCATAAATGCATCGGTTGTGTCAGCATCGTTCATTTGTTGGACACATTCTTCAATCAATTCATCGTTTTCCGAATTATTTGTTGAGTGATCCGGCTCTATGTTGTCGACAACGTAGTCAGGATCGCTATCAGTGTCATCGCTGATATTGAACAGATCATCTTCACTTCCAATTGAGTCAATGAACTCAGCCAATTGGTCATCGGTCAATTCTTCCAAATTAATTTTTTGTGGGCATGTACGTGTATGAAGATCCATCTAACATTTTGGGATTCATATTTATTATAAAATATTCACATATCGTTTTCATAACTACGATTATAGACACGACAAACAAAACACATAAATTAAACTAAAACATAACATTTTTACACGTAAACCGGTTTACGGTTTCTAGAGACAAATCACACTTTTTTCAATAAAATTTTATGTTTGAACCAAAATTATTTTTATAATACACTAACAGTAAAATTATGGGTTGAAAATTTCGAAGATAAATTATGTTTTAAGTTGATTAAAAAATGGAAATAAAGAAATTAAATTTTAGAATGATTTTCTACGGAATGTTGCACTTAATTAATGACAGCACTCAACCACGTGGTGAAAGAGAAATTCTAAATATGCCAAAGCTTGCATAGAAGAAAGTAAAAACAAAATTACGTTGTTTAAAACAAAAACAATCATTAAGTTTGACGGTGGAGGCAAAAAACTGAAGACCGTCTCGAGACGGTCTTGCCTGTTAGAGGGTGTTTTTGGCCAGGTAGTGTCTGGCCAGAATATTGAAAGGAAGCACTGTTGTGTACCTATTCAATTTGAAAATTTTTTTAACTCGACATTAAATGTGTTTTTCATATCGGCTCTATTTTCCGTCCAATTATCCACATGAGCTGGAGCTCTTTGAATGTTAATTCCAATGAAATACAAGCTCGTAGAGATACGAAAGAAATTCTTCCACTGCCTCCTCAATTCTCAGACTTCTGTAAACATGCACAGTAGTGCTAGTGGCGTTGTGCTTATGTGCGTTGGCTTTTACGCAGAACGTTGTGGATTAGAATTCTACTCCTTCATATTTCATAATTCACGGGTACTGTCTCTTGCAAAGAACTGGCAAAACTTCCAAGATAATCATCTGTCAAAAGTAAATCTTGAATTTTCCAATCGGAATCGTCGTTAAGTCCCCTCAATTCTTCACACGAAGTGCGTTTTTGCGCTGACGATAGTTGACTATAGTTCTTATGTCAAAAGGAAAGTGGTTGATGTAGTTAGTAGTTGAAATAGTTAGAAATAGTTGAAATCATCCAAAAACGCTTTTTAGTTAGGTTTGGTTGATCTGTCAAACAAGAAAAAAAAAACAAATCTTTTCGATTAAAATTTTCTTTTCTTTTGATCATAATAATTGAAATCAAGCGCGGATCCAAGGGGAGGGGGTCACGGGGTCATGACCCCCCCAAACAGGCCGCATTTGAAAAAATAGAGCTAAATCGATATTTTTCAAGCCGATAAGAAAAAAAAAACAAACGAACAAAACCAAGTTATTGCTAACTTAAGAACCGGGAAGTAACCAAATGACCACAATTCATACTTTTCTGCCCTCTGAAAAAAATACTAGAACCAGAATTTTTACCTGTAGAACCAATCCACACGACCAATGGAAAATGTTTTG
>CAKKXW010000001.1:83378322-83389304 GCA_920937365.1 Sphaerophoria rueppellii
GCTACACAAACGTGAAACAGTGTTTGCATACCTTAATGGCGCTCTTGTGTTTGCCAAGACGACGACATTAGAGAAGGCACTTTTAATGTCAAAGTGTTGTTTCATCATCATCCCCCGCAAGGATATACAAAGTATCGAGATAGCTTCATCAAAACTGACTTCCTATTAATTGAAAAAAAAAACGACTCTCTGGTGTCTGGTTACATACTCAGAAACAATGTTTGAGCAAACTTCGAGCGATGACGATGGAAGTGTGAGTTGTTCGGATGCAAATATTGACTTTGTTGGTATTCTATTTTTTTAAAGGCGGTCGGTCTTTCAGAAAAGTGTTTTCTCCCTTTTTTTCTGTTGTCTATTATTTCTTAACCTTGTATAGTGTATAGTGGACCGATTGACTTTGTTTGACAGTATTTTTTGTCAATATTTGATGAGTTTTTTTGTTTTTTTTTTGTGTTTTGTATTCCACGATGACGACGATGATGATGACGGCAGCGGCATTGGTGGAACGGAAATCGATGGTATAATGGTTACCCAAGTCAAAGGGTGACTTATGTGTGTTGTTTGGTGTTCTAGTTTCATAATTCTGTAGAATCCTATAATGATTCTAAGAACGAATCTTGCGCCGTAATAAAACAATAATTAGGTAACAAGCGTGGGAACATTTAACACTCAGTTTAATGTTCTTAAAGGTGAACGGTCATTAGTACCTACTGTGAGCAGTAGATATGGAAAATTAAAAATCAAACTTCATCCGCTCGTTTATTAACTATAAAATTTATGGCACTCGTTATGACATACTACATTGTATTCCAATTTAAAGTTTAGACATTAGACTTTTTCAAATTTTTTCACAGTTTGCTTATTTCAGCAATCGATATAAGTTCGCTTAAGTATGGCGACGCGTAATGCGCAAAAACGTAACGTTTACTTACTTCCCGAATTTCTTAAGCCTCAATTTAGATGAGATCAGGGTCTCATAAAACAAGCGTCTTCAAGTTTCTTGAGGTACATCCGACTGCGGACCTGCTCTTCTTCTTTGGCGTTTGGTGAGAAAACTTTAATAGGAGGAGCACTACTGTTCACTGTATTGGTCTTGATTGTATTATTTAATCACTGAATTGCCTTTAGTTTAAAGAAGCGCCGATTGATTTTTGCTGGGTGAGTGGAATGGGTCCGTGTTATGTGTCCTCAAATGAGCTGAATTTTGTTAGTTATCAAATTTATGAAGCTAGAAGAAATGGTCTATACGCAATATTGCTTTTGCATTGGGTATTATAGACACGAGAAGACACAAGATGAAAAATTATGATTCTTTTAATAGTACACAGTATCATTTCCTCTTTTTTTACTTCCGTAAGCAGTCGGAAGTTTCCGAATGGTGAAATTGAGAAGCACATATTTTATGACAGATTGATATTCTTGGAAGTTTTGTCAATTCTTCTCAAGAGGCAGTCAAGTGAAAGATGGAATTAAAACTTAATGCTCACGAGAAGGCTTCGAAACCCAAAAGTTCTGCGTAACTGTCAACGCACATAACCACTACGTTACGGGCACTACTGAGCTGAACTCCCGAACTACTTCGAAATTGCTGCAATCCGTGTTTTAATGGCTGATAATTCTTTAAAAAAAGTTCTAAACTAAAATGCTGTAGAAAAATTGTACTTAACAGTGGTCAGGGTACACCAAAGGGAGCCTTTTTAAATCGTTAAAGTTCAAAATCAGACTTAACGTTGGAACAATTTTTTTCTTAGAATATGACCAATAATCACATTCCTTAGTATTGCAGACGATTTTTTATTAACGACGGACAGTGTGCAATTTTCGCAATCTAGCGGAACTTTATTCGTTTAGCGTTTAAATGCAGTTTTGTTGATATAAAACTGTTAAATTATGTAATTTTATATTATTTTGTGAGATTAAGAGCTTACCTGAGTCTTAAAAATGTATTTTTCATTCATTTAGAGAAAATACGACACTTTGAAAATGCCCTCATTTGACCAATCTAAAAACTTAAAAATACCTTTATTCTTTAGTGTTTCGATTTTTTTTTTTTAGTATAAGAAATGAACATATTATTTGTGTACATAATTAAATAGTTACTTCAGTTTTTTTTTTCCAAGTATAGTCTGAAAAGAAAAGATATAATATTTGGACTTCGACTCGAAAGATATGGATCCGAGGAAAGCAAAAACATATTTAAAACATCTCGATTGGAGTTTTGTCGTGAAGATTTCTGACTAAAATGCTCTCGAAAACGCCTATACTCTTTGTTGCTTGCTTGTTGGGCTTCTTCGGATAATTGTCCAAGTGGTAAAATGTAAGCCTCAAGTATTTCTTTCGAGTGCATTAGCAACTTATGAATACTTGTAAGCATATAATACCAAGAATAATGCTGGAGATATATACCCCTGGTTTCGCTATCGTAAATTCCAAACTTTTCCGAATTAATTTCACATTCACTTGATATAACTTCAAGTAGAACTCGAAAATGATTGAATAAGTCCAAATTTAGCCCAGTTATTTTAGCTGTTGTTTCCGGATTACGAAAGAACTTCCTTGCATTGTTGCCATCATTGGTGTTTCCGGCTATTTGCTTTGGCATGTCAACCAAAAGCCCCATTCTTTCTCGAAATTGGGATTGGATTCCTTTTTTTTCTCTCGGAGTGGCTCCACAAATAAAGCATTTTTGCGACTAGCTATATTGCGATAACGCACTACAAACCTTACCACCCACCATTGTGAAAAGAAGATCATATTTGCAGTGTGTTCTTACACCATTTACTACTAGACTTGTTGGCTCCAGATTACTTATTTGCTCTTGCATTTCTTGCTCTTCGATATTATTTATTTCCGCCAGACCAAATCCATGTATAATAAGTGCAAAAATATTATTATTCCGATCCTCATTCGATGAGGTTCACCATACTTCAAAAATTGCTGAATTTTCCATTTCGCTACATAGGTCGATAAAAAAAAAATTTTGTTTGGGTGGCCAAACAAAGGGCAAGAAAAGTAAATGAATTCTAACACAGAATATACAAACGGAGATTTTAAGCTCAAAAACACGATGGATACACGAGGATACATTTTTAAAACTAACTCTTCACAAAGTTACAAAACACAATATAAAACAACACTGTTAAGGTCTTTAAATTGCCGATTTTTAATTTTTTTATTTGTAAGTGCACCAAAAAAATAACTTACCCTGCAAAGTTCTTGAATACCACCAAAAATAAATAAAATAAATTTATAATGCACAACTATTTTAACACTTGATCACGATATTGTGAATATGACACAAGAAAAGCAGTGAGCTTTAATTTTTTTTTTCACTTGCACCAAGCTGATGTTTGTGACTCTGCTGAACGGTAAATACAGTTGTTTTCTTGCTTTTGTTTTTGCCAATCGATTGCCGGAGGTTTTACCTTTCATATGATACCAATTTTGTTGCATTTGAAAGAACGTTTTTTTGCATTAAAGTTCCGCTAGATTGCGAAAATTGCAGACTGTGCGACGTCTTCCAAAAATATGTCTCCAGAATGAAACTTCAAGACTAGCTACAAAAGATTTATTTAATCTATTTTAACTGAGCACCCGGATGTTCTGTCTGTCCGCACAAAAAATGGTTCTCGCTAAAAACCTTTTATAATTTAAACCTTTTTATAACATTTCTGTCTTTCCATAGAAATGTCATATATCCAAAGATAAAAGAATCTGTAATCTCAAAACACCCGCAATATCAGCCATTAATAATCAATTCATTTGATTAATTCAAGGGTACCACCAGTGCCAATAACCGCTTACGTTGCCTCCATGTCATACAGTATCTGTATATGTGGATAAAAAAAATCGACTTCGGCCCGGCGAAATGCTGTGTGCTCTCAACTGTTAGCTGTCAACTGTCACTTGACAAATTAATCACTGATCATAAAAATAATTACCAGCTGTCTAATTAACTTATTTGCATTTCAATTCACCGGATCATAGACACTCATGCATTCGCTCGCACACACCCTGATTTGTAGTCATTGTCGTCATTTTGTTTGAGTCGCTGTTATTAGCTGTGGTTGCTCTCGCTCACCAACAATGCTATGTGCCTATCTATCAGCTCAACATCTCAACGTGCGTCGTATGAGGCTTATAAGCCCGATTTATGATACGCCGACCGATCGACGACATAAAGGCGACACTTTAACCCAGTGCTCCAGAGCTTACCCGTGTTACTATTTTGCCATATTTTAACAGTGCATACGTCCACGCAATTTATAAAATATCACCTTCGCAGAGAAGGTATCTTCGTCTTTCAAGCGAACAGTGCGCAATGGCAACGCGGCGAAGACGTAAGAAAATCCTAGTTGTGTTAAAAATTGCCCGATAGGCAACGAAACAAATGTTACAAAAATTGTCTGCTATCCTTGGGATAGTGTCTTTGTAGGATTTGTCCCAAAAGTTATTGTTTTTTTTTTTTTTGGGGGAATCGTGTGAGGGTTTGTAAAAAAGTTTAAGTACAACCAAAAGGGAAAATCTATATGTATAGGCGATTACCAATTTACATCTGTCAGACAATCTTGGCTTCGATGGAGTTCAAGCCCTGATATCTCCTTAGCACCCAATTGTGGTGGTGATTTGCTATCGTTTAGCCGTGATAGTGGTTCACACTACAGCCACCCCTCCCCCACTGTAAGAGGAACATACAAGTACAAGGTATCTATATTCTATATAATTAAAATATCTGAATTTGCTATTATTCCGATCGATTTAATTGCAAAATTATATTCATTGGGGTTTTCGCTGTTGCTAGATTGAGATTTGTGGAGCGCCGTAGGGGTCAGTTCTTGTAGCTATATCCTTTTTTCTTTAATGCTTTTTGCTTGAGTTAAAATTTGATTTGTCGATTGTTGCCTCATGTAGATACTTAAATTTAATAGAAGTGATATAGTCGCTGCTTTAGTGTAGTCGACGCTTGCATAGGAGTTTGCTGATCGAAATTAATAACCCTTGGTACTGCTGTTTGTGAGTCAGTCATATATAAAAAAAAAATTGACTTCAAGTGTGGAAAAGACAAACAATTTACTAATCTCATGTATCACTGATGTCAAATTGAGTAAAGAAATGTCAAACAGGGAAACAAAATGTCTCCCTATATCGATCGCCGATAACTAGCGATGAGCAACGCGTGCCGCACTTCAATAAATAAATGTTAAAAAATTGCGTGTCCTAATAATTCGAAACGGGCGGCCAGTTCTCATGTATCTATTAAAGTGGTACGGTGGTGTTTACGATGACCAAGATGGTCCTTGTGGACATTATTTTATTTATCTTTATTTCCATTTTTTTCGTTCGTCCTGATGGTGATTGAGGGAGCTGAGCGTGAATATGACTTTAGCTTTCTGACTGACATGTGTCCCCATTTAACACTATAAAGTAGGAGAGGGCGCCCGATGACCAACGCACGCAATATGGCAGTTCAATTTAAATAATGTTGTGTTGTCATTATTTAAGAGACTTCTAAGTCCATTCATCAGAGATGTGTTATATTTCTTTGCTTGGTTCACATTTGAAAGCCATAAGACTCAAGAGGTGCCATATGAATTCGTATAGCATTTGCCTCATGTCCTTTTCCTTGGTTGATGGTTTGTGATGTTAATGAGCCAAATAGGTCGACAGGAGTGTATGTGTGAAGGGAAAATACTAAATTATCCAAATTTTGTTAATTAATTGAGACCTCAAAGCAAGGGGAAACGTGTGTGTGCTTAATGATTGTATTAAAATGTTGCGTGACAAGTGATATTTATTAAAGGATGTTAACGGAATGCATTATCCTTATCCATCCAAGAGATTTCGTAATAAAGTCAGTTTGTTGCTCCAAATGAGAGGATTGATGAATGAAGTTCGAAAACCCTACTAAATTTTAAGAAAGACCACTATTCTTTTATATTGCGAACCGAAGACAGCAGAAACGATCAGGGAAATATCGTTCTAGAACTGTAGTTTATGCGATATTGTAAGGAATGCTTCCGAATCTATCTTCTATTCCGAACGTACCTGAGCTAGATTTTGCACTGTTTGTTACAGAAACAACTTAATGACCCAATTTCTCAGAGTTCTCAATAAATAGAATGGGTTTTCTTCCGTTTAGTTGTGAATTTTTTTTAATTCAGACTATGAACGTTGTGGCTTGAAACACCAAGGCTGAATTGTCATCTTAAGAATCCGAATAATTCTAACTGCATTTTTTTTTTTTTGCTTTGACTAATGGGAAATTGTAAACTGTATAAAAGTAATATCTCCCACCTAGCAATGATTTGTTGCAAATAAAATTCAACACCATGAGCAAAAGAAACTATTACTCCTCTCCATAAAAGCTTGATCTTACTAGTTTGAACACGACAATTTATTCCACCTTGACAATTTTATGAGTCTGGTAACGCAACCATAAAAACTTCTTCAAAAGTTCCAACAGAAATTTATAAACTGCTAGACAAATGGCTCTTAGCTTCTTACCCGGAAATCTTTTGCTGTTTACATCTACCAAAAAAAGACACAAAGATTGTATCTCATTAAAAACTACAAGCCTCCCGCACTCAATTAAATAAACATCTATACAAATCCGCAAGAATAAATGTTGTATATTTGGCAACATCCATTTAATCGGCAGAGACACATCTTCCGCGTGGCACTCTGCCTGGCCTGCCAGATTAGACAGACTCATCTCGTCCCCTATGCTAAGCTCATTAATTAAACACCTAAACGTATCTAAAAGACGCCATTTAAACATGTATTTTAATTGCATTTAATTAATCAGCTCTACAATTATGTCACCTGTTTGTAAATCACGTAGGGAATGAAAAAAATTATCGAAAAGTCGTGTGTTTCGCAAAGACCGTGTAAATCTGCAGTTTATTCGATATTTTACAATTGCCCTCGAGAAAGGCCATTCGAGTGGCTAACAATACGGCCAAAAATCATGGTTGCTGCTGGATGCCGCCACTTTGACTATGAATACGGACGCTCTCTATCTCACTCTCTGTCCCTGACTGATTGCGCGCTTTGGGCCTACATTGTCGAATTCTATGCAGCATTTAGTGGAAGTTGCAACATCGTCCCCATCTCCGTATTGCAGCGTCTGCTTCTTTTTCGAGCTCTCTCGCAGACCTTTTTTCTTGATGCAGGTGTTGATGATGATTATGGTAGGTACTAACAAGCAACAAGAGTTACAACAACCACATCACTGCTGGCTGATACAGTCGCCACCAGTCGTGTCGTAGCTAGCTACGGTTATGTTATGTCTTGTGTCTATGTCCAGAATCCAAACACATTGCCGCCTACATTCGACCGTAAAACCAAGCAATCGTTCTTGCTTTCCAGATGTGCAATTCCAACGATAAGCGTTTGCTCATCGACGAACGGCGATGTGGCTCTTCGCTGTGCTGCTGGCCCAACCGAGGTAAATTGAAGCTGAGGTGCCAGAAAAGCCAATCGAGTTGATTTGGAAAATTGCTGCAATTCATTGAAACTGAAAAACATGTGAATGAAATAGGCAGGAAGTGAGACAAAAACAACAACAACAACAGTGACAAACCTTAAAGCTTAGACGACTTGCGAGCGCACGCAGCTTTAATTGCAGCAGGTCGCCAACTACATTTCGACGAAGGCTGTTCAGTTGGTGCAGCTCGTAAAAAACTGTTCCCACGTACGATGTACCTATGGTTTTGAAACTTTTGGTGCAAATATCATTATTTTCTTGTAATCACAATCAAATATTTTGCTAAAAAACCTACACGTTTTTTAGATACGTTTTGTTGACATCAGTTATGAGCTCATGATGCATCCGGGGATGGGATTTTTCATATCAAGGACGTTTAGTTAATTTAGCTCAACCGAGGTGAAATAATCGCTTATCTTAGTTTATGTAAACTAAGAGGAGAAAACGTGAAATTTTGCTTACAAATTTGATCGGGCAGTGGAATTGATTTCGTGTTTTGGACAAGAAGCGGGTAGGAAAATTGTAACTTGGCCTGTTCTCACGCCCCAGTTGAAGAACACGATGAAGAAACCAAGGAAATGTTCCTTAACCTTCTGGAAAATGCCACCATTGGTGGATAATAATCAGACAAAGGAATTTTCAACTTTTCGATATCATATCAACCAGAAAATCAGCTGATCAGTCCAATACTAGAAAGTATTCGGAACAACGCAACACTTCTTGTCAAGCACTCAGAATGTCATCCTCATAACTCATCACTTTCTGAAGCAGCTAGCAAGCACTCTCCATTGTAGTAGCCATGGTACGATTACTTACTTAATAAGGATCTCGGACCTATTACGTACGTGATGTTCCCACGTCGTAAAAAAATAGCCTGGTCTGTCAGGCTTCGAATCGTGACTTATAGTTTTGGGGTTGGCGTTGAAAAAGTAATGGTTCGTTACAAGACAAAGTGATGAGCTGTCATTGTATTTTTTCGACATCAAACATTGAGGTAATGTGCAGAACCCATGTAACAATACCACAGGCAGGATTCTCCAAAAGAATCCATCTGACCATTAGGTCCAGTGACGGAAAAGCGAAGTATGTACCATCCAAAAGTCACAACCAATATCGGCGACTGGGTTAAGCACTATTCAAATGAGCACGAACAACTACCAACGAATGAACGAAAATTCGTCGATTTTGACATTTCTTCCACATGCGAGTTTTTAATTCGTCGCGAATGAACAACAACAAGGCAAGTATAACGCGAACATTTTGTTCGTTGGGAGTGTGGATTGTATGTGGATTGGACTTGACAGATCGCAACGAACAGACCTGAATTCGCGACGAATATTTTATTTTCCAATATTAACACATTTTAGGTAATTTAAGATCAACTTTTTATATTTTAAGGTGGCGCTACAGTCCGTTGTGGACTTGGGCCTCAATCAACAGGCTCCGCCAGCTAGCTCGATCCTTAGCTAGTCGTCTCCAGTTTTGCACTCCAAGTTGATTGAGGTCCTCTTCCACTTGAGTGCGCCACCTGAGTCGCGGTCTTCCTCTCCTCCTACGTCCCTCGGGAATAGTGTCGAAGGCTTTCCGGGCCGGAGCATTGGTGTCCAATCGCTCTAAATGACAGAGCCATCTGAGTCTCTGGACCTTGACCCTTCTGGCTTCTTCGTCTGATCTCGGCGCTGGTGTTACTGCCCGTGTTTATAGCGGAGCCTAGGTAGACAAACTCCTCTACTACCTCGAAGTTATACGCGTCTATTGTGACGTTCTGCACGAGCCGTCGGTGTTGGGTGTCCTTCCTCGAAGACAGCATATACTTCGTTTTTCCCTCATTCCCTCGCTTCTGTCTCAATTCTCACAAAGGCGCCATTGACATCACGCTGTGTTCTTCCCATTATATCAATACCATCGGCGTACGCGAGAAGTTGAACAGATTTTTGGAAGATAGTGCCTCTGGTGTTGACGTTGGAGTTCTGCACTATCTTCTCAAGAACGATGTTAAAGAAATCGCATAACAGTGCATCGCCTTGTCTGAATCCTTTTTTGACATCGAAAGATTCCGTAAGCTCGTTGCCAACCTTTATTGAGCAGCGTGAGTTCTCCATCGTCATTTTGCACAAGCGAACGAGCTTGGCAGGGACGCCAGAACTAGACATAGTTTTGTACAGTTCGTCTCTGTAGATGCTGTCATACGCGGCCTTAAAATCGATGAAAAGGTGGTGGGTATCGATTTGGAGTTCATGGGTCTTTTCCAGGATCTGCCGCAACGTGAAAATTTGGTCGATGGTTGTCTTTTCTGGCCTGAAGCCACATTGATAAGGACCAATCAGATTGTTGATGAAAGGCTTCAGACGTTCACATATTACGGCAGAGAGGATCTTGTAGGCGATGTTTAGTAGACTTATTCCTCTATAGTTGGCGCAGTTTAGAGGATCTCCCTTTTTCAGGATCGGGCAAACAATGCTGAGGTTCCATTTATCGGGCATGCATTCCTCTGACCATATCTTAGAGATGATTTGGTGCATGCTCCTATCTAGCTCGTCGCCTGCTGCTTTGAACAACTCAGCAGCTAGTCCATCTGCTCCAGCGGCTTTGTTGGATTTCAACCGTGATATTGCGGTTTTCGCTTCTTCTAGGTCGGGTTCACGAAATTGTTGGCTATCATCGTGTCCGATGAAAGGCTCCTGTCTGACGGCGGTATTTTGTTCGTCGTCGCCGTTATACAATCTACAGAAGTGGTCTTTCCAAATCCCCAGCATTGACTGCGATGTTATGACTATGATGTTCCCTTGTTTATCTCTGCAGGCATCAGTTCTTGCTCAATGACCTTGAGCCAGCTGTTTAACCTTTCGGTAAAACCTCCGAACTTCATTCCTGCTGTTGGCTCTCTCAACATCCTCGATCTGACGCTTCTCATGCTCTCTCTTTTTCCTCCTGAGAAGCCGGCATTCCTCTCTCCTCTTTTGCTCGTAGAGCTCACGAGCAGCTCTTGTCCTTCTATGCAGCGCCACTTTGTATGCCTCCTGCTTGGCTGCATGGGCTTGCCTGCATTCTTCATCAAACCAGGGGTTACGTTTTGGTGGCTGTGTGAAACCCAGCACATTAGAGGCGGCATCTCTAACTGCTCTTTGGCAATGTTGCCACTGGTCTTCGATACTTGATGTTGGCGGCATAGGACTCCTTAAGAGGTTACTTGACACTCGATCAGAGAATGATCTGGCGATCTCTTTCGATTGTAGCCGTCCGACGTCAAATTTTCTTGCAGCATTTCCTTGTTTTGGCCGTTGTCGGGATATTCGTAGCACTACCTTGGCTACGACGAGGTAGTGGTCCGAGTCGATGTTAGCTCCTCGGAAAGTTCGAACATCTAAAATGCTGGACAAGTGCCTTCCGTCGATCGCAATGTGATCAATCTGGTTGACGGTTGATTGATCAGGAGATCTCCATGTACCTTTATGGATGTTGAGATGAGGGAACCAGGTGCATGCTACCACAACAT
>CAKKXW010000001.1:83391529-83401898 GCA_920937365.1 Sphaerophoria rueppellii
ATAATAAGGCTAAAGCGACAACGATCTAACTCTAAATCTATATTAACACATTCACAAGCAAACAAATTCTAACGGATGATTGTTGATTGTGACGTGATTCATGGCCAGACAATTGTGTCAAAAGACCCTATTCCTGATTACCAGCAATCTACACCGAACGAAATTCGAGAGGAGCACACAGGTGGTAGAGGACCTGAACCAACTTGGCGTGCGAAACTGGAGACAGTTAGCCAGGGACCGAGCTGGCTGGAGAAGTTTGTTGGGTGAGGCCCTGGTCTGACCTGGACTGTAGCAACAACATAAGTAAGTAAATAAGTAAGATAAAGTCGAAGAGAGCTTAAAGCAAGCCACATCTAACGACCATTAGTCCTTATCCCAGAAAACTGTGTTAACAGACCGGTACTTAGTGCAGTGTTAGTTGTTAGTAGGCAATCTTAAACAAACGAACACTTACACAATTATATCTAAATCTCAATCTAGCAACAGCGAAATCGGAATAATAGGATCGACTTATTGCAAAATTATATTCACTGGGGTTTTCGCTGTTGCTAGATTGAGATTTGTGGAGCGCCATAGGGGTCAGTTCTTGTAGCTATATCCTTTTTTCTTTAATGCTTTTTGCTTGAGTTAAAATTTGATTTGTCGATTGTTGCCTCATGTAGATACTTAAATTTAATTGAAGTGATATAGTCGCTGCTTTAGTGTAGTCGACGCTTGCATGGGAGTTTGCTGATCGATATTCATAACCCTTGGTACTGCTGTTTGTGAGTCAGTCATATATAAAAAAAAAAATTGACTTCAAGTGTGGAAAAGACAAACAATTTACTATTCTCATGTATCACTGATGTCAAATTGAGTAAAGAAATGTCAAACAGGGAAACAAAATGTCTCCCTATATCGAGTGCCGTTTTGTTCGATAACTAGCGATGAGCAACGCGTGCCGCATTTCAATAAATAAATGTTAAAAAATTGCGTGTCCTAAAAATTATACTTTAATACCTGCACGAGTCCAGTTCGAAACGGGCGGCCAGTTCTCGTGTATCTATTAAACTGGTGCGGTGGTGTTTACGATGACGATGATGGTCCTTGTGGACATTATTTTATTTATCTTTATTTCCATTTTTTTCGTTCGTCCTGATGGTGATTGAGGAAGCTGAGCGTGAATATGACATTAGCTTTCTGACTGACATGTGTCCCCATTTAACACTATAAAGTAGGAGAGGGCGACCGATGACCTACGCACGCAGTATGGCAGTTCAATTTAAATAATGTTGTGTTGTCATTATTTAAGAGACTTCTAAGTCCATTCATCAGAGATGTGTTATATTTCTTTGTTTGGTTCACATTTGAAAGCCATAAGGACTCAAAAGGTGCCATATGAATTCGTTTAGCATTTGCCTCATGTCCTTTTCCTTGGTTGATGTTTTGTGATGTTAATGAGCCAAATAGTCGACAGGAGTGTATGTGTGAAGGGAAAATACTAAATTATCCAAATTTCCTTAATTAATTGAGACCTCAAAGCAAGGGGAAGCGTGTGTGTGCTTAATGATTGTATTAAAATGTTGCGTGACAAGTGACATTTATTAAAGGATGTTAACGAAATGCATTATCCTTATCCAAGCGATTTCGTAAAAAAGTCAGTTTGTGCCTCCAAATGAGAGAATTGATGAATGAAGTTCGAAAACCGAAGACAACAGAAACGGTCAGGGAAATATCGTTCTAGAACTGTAGTCAATGATATTGTAAGGAATACTTCCGAATCTATCTTCTACTCCGAACGTACCTGAGCTAGATTGAGCTTTTTGATACAGAAACGTGTGGTGGAGGGACAACTTAATGACCCAATTTCTCAGAGTACTCAATAAACATCGGTTTAGTTGTGAATTTTTTTTTAATTCAGACTTCGAACGTTGTGGCTTGTAACACCAAGGCTGAAATGTCATATTAAGAATCCGAATAATTATAACTGCATTTTTTTTTTTGCTTTGGCTAATGGGAAATTGCAAACTGTAAAAGTAATATCTCCCACCTAGCAATGATTAGTTGCAAATAAAATTCAACACCATGAGCAAATGAAACTATTACTCCTCTCCATAAAAGCTTGATCTTACTAGTTTGAACACGACAATTTATTCCACCTTTGACAATTTTATGAGTCTGGTAACGCAACCATAAAAACTTCTTCAAAAGTTCCAACAGAAATGTATAAACCGCTAGACAAATGGCTCTTACCTTCTTACCCGAAAATCTTTTGCTGTTTACACCTACCAAAAATAGACACGAAGATTGTATCTCATTAAAAACTACCAGCCTCCCGCACTCAATTAAATAAACATCTATACAAATCCGCAAGAATAAATGTTGCATATTTGGCAACATCCATTTAATCGGCAGCGACACATCTTCCGCGTGGCACTCTGCCTGGCCTGGCAGATAAGACAGACTCGTCTCGTCCCCTATGCTAAGCTCATTAATTAAACACCTAAACGTCTCTAAAAGACGCCATGTAATTGCATTTAATTAATCAGCTTTACAATAATGTCACCTGTTTGTAAATCACGTAGGGAATGAAAAAAATTATCGAAGACTCGTGTGTTTCGCAAAGACCGTGTAAATCTGCAGTTTATTCGATATTTTACAATTGCCCTCGAGAACGGCTATTCGAGTGGCTAACAATACGGCCAACACTCATGGTTGCTGCTGGATGCCGCCACTCTGACTATGAATAGGAATACGGACGCTTTCTCTATCTCACTCTCTGTTCCTGACTGATTGCGCGCTTTAGGCCTACATTGTCGAATTCTATGCATCATTTGGTGGAAGTTGCAACACCATCTCCATCTCCGTATTGCAGCGTCTGCTTCTTTTTGCGAGCTCTTTCGCAGACCTTTTTTCTTGATGCAGGTCAGCAGATGATGATTATGGTACTAAAAAGCAACAAGAGTTACAACAACCACATCACTGCTAGCTGATACAGTCGCCACCAGTCGTGTCGTAGCTCCCACGATAAGCGTTTGCTAATCGACGCACGGCGATGTGGCTCTTCGCTGTGGTGCTGGCCCAACCGAGGTAAATTGAAGCTGAGGTGCCGGAAAAGCCAATCGAGTTGATTTGGAAAATTGCTGCAATTTATTGAAACTGAAAAACATGTGAATGAAATAGGTAGGAAGTGAGACAAAAACAATAACAACAGTGACAAACCTTAAAGGTTAGACGACATGCGAGCTCACGCAGCTTTAATTGCAGCAGGTCGCCAACTACATTTCGACGAAGGCTGTTCAGTTGGTGCAGCTCGTAAAAAACACAATCAAATATTTTGCTAAAAAACCAACGCGTTTTTTGGATACGTTTTTTTGACATCAGTTATGAGCTCACGATGCATGGGATGGGATTTTTCATATCAGGGACGTTTAGTTAATTTAGCTCAACCGAGGTGAAATAATCGCTTAGATACCATCTTAGTTTATGTAAACTAAGAGGAGAAAACGTGAAATTTTGTTTACAAATGTGATGGGCAGTGGAATTGATTTCGAGTTTTGGACAAGAAGCGGGTAGGAAAATTGCCCTAACATGATGAAGAAACCAATTAAATGTTCCTTAACCTCCTGGAAAAGGCAATCAGACAAAGGATTTTTCCACTTTTCGATATCATACCAACCAGAAAATCAGCTGATCAATCCAATACTAGAAAGCATTCGGAACAACGCAACACTTCTTGTCAAGCACTCAGAATGTCATCCTCATAACTCATCACTTTCTGAAGCAGCTAGCAAGCACACTCCATCGTAGTAGCCATGGTACGATTACTTACTTACTAAGGTTCTCGGACCTATTACGTACGTGATGTTCCCACGTCGTAAAAAAATAGTCGGTCAGGCTTCGAATCGTGACTTATAGTTCTGGGGTTGGGGTTGAAAAAGTAATGGTTCGTTACAAGACAAAGTGATGAGCTGTCATTGGATTTTTTCGACATCAAACATTGAGGTAATGTGCAGAACTCATGTAACAATACTACAGGCAGGATTCTTCAAAAGAATCCATTTGATAGACCTAATGGTCAGTGACGGAAAAGCGAAGTATGTACCATCCAAAAGTCACAACCAATATCGGCGACTGGGTTAAGCACTATTCAAATGAGCACGAACAACTACCAACGAATGAACGGAAATTCGTCGATTTTGACACTTCCTTCACATGAGAGTTTTTAATTCGTGACGAATGAACCACAAAAACACAAGGAGAGTATAATTTTTGAGGTTATACGCTCGCGAACATTTTGTTCGTTGGGAGTGTGGATTGTATGTGGATTGGACTTGACAGATCGCAACGAATAGATCTGAATTCGCGACGAATATTTTATTTTCTAATATTAATACATTTTAGGTAATTTAATATCAACTTTTTATATTTTAAAATCTTCATAAACTACATTTCAATCATTTTGTAAATATCAGGAAGATTTTAATTTACACTTTTCTTCATTTATTCATCGGTCGTCGGTCGTTCTCATGTGAACAGTCCTTTAGAGCATCACAGTTATTGCTAGTGCCAAGGAGACTTCGTCTACTGCTGTGTATTTTTGTACTAAAGAGCAAAAATGGAGCAAGGAAAATTGCGTTATATAGTAGAGCATGATTTTTGCAAAAATTTAAAGAAAATGTTTTCCGGTGACTTTTGGTCCAATTTGTTTGATCGGCGAATGGAGAAGAAAAGTTCAGCTCGCCAGCTTTGTCGTAAATACGAGAATTTAAAAATTAATGTTAAATCTGACGAATCGATCACACCATCGAATCTATGTCAACCCATTATTCTGCTCCACAGCAAAGCAATAAAAATTGTGGTGAAACAAAATGGCGATAATAGATTAAAAAAGGGGTTGAAAAATTCTATAGCGTTGTAAGCTGGCCATTGATTTATTCTTTATGTCATCTACCCCACCACCCACCACCACTACACAGCTACAGAAACCAAGATACCACAAAAGAAACCTCAAGCACAAGTCAAAGTTCGATGGCTGCCAGTTCCACCATTCCACATCCCAACTCAAAGGCAAAATTTCATTAGTTAATTGCAGATTTCTATGGTAAGGGTATTTGCCACCCACCAACCAGCTACAACCCCTAAAATTTTACAATTTTTGCTCCGCCATTACGAAAAACCAGACAATCGACCCACGACAAAAAGCTATATCCTGGGCTATTTGGACATTAAAATGTTACACCACCTCAAAATACGTTCAAAGTGCTTTTGATGGCCTTTATGCTGACGTTAAGGGTTTTTCTTTTTGTTATTTTGACTGAATGTGGGAGAAGAGCATCAGAAATCGAAAACCTGCAATGGTGGTGGTGGTTGCTGGTCAAGCTTGGAGTGAAAGTCCTTAAGTACCATCCGCCCGACGACCGCAAGCGTTTAATGGGGGTAATAAAACATTTCATGTACATTACGATGTCGGGTCGAATAAATGCTTACCAACAGTGTTCCCTTGTCCCGAATCCCGCACTCTTGTTTTGTTTGCCATTTTGTATTTAATTCTACCATTAGTTATCGTTTCTCGATCCATTTTTTTTTTCAGGATATTATAACTGTTTGTATCGCATGAAAGTCACGCAGAAGGGACATAGTCCTTTTTGTAATTCATTTGGACAAGAAAATATTGTTACATTAAATATTATAGACAATGGGACTTGGGGGTGAATAATTACTTTTATAAGAAATTTTGTATTATTGGCCGATTGAAAGTTCCAAGAAGAAGAAACAATTAACATGATTCATTTTGATTGCCTTCCTAGTTTTGGAGTCTGACGTGGAAACTTATTGCTTCCCTCTCAATGAGTTAACCCATTAAAGAAATACAATAAAGTCCTTCCTCTTCCTATCTCCACTTATGATATGAAAAGTGTTTGATATCTTAGAGACGTTTCACATCACATAAGACTAAACTCTAGTTTGCCTCCCGCACCTGCATACCTGCACCAATGTGCTTGTCTCTCCAAGACATAAATCCCATCGTAGAACTTTTCAATTATCCATTTATCCAATTATCCGCCATGCCTCTGACGACGCACTTGAGTGGGTCTCACTTCCAACGCTCACCGCAATTGCAATGCAATCCCAAATTTTCCTCCCAAGTCGATTTACTTTTATCTCTACCGCACTAACCCTGCAACCCCAACCCCACCGAAGCACTTCTTTTGCATATCACCTCCGCATCGATTATGCGAATCTGATCTTGCGAGCGATTTATGGATCTCCATTTATCTTCTGCTGCAATGCACCACATACGGTTTTTCAACTGGCTGCAAGTGCCGCCGCGCCGGCATTTGCCTCATGCCACCTTATCTAACGCAATACAGCCAGCAGTAGAGTTTTCCAATTTATGCCGGTTGGCCCGGAGACCGATCAACCGGTCAAAAGGCGCAAATGATTTAAGTGTGAAATGAAAATGAGATATCAATTCTGGGATGCCGCTTTTTATAGCCAATACCAACCACACTGCGCCATCCAATCATATATTGAGTATTGGGTAGCTTATAAGCCGTTAACGCATTACACGAGTGTATACCGCAGCTTGAATGCAATCCAAGTGAAGGAGGAATCATATCCTGGTGCCACAGTGTTTCATCTGGTCGATTACCAATTTTTGATTCTAATGGAAATCGCACCTCATCGTGATGCAGTTCAACTTGCAGCAACACTTTGCACCCCGCAAAACAGTCATAGAAGACTGCTTCGATGCTGTTGCTCGCTCAACTGCTTCCACTCTTCCATGGGGACATTTGTTAAAGCGGGTAGCTCGTTTGTCTGTCTGTCCAATCTAATGCAATACAATATGTCCCGAGATGCGGATGCATAACACCTTTCTGGCCCCCACAAATAACAACGAAAAAGAAAAAAATTAGATGCCAGTCATGTATCGCGGTATGAATGCATTCAATCCCGCGTGCTTATAGCTCTGAATGCAGTTCGCAGCGGTTGCCCAATTATTTTTGCGTTTTGCTGCAGACTGGACGGGCAGAGTAGGTAGTAGGGGTGCAAGGCGCGACGAGTGTTAGCGATGATGATTAATAATGTCGACCTGTTTTTGGTACCTGTTCCTACTTCTATATAGTCGCTAGAGTAGGTTCATTGGTGGACCTTTTCTGAATCGAGTTGGCATATCTGTACAGAGAAGGTGCAACGTTAGTTGATTTTTTTGGACGTATGCAAATTTGATTTTCATATGTTTTGAGGGTATCGGCGGCAATTTCAAATGAAGCTGAAACCTGGAAGCAGGACTAGATAGTGTTGGCCGGAGGCGGTATGCTCTTTGTGAGGTATCGGCTGTCAAAGGTCGCTGCAACTGGGGATTCAACACATTTGATTCTGGATAATAAGCCGTTGGATTTATTGGCCTGATAGTGCAATTTGAAAAAAGAGATTTGCGTTACGGTTAAATGTATGGAGATTTATTGATGAAATCTAAATCGCGATCATGAGGTTTGGTAAAATTAAGAATGTAATCTTAGATATTGATTTACCTGTGATTACAGATAATCTTAAAAACAAATAATTTCATGCGGATAACTAATAATATTACATGGTGCAATCAATGAAATTAAACAAAACTTACTAATTCGTTAGTACAAAGGGTTGAGTCGTTGGAACTGGCCTTATTTGTATACAATTCGTACAGTTCTTGATTCTTGATTTCTTCTCGACTGCCCTCCGCCACGTGCTTTTCGGTCACTTAGTTCCTCTTAGTGTTTGTGGGAGCAGATTCCACCGTAATTGCTTATTGACTTTCAATACAATTATAAGGCCATTGCCACTCACGTCTCCTTATAATAGAGTCAATAGGCTCTATGACTTGTCCTGCTATGAAGGTATTCATTGGATATTTGACCTGAACAGCAAATCCTAAGAATGTTGCGATGACATCTATTGACCATTGTTTGCAGCATCCTTGTGATAGCTGAAGTAACTTCCCAGGTGCTGTCTCCAAAAAGCAGCACAGTTTTGACATTCATGCTATACAACAGTCGTAGCTTCGTTCTTAAGCTGAGAGAGTTATTCCTCTAACTTTTGACAGCATACCAAACGTCGATTTTGCTTTGCCTATGTGGCAGATAACTTCTTGCACGATTTCGCCATCGATGGAGACAATACTTCCAGGCTCTGCACTTTCTCCAACGGTTGAGAGGAAACATTGATTTGAGAGGATGGTCGGTTACCGAACCTGATCATTTTTGTTTTACCAGAATTAACTTTAAGCACCAAGATTTCTGCTTCGCTCTCCAACGCGTTGTCCGCGTAATCTAGGTGTTTATTGAAATAGGATGTCGAAGTCAATAGAATTCCTCTGCATCCAGCTAAATCAACATTCGTGACAGAATACCTTGCCTGACTCCACTGTAGATTTCAAAATCGTCCGACAATCTACCATCATGCAGAACATGACACTTGGATCCATCATTATATTGCTTGCATAACAGCATTTAGGTTTCCTGGGATGTCTCTCCTGCGTAAAGCTAGCCAGATGTACTCCCTGTTGACGCTATGAAAGGCCTTTTCGAAGTCGATGAACAGCAGGTGTTCCTAGTGGTGATCGATATTCAATGTAGAATAGAGTGGCGCAACAGGTCTTGAAGAGCCAAGGCCTAAGTGGCTTACTCTCAATTCTCTAGGTGCGTGTGAAGAATTGAGGGAACCTACAATTTAACGCCGAGTCCGAACGGCAAAGTTGAGAAGCACTTTTTCATGACAGATGATACTCTTGGAAGTTTTGTCAGTTCTTCGCAAGAGGCAGTGCCCGTGAAGGATGAAATCAAAACTGTGGGCCCAGGTAGGACCCGAACCCACGACGTTCTGCTTAGCTGCCAACGCACCAAACCACTAAGCTACGGACACTACTTATATTCAATGACTGCTCAGTAATGATCCGCAAGGTGTTGAACTGATCAATGCAAGAGTAACCAGAGCGGAATCCTGCCTGTTCACCATTTTCTGAGCAATGTTGTCGGAGTCTACCGTTCCGCAGTAGATTTGATAGCACTCAGAGTAGGTACTAGAGTAATGGTAAGATTTTCGGAATTCAAAACTGTTTGGATATTAGCAGTAACTCACCTATTTCCTTTGCTTTGTATATGAAATAGACTAGTACTACCAAGAATTGAATTTTTGAATTTTGCTGCTCTGCTTGTTTTGACAGCTCAAAAACAAGAACAAGACAAAATTTCCCCAGTGGAGAACAAAATGACAGGAACGAACACAATAAGTAGGAGTGTGTAGGCTATATTATATTGAAATAATGCGAGTAAAAGAGTTAGGTTGCTTTAAAAAAAAAAACAACAAAATATTGCGCCGAATTGGTATGGTTGGTTAGAGGGGAGGAAAAATAAAAATAATATGCGAAGTGAGGATACGATCGAACTTTAAGAAGTTTTTAGGTAAAACTTTAACGTTTTGCTACTAAGTATCAAAACTATTACCAATGTACTTTGGTATTACACATTTCTTTGTGATCATGTATGAAAGGAAATAGGGTTTACAAAGCAAATGAAAAAATTGCATGCTTTTGAAACTAAATGATTTTTGTTCTTTGACCGCTTTTTTATGAAAGCCATGAATATTATAATAATTCACAATATTTTAAATAAAAAAAGCCTAATTTCGGTTAGATTGTATTTTTGAAATGTCTTCTTTATTCTTTTATGGGTTGTGCAATGGAATTGCAAGAATCCGATTACTTAGTTACGTAACTTGATAATATAATCAATAATTTTTTAAAATTTCTTTTATACTACTTACTTACTTTAGTTAATTCACTTTTTAAACATTCATACCCCAAATCTAACTCTCAGTGAGAAAAGGTAAGGTAATTAACGTTTTGACAGAAAATCAGGTAGACATATAAGTATACTTTTAACCCTCTTCATGATTGCACAGTGTTAAACAAATCCTAAAAACCATATAAATATGCCTGTTTTTGGTGATTTTATGAGATTTTGTTTTTAATTATTGTTTTTTTCAACAGGAAAAAAAAAAAGAAAAGTAGTTCGCAGTGTGAACAAAAAAATTACCTGAAATTGAAAATTTTGCTCAAACAAGAAAAAATTTAATATGATTTAAAATTGAAACCCTGGAAACCCTAAAAACATCTCAGTTCAATTCAAAAGCATTTTCAAAGTGTAGTATTTCTAATAAAAACTCCGAAACGAGGTACCTTCGTCAGTACTGACAGAGATATCGATTTCAAAATGGGTGAGGCTGTAGCGTGTCCCTCCAATATACAGTCACTACGGCGTATGAGTACTATTTTTTTTTTTGTATGAACGAACAAAAATATAAAAAGCAAAGAATTAGAAAAAAGAAAAAAAAATCGAAAGAGTTA
>CAKKXW010000001.1:83472144-83485175 GCA_920937365.1 Sphaerophoria rueppellii
TTGACAAAAAGGTTATCAAATATCCTGTCAGTGTGTAAATCAAGTATGAAAAAACTGAATTATAATACATCCTTGATTAAATTTCCTTAATCGAGCAAAATTGGATGATTAACGAAATCTCAAATTAAGTGCTCAAATCATGGATTTCTTAATTACAATTTGTGTGAACAAACGAATTGTAGGATTATCAACTGGAATAATCCTTGATTTAAGATGATAAAGCTTGAACGAACTGGCCCTAATTGTTTTGAAAAAAAAAATTAATTTAAAATAACATTTTTGTCGGAGACGATTTAAACTTCAACCTGCTTTCTTCAAAAGTATGCATAATCGACTTAGACGATCATGGCTTGTGGCCACTGTTATTGAATGAAGTCAACCCAATAATGGCTTAGTATTTTTCAGTTGGTAGATAGTGAGACAGATGATTTCCCCAACAACGACATTTTGGTTTTGTAAGCTCCATGACGACCAAATGGATTTGCACTCTACTTTTCATTATGTTTTATTTTTTTTAAGAACTGAACAAGAGTAATAATGAATGTTTACTTGTTTTCTTAGCCAACAACCTACACGTCCCCAATCCTTAATTTTGGCCATCAATTAAAATTTCATTTCTGGATAAATTCCGCCAGAGAATGGTTGTTGCAAGAAAACAAAAAACAAACCAGATGAGCAATGAGGGTACGCACTCCATGTCAAGTAGCGTTGATCGAGAAATCCAACTTTACATTCTGATGTAATGAAGATTGATCGCTGTACCACGAAGGCGAATAGATGACTTATTTCTAAGAAAATTTCAATGGAGAATCTATAAATCTCAGATAGTGAATCTCTCAGTCAAATTTGCGCTATGAAACGGAAATAACGAGAGAATCATATGACCGTCTAGTTCAATTATCATCCCAATCGAGAATGCGCAAGGAACTCGTTCGTCTCGCCCGCAAGCATCAATTAAATCTCATAAACTAATGATATTTGACTCAAAACACCTCCATATACACAAGCAGCACTGGGATATTATTTTGTAATGCCTTCACGACCATGTTACACGCCACATCTTATTAAACATGACACAGCTAAACAAATATGACTGGCAGAAGCATGCGCATGCACAGCAAATAAATATTCCCGGTCCCTTAAAAATTTGCGCAAAAGTAAAAAGACCCCCAACAGTTAATGTCATTAAATGTGGAAGCACGCTTGTTGAAACCTTCCTGGCCACCCGAAATGGTTTGGCTGTATACGCAACAGAGTCCGGTGGTTGTTGAAGGTACGTGTGCGTCCAAATAAAGTGGAACAGGTGAGGTTCTTCCTTCTTTGATTCAATGATGATGAGATTTTATTTTCATAATTCAAGCCCGTGTTAATACTTAACTGCCCCCAGCATATCAGGATGGTTGGTAGTTGCGGTGGCGCTACATGTCATCGGCACGTCCCGCAGGCAGTAATTATTAATCGTTATAGGAAATTTGCAATGTTGTTCTGCCAGAGGCAAATTTTTTTTACAAATTTGTTGAACTGATGACAATGTTACTTTTCGAAAATAATTATAATGAAACAAATTGCTAAACGTCTGACTAAGGACATACAAATGGATCTTAGTTGTCCATTTAAAGACTAAAATTTGTAAGCAAAGTCATATGTGCAAGGACTGTTTAAATATAATTTTGGAACGAGGCATTTAATCCACAAATGTCATATTTGACGTCTTTTTTATGCTCAGTCCCACCTTTCTTTCCAAAAAATAATTATCGTTTTGCAGTGTTGATCCTTTCTCATTTATTGGCCATAACATGTCGTTGGTCGTATTAAATCAGTTTTAATTCCTCTCCCTTTCTGCACTTTTGAGTACTTTTTGATTATCTAATTGTGTGGTACTCCAAATTTACACTTTGCTCCTGCATAACGGCTGTTGTATCAGTAAGGATAATAATTTGTAAAATGTTTCTTACAGGTATAGAACATTAAGTTGGAAACTCTATTTCAACCGAGGGTAATTTTTGAGCCGTCAAGTGATTTATTTTTGGGTTGGTTTGCCATTTCAAAATGTATAGGTAGTCTAGTCTGTGCATTTGAAATTCAAAGTTCTGTTCGAAACAAGTCACGTTTAATAATGTCCCGATCGGGATTGATCAAGTCCTAAAATTTTAGTCCCTTTTGAAAGAAGACTATTCTTCTGGTCCTGACGGTATTCCTCCCATATTATTTAAAAAATGCAAAACAGTTTTAGCTAAACCTCTTAGTAATGTATTCAAAGTATCTTTGCGACTTGTAAAATTCCATTGTGCCTGGAAGATTGCTTACATCACGCTTGTTTTTTAAAAGGGAGATAAGTCGCATATTGTTAATTATAGGCCTATTTCTAAGCTTTCTTGTATCCCTAAACTGTTTGAAAAAATAGTGTGTGACAGTTTATCCTTTTACTGTAAAAACATCATATGCAGTGAGCAACATGGCTTTATGCAAAGGAGATCAACTGTCACTTACCTGCTTGCCTTTACGCATAATTGCCTAAACAGTTTAGAACATTGACTGGAAACTGATTGTGTATACATTGATTTTTCAAAAGCTTTTGATCAACTGTCTCACTCAGTTATCAAGTTGAAACTACAGTTATTAGGCTTTACCCCTGGGCTGGTTTCATGGATTTCTTCTTACCTTGAAGATAGAACTTATCAAGTTAAATTCAGAGACATGTTTTCGAAGACTTTTACTGATAATTCTGGTGTTCTACAGGGTAGTCATTTAGGACCTCTTCTCTTCATCTTATAAATAAATAATGCACCGTTATGTGTTAGTGACAGTGACATTCTTAATTTTGCAGATGATATGAAGATCTTTAAGAAAATTACATCTAACAATGATCACATACCTCTGCAAAATGATATAAATAGGTTTTTTGTACGGTGAAATAAGAACAGTTTAAATCTTAACCCGTCAAAATGTCAGACAATGACATTCTCAAAGAAACGAGCATCTTCGACTGATGAGTATTATATATCTCAGCAGATTCTTTCTCGTCTTTTTAAAGTAAGGGACCTAGGGGTTCTTTTTACACCGAATCTAGATTTTACGGAGCACATTAACAACATTGTTAATAAAGCTAATTCTATGTTAGGGTTTGATAAGCGGTCGTCAAAAGAATTTCTTGATCCTTACGTCACCCTTGTTCGTCCGCATCTGGAATATGCTTCACAGATTTGGAGTCCTTATTATGACGTTCATATTGACAGGTTAGAATCGGTGCAACGTAATTTTACTCGTTTCGCATTAAAAGGTATTGAATGGAATGATCCTCAAAACATTCCTTCTTATCAGGATCGATTATCACTTCTGCAAATGCAAACGTTGTCTCAAAGAAGGACCAACAATGATTTAGTTTTCCTTCATCAACTCATAACAGGCGTCACAGATGTACCAGGCCTTCTTAGTGCTATACTTTTTTATTATAGGGGAGGAGGTTATCACCTTCGCAGCATCGATCCAATTAATTTGCAAGACTTAAAGCAAGTACCATATTACGACAAATGGTTTGCCAACACAGGGACTGTGTTATACCACCGGCTTATCACTTAGTGTGGTGTTAGGTTAGTAAGCACATAACGAAACTAAAACAAATAACACAACACACATAAATAATTGACATAAAATAAAAACAAAAGAAAACAAAACATTACAAAATTAACATAAAAACATTAAGAAAGTGGAACACTGGTTTTCAAAATTATTTTAAGTTGATTTTTACTTAAATTAAAATCAAAAAGTTTTGAGTTCCAGTTTATAAGTTTACCCATGGAGCAAGTTTACATAGGACCAATAAGGGAATGCATGAGCCCTTAACAAGGATGAGTAGGCTTTTGAATCATAATACGGATCTTATTGATTTTCATATTAATAAGAATAAATTAAAGTCTATGCTAAAAACCAGTGTGGCACGCTGTTAATTGTTTTAATTGTTGTCTATTCATGTATTGTTTTTATTTGTTTGTATTTGTATAATTTTGTCATTTCTTGTGTAAGTGTTCGTTTGTTTTAGATTGCCTTCTAACAACAACTAACACCGCACTAAGTGATGAGCCGGTCTGTTAACACAGTTTTCTGGGTTAAAGACTAATGGTCGTTAGATGTGGCTTGCTTTAGGCTCTCTTCGACTTTGTCTGATAGTATGAAAAAAGAAATGAGATTACGGAATTAAAATTGGGCCGTACCTCCTTAAAAACGATGTTGGCCAGAACGTTACCGTTCATGGCGACCGCTGTTGAGCCATGATCACTGACTTTTCCGTTTATGCAATGAACACACATGATATGGCAGAGCTATAGTTTCTACATTTTACACAGCTCATAGCAAAGTTGATTTACTGGATGAAACGTTGTAATGAGAAATTCACAGTCTTATACCCATCACCACCGGTCGAATAACAACAGCTGCACAAACGCAATCAAAACCAAACATACGCAGTTAATTCTCACAACCAGCCAACAACAAAATATATTGCGTATCAGGTATATACAAATTATATGGTATAATTTCGTTTGCCAACGTACAATTCACATTCATGTTTTGGCATGACATTGACTTATAGTCCCCTCTATTTGAAGGCAAAAAGGAGAGAGAAAAATATCCCAGTGGTTAAGTACCACATTTGTTGTACTAGTGGACTTTCTCACATAAATTTTTGAGGAATGTGAATTTATTCACTGGGTCTTAAAAAGTAAAAACTCACCATAATAAATATTGTAATCCTTAAGCTATTTGTAATAAAATAAAAGAACTTTCATAAAACTAAATTTTTTTTTTTTTTGTTTTCTTAGTCGGACCCTATATGCCGCTGAGTTGTACCTCAGCTTTTAGAAGACCGCGTGAATTAACGCTACGCTTGACTATTTTGTGAAGTGATATGTGAAATTGCTAGTCTACACCGATACGGCCGAAAAATGTTACCACTTGGAGGACAACATGCTCCACGTTACTGTCGCGGCCCCAAATGTTGAAAAACTTAATCGAAAATTAAATCTCGAGGTTAGACTTTGTACGAGCCAGCCGTGGGGTTGACAATGCTAGAAATAATATTTTTTTGATTATTTTTGTTGAATTTGTATATAGGTAAAAATAGAGTGGACAGCTCTTGAAGAGCCAAGGCCTAAGTGGCTTACTCTCATCAACAATTCTCTAGGTGCGTGTGAAGAATTGAGGGGACCTACAATTTTACGCCGATTCCGAACGGCAAAGTTGAGAAGCACTTTTTCATGACAGATGATACTCTTGGAAGTTTTGTCAGTTCTTCGCAAGAGGCAGTGTCCGTGAAAGATGAAATAAAAACTTTGGGCCCGGGTAGGATTCGAACCCACGACGTTCTGCTTAGCAGCCAACGCACCTAACCACTGAGCTACGGACACTATATAGGTATGTTGGGCCAAATAGCTAGAGAGTGTAGGCTGGGCTGCTGAGAGAATGCAATCCAATACTTTTCCACTATTTTTATACATCATAAAACTCTTATTTAAAAACAAATAGTAACAGATAGTTTAATGCTTTATAAATTAGTTAATCTTAACGTCGAGCTACGTAAAAATATCATCATTTCAGTTTATTTAACGTTTTTCCCACAAGTCACGTTTTTGAAGTTGGGGACACCCTCATGAATTCAAAAGTATTGCACCGATTTTGAATCTATGTACATATGTATATAGTTCGCGTATAGCTATTAATACTAATTTAAAACATTTACAACGTGTCCTTCACAGTGTTTTGCGCTTATCAATATATGTTAAAATCTCATGTAGCTATACATACATTTTAAGATTCCTAGGAGCGTATAGAAATGAAGTCTGGGATAAGCATGAATCCTTTCGCAATAATAAAGATTGAAAGAATTTATAAATCACATAAGTGTAATGTCAAAACTTAGATATTTTATTTCTCTACAGCGCTGTCTAATAAATCTATACTAATATATAAAGTAAGACTTTTGTTTGTTTGTCGGTTGTATGTTTGTAGTCGATAAACCAACAAACAAACAAAAGTCATACCTTATAAATGTAGTAGAAATCTTCTGCGATGCAATGAATGTGCAGTAGGATACTCTGAAAGAAAAAGAAATTATTATTAATAGGAAAAAACATTGATTTTAATCTACTTACTCGAAAATTTTGTTTGGATTTTCTAAAAAAAACTGACAGCCGACATCAATTTTTTGAAACGTCTTTCTATTTTCATTTAATTTCATTTCGTTTCCAATTCATTCTTCTAAATTATATTTAAGGCTGAACTCCTACTTAAGCTTTTGGACCAAAACAATGTTAACATGTGAACTCTTGGGCACGACTTTCTGTACAAAAGAAAATTTCAACATCGATGTTCAAAAAAGCATGGATTTTATTTTCCAACCTCTGTGCATGTACATTTCGCATTATGAAAATTGGTTCTTAAAGTAAAACTGGAAAATTCCAAAATGCGTTTTCGTATGGAAAATAGAAAGTTCTTCATGAAAAACACATGAAACTCATTGGTTTTAAAAGGGAAAATGCACCTAGCATTGGTTTTCAAATGGAAAACTGGAAAACACACAATTGCTTTGTTTAAAAATGTTCATGACTTCATTCATAAAATGTCTTTCTATTTTGCATTCGAAAACTAATTTGAAATTTTCCAGTGTTTTATTTGAAAACCAATGCACCTTCAATTACATGCAAATTTCCCTTTTAAAACCGATGATATTTCCGAGTTTTTCATAAAGAACTTTCTATTTTCACCATAACGCAATGCAATAAAAAATTGTTACGTATTCGTCATAGTGTCCACTGTTGACCCTATTTTGAATTTGCACTTTGGTCTGATGCATCCCTAACTGAATTTTTTTTCTGAGATTTCGGAGATGAAAATATTTTGGATTTAATTCAATTCCATTTGTGAGGTCACCGTAACTATCTCATTGAGGATTCAGAATTATGTTCCACTAAATGATTTTGTCATAGTCGAAAATGTTTATGCACAGAAAATCGTGCATGTTCAGTGTACACATTACTTGGTCCAAAAGCTTAAGTAGGAGTTCAGCCTAAAATATAACTTAGAAGAATGAACTGGAAATGAAATGAAAAATCAACTGTTTTACTATTAATAATCAATATATTACATCAAACAATGATGAATGATGAATTTTCTGGCGTTATTACCTAAAGCTCTCTCGCTGAAATTCTCAAACCCGGCAACGCAGGGTATTTTAGGCTAGTAAAGTATAAGCAAATATCAGTTTGTGTCTAGATACAAGTGAACCTTCAAAAACAAAATTCCATCAAACAGTATCTAAAAATATCACCTTGGGCATCATATTAACTTAAAATTCTAAGTGTCATTTATCGCATTATTTATTAATCATCTTTTACCCGACATTCTTTGCCTTCGTTGTGCTGGAGATCCCAATCGTTAATTTATTAACACAAATCACAAACGCATTTGTTTGTGAACACGGACACACTTCGAACACATGCCAAAGTCATCTCTCGCTAATTTAAATGGTGATAATTTTTGTTTTTCCTTTTTTCTGAGGTCAGATGAAATCCGATTTGTCTACTGTTGTGTGAATGCCGACATGAAATCATCCTGTCCCTGCTCATAAAAGTCAAATAACATGACAGAGTAAACACTAGACGAGAGGTGACCAGAATTATCGAAGTCTACTTAAGAATCCTCGGTAAGATTAACACTTTGTCTATTAAAAGTTGGAGTGACCGTGTCTAAGGAATATTTGAGACTTTTTGAAGGAAAAAGAAAGACTTGGAATGGTCACTCCAATTCTTTAACGAAAATCAATCTCGTCCTTATCGATAACCGAACAAAAACTATTAAGCATGCAATTGCTCTTTTCATGTTTGAAAAATAAACTCAATGTATGAGGCGTTTATTAAAAGCTTCACTACTTCATTAACGAACATTTTTCTAATCATGCAAAATCAACAAAATCCGATTATTATTGCAGTCAAAACGTTCGGAATCTCTATCCAGACTCAGATGGGATGAAAAGAGATTTTGTCTTGTTCTGACTTCGACTGCTGGTCATCAACAGCATCGAAACGAGCAAACGGGAATACCAACTTAAAATTTATACGACTGTGTGAAGACACACAGTGATATCTTAAATTCCAGTTTATTAGTGCTTTGGGGTAATTAATTACGACGATAAGAGTCCGATGGAAGATTTATACTTCTAAGTCAGGACAAGTCGAAAGGTATGTGAATATGAAATGAAGAGCGATGCGGACACTTCTGAGATCTTTTTTTTCCTTTTATTGAATTTATGGTTGTTAGTGTTGCCGTCTTCAAAAAAATTCAGAAAATATATTGTTTTTATAAAGGAGAACATCGCTTTCTCTTAAAGGATTCCTTTAAGTTAAGGAATCAGAATCTAATAGCATTATCGTCAGTTTGTTTACAGGTAAAAAAAATATCGTTCTGTACGGCAACCCTCATGTATACATGTAGATTAAGAAAAAATAAGAGCCAACAAGCATTGTGTGTTTTAAGGCGATCGCCACATGCCAAATTTCTGGATTTTATGATATTTTTCTGACAAACCGACATTTTTTTTATTCTTAAAAGATTTGACCTTGGTCTATTCTGGCTTTTCGATTTTGAATGCTGATAAATTCCAAGGAGGTGTTAATTCCTTCAATTTATGTTTTTTCGATGAGCGAATTTATATTTTGATATATTGACATAAACGAATTCTTTAAATTGTCTGGAATGTTGAATACAAAGTTTGTTTTTGTTCCTTTTTTGAAATAAAGAAAAATATATTTGTTGACAAAAATATTAAAGATTTAAATAAATAAAATGATTTAACATTTGAGAAAAAATTAAAATTGTAAAGGGAATATTGACAATAGATTCGGGTCTAACTATCGTTTGTTTCTAAAGAGAGTGCCAACAACGACTCTGATAACTATCTACTTTGTGTCCCGAGGGCGGATTCCTAATGGCAAACATAATACATAATGCATCCTCTTCTCCGACTGAACTAGGACAAGGGGATGAATGAAGACGTCTTAGTACTGCAAACCTCGTCTTAGGAAGAAGTCGTAGATATCAAAGTGACTAGTTTGAAGACGAACGCAAGCTATGTTACTTCGTCCGCTTGAGATATAAGCTTGGCTAGTTTGTTGCTAGGCAAGAAGTGATATATGATCATCTGGCATTTGTTGTTCCTATATTATGTTTATTTCTTACAATAGGCAGAATTGATCCGTCTTTTGTGAGCTCATCAACTTTACAATTTCTCGGAATATCTATAAGTACCGGCAGGCATATGAGGTGACTGAATTGAACTGTTCGGCCATCTCATTCAGAGATGACAGACAGTTTTGAGTTTGTGGAAACAGAAGATATTTGAGAGGGACATGACTGTCCGAAAAAATTCGTACATCCTTTCAAGTTACCCCGTTTTCTTTGAGCCAGGATAGTACCGCTTTTATTTGCTTGGAACACGCTACATTGATTTGGGATAGACGGAGATTCTGAGTAGATATCACTTCCGTTGTCTCCTTTTTTGTCTTTGAACCATCCATTTAAGAAGTGTAATGAATTATCCGCCAGAGGTTCACCTTCTTCTCAAAAAGATCTTGAAGGAATGGAATTCTAGAAATTTTTACCTAAATACCATTTAAGGGGTGGTAAATGGTCACTCGTTTCGCACGACCAATTATGTCTATATTGAGTGAGAAGTTTCCTGGTCGCATGTATGCACGTCTTGACGTCAATTGGCCACCGCAATTTGACACCGTTAGACTTTTAAGCTTGTTCGGAAAAACTAAGAGGTGTACCTGTACTCTGTATCTCCTCGTAAAGAGTACTTAATCGTTTTATTAATATTGACGACCGAGCCATATTATTAAGCCCAATTGGCGAGGTTGTTCTTTGCATTTTGTAAGAGTTCTGAGGAAAATAAAATATGTGGTTGTTTCCAAGACACATGTATTGCAAAGTTGTCGGCATACGCTATCTCAGAAGCGATAAGACCACACTTTGAGGAGTACGTCTATTAACAAATTTATTTAATTCATTTTTTAAAGGTGTTTCTTTCTTTTCGCACCTTCTGACTTAGTTGAAGAGAACTTAAAACAATCAAAATCTAGCTACCAATAGCCTTAAGCCCTGAAAACTGTGTTATAAAACTTGCTCACCACTTACTGTTGTTCTTGTTCTTGTCATGCTTGAAGTTGAAATAGACAATTATACAAATTCACTATACTAATACTAGTTTTCTATTTCAGATTTGTGAAACTCATTCATCCGAGACGTGAAATCATCGACAGTACCTATCATCTGTTGTACGAACTCGACAACGTGGGTTTAAATACGATTAGCGAACAGTGGCAGTCTATGTCATAGGCCAGCTGTTTGTGCTACAAACTTTGAGGTATAATTAATGAGCAACATCTTGGATTTAATTCGACTCCCGCTTTTCATATACAAATGCCAAAAGACACACTTAGAGAGTTTCTGTTTGGTCGTCATTTATTGCAATTGCAAATCTACAATATGGTTGCTTGCAACCACCTACACGACAAAATCTTAAGAAATCACTTAGTAACATAAAAACGATATGCATTTTTTTTCAGTTGTGTTTTTCCATAACATGAACATTTAATTCGCTGATCTATGGTATTTTTTATTACAGGAAATCGGGAGAACGTGTGGATTCAAAGATGAAGAAGCATATCTGTTGTGATGTCAGAAGTCAGAGTCATTAATCAATAACTATTGAGTGACACGCAGTTAGTCACTGTTTAGTTTCCTAAACGCTTTCGTTTGGAGAAAGAAAATAAAAAAGGGACATTGAAAGACTTTGTTCACAAGTATGCCTTCTGGCACTGAGAGACTTCGCCTGTTTTAATCTGCGCCATTCTTACAGCACAAATCTAGATTAATAGTGAATTTTACAGTTAATTGTATACCAAAGGACTTTCCGGAAATTTTTCTCTCTAATTGGTCTGTAATTGTAGTGTCCGTAGCTTAGTGGTTAGGTGTGTTGGCTGCTAAGCAGAACGTCGTGGGTTAGAATCCTACTCGCGCCCACAGTTTTTATTCCATCATTCACGGGCACAGCCTCTTGCAAAGAACTGACAAAACTTCCAAGAGTATCATCTGTCATGAAAAAGTGCTTCTCAACTTTCCCGTTCGGAATCGACGTTAAATTGTAGGTCCCCTCAATTCTTCATACGCACCTAGAGAATTGTTGATGAGAGTAAGCCACTTAGGCCTTGGCTCTTCAAGAGCTGTCGTGCACTCAATTTATTTTTTTTATTTAATTGGTCTCCCAAAGTCAAGCCTTGAATACGTTCTTCGTGGTTGATTCCAAAACATGCCAACTTTTGAAATTGAACATTCGGTAATGCATTATGCCAGAATTATAGCAATGCAAGAAAACAGATAATCATTCTGCAGCCGTACACTGCGAATGTGCAAGAACTCGTCCCAAATCATCGCATTGTGTATTTATCATATAAGGGGTACTATGAACCCGTTGACAGCAAAAAAGAAAAACCTTAATGCCTAAAAACGACAAAACTGCTGCCATTCAAATAAGATCTTATGGTCGTTGAGGTTATTGTGACGGACTAACGACCCTTCTACAGTGTAAAACATGATTGTTATGAGATAGATGCACAGAATCCTCTGATAACAGCCCTCCTCAAACGGAAACTGTTTACAGATCGTCAACGGCCTGCAAAGTAAAATTAATTAACTAAAACTTAAGAACAGATTACCCTTTAAGTGCGACGGCTACATTTGCCAAGCCACAACGAGCGCGTGGAAGTATTTGTACCTTTAATTGGCAAATCTAACACTGTAGCTTATCTAGGCCCCCTAAAACTGTGTATCATCGACCCTAAATGAAATAAACAAAGCAAAGATGAACACCAAAAAAGACACACTACCAATCACTTCCACTGCTATGTATTCAGAATCAAGAAGGCTCATAGTCATTAAGACGGTCAATAAACATGCGGACCTACCGCATTCCTTGGAAATAACTTATAAGCTATTAGTATTGGATTAAAAGCTGCCGGATCTTTTCCACTTCTCTCCAGATAAATTTAATCAGTTTGTTACAACAAGATTGACTTACTCCTAAGGTGTTATTTTATGATCTCACACAGTTGTAGGCGATCGAGCCATCTCGGCGGAAGGTAAACAGTACAGACTCCGCCAAGTTTTTGTCATCATTCAATACCATTTAATAGCTAATGCTTTATGGGGTCTTCAAACCTCAGCCATAATATGCCAAACTACCCGTCATCTATAGGTACGGTGGTCTCCGACGCGACGCGTCGCAGGTGCTCAGATTGATAGGGTTTTATGGACTGAGAGCATTTATTTGCGTTTTTATTGCGGTCTGGTGTTCGTTTATAGTTTGGCAGGTACACCTACACATAATTTACATCTTTCAGTGACGTTTGTTACCTACTTATCTGAGCGTCTTGTGGTGAGAGCTGTTCTTGATGTCCTTAAAAAAATGTTAGAGAATTTTTTTTTTCAAAATACGATTAAGTAATTTAAGCACTTTTTAAAGACCTTTATTTATTCAACGCAGTTGTTTTTTAACTTCAAGTCTTTCGAAAAAAATTTAACAAGCTTCTAATGACTTTATTTATTTTGACGTTCTTTTAAAGCCTTTTTATGAGAAAAAAATATGAGAGAGATTATTGTTATAGTTTAAGGACCCTTGAGAATATGTGATATTCGATTTCAAGAGATAAGGTTTGTAATGGTCGTTTTGACGTGTTTTTCAGCTTTTACGAAACAACAACCAAATGTACAGTCAATCGACAAAATGTTGTTTTTAATGTTTTGGTGACAAAGCTGCATTCGACGCACTTATGGCTTGCTTATCTCACTACCATACCTTGTAGGGGACCCTGGGTTCATCTTCCCAAAATTCAGTGAAGTTTCAAAATACCTAAGTACACTGACAAAAAATTATCGAAGCACCCTGTACGATCACACCAAACTTAACGTACGGAATTCCA
>CAKKXW010000001.1:83492999-83506516 GCA_920937365.1 Sphaerophoria rueppellii
TTCCAGAGGTAAAGAAAATGGCAATATAATCGGCCAAACAAATATAACCAAACGTTGCGAAAAGCCAACCTAAGTAGACGTTAGTAGACATAGTTTAGGAGCCATCTTTTCTTTTTGCTTTTTTTGAGTCGACCTCAGAGTTTGACGCTGTACCATAGACCGTCAAGGGTCAAAAGATTTTTACCCTGTAGAAATCTAACAACGTGAACTATAAAGTTTCCGTAAACTATTTCAAACCGTAGAACGAGAAAATACGAAAGAAAGTTTCTAATCCAACGAAGAAGGGATTCATCGATACCGAAGGCACGCATTTTCGATAAAAGAGCAAGATGCCAAACTTTATCAAATGCCTTTGAAATATCAAGTGCAACAATCTAAAGATGTCCCATTTTTAGAAAACTGGGAACTGCCAGATACCATGTCGCAGTTTGAGACTCCAGCTGAGTTTTTTTCGTTTTTCTTTTCTACCGAGGATTTGATACAGATGATTGCAGATGAATCCAACCGAAAAGCGTTGCAAACCAATATAAACAAACCGGCTAATATAACGGTAAAAGAAATGGAGACCTTCCATTACTGGTACTCCAAAAAGCACGAAAAGAACTTTGGATTCCAGTCCATCGACCCCAGAAAAAAGCTAAGAAAGCTTTGGCGCGACCTACTCCTCTGAATGAAGTCCGTAAGGATTCAGTTGATCATCTTCCAGAATGGAAAAGTGGTAGACAGCAATGCCATAACGATTGCAAATTTCGAAGTTTCGTATTTTGTTCCAAATGCTGTGTTTACCTTTGCTTGAACAAAGACAGAAATTGTTTCATGTCTTTTCATATTTGAAAAAAACTTTTTCTTATGATTTATGTAAATATTAAATAATAAAAATAATAATATATGGATTAAATAATCAATAAAAACACAAACTTTTTTTTTTTGTACAAAATATCTTTACTGCATAAAACGCCATATATGGCAAAGATTTTTTTTGGTACAAAAATCGCTGACTGCATACAAGGCCATATATGGCAAATTTTTTTTTTTTTGAAAAAAAAACTAACTTTTTCGAAAAAATTATTTTATAAAAATCTTAGCTAAGATGTATTGAAAGTAAATCCAGCAAAAAAAAATTTTTTTTAAGTGGGTCATAATGCATGCAGTAGAGGGTTAAGATCTTATGTTTTTATAGGTTTGAAGTTTCCTAAGAGCGTATTGAAATGAAGGCTGGCATAACCCTGAATCCTTTCACAATAATAAGGATTGAAAGTCTTTATAAATCACATAAATATCATGTCAAAACTTAGTTATTTTATTTCTCCACAGCGCTGTCTAATAAATAAAGTATGAGCAAATATCAGTTTGTGTCTAGATACAAGTGAACCTTCAAAAACAAAATTCCATCAAACAATATCTAAAAAAAGTGTCACCTTGGACATCATATTAACTTAAAATTCAAAGTGTCATTTATCGCACAATTTATTAATCATCTTTTACCCGACACTCTTTGCCTTCGTTCTGCTGGAGATCCCAATCGTTAATTTATTAACACAAATCACAAACGCATTTGTGAACACGGACACACTTCGAACACATGCCAATGGTGATCATTTTTGTTTTCCTTTTTTTCTGAGATCGGATGAAATCCGATTTGTCTACTGTTGTGTGAATGCCGACATGAAATCATCCTGTCCCTTCTCATAAAAGTCAAATAACACGACATCAGTAAACACAAGACGAGAGGTGAACAGAATTATCGAAGTCTACTTAGGAATCTTCGGTAAGATTAGCACTTTGTCCATTAAAAGTTGTAGTGACCGTGTCTAAGGAATATTTTAGACTTATTGAAGGAAAAAGAAAGACTTGGAATGGTCACTCCAATTCTTTAACGAAAATCCATCTCGTCCTCATCGATAACCGAACAAAAACTGTTAAGAATGCAACTGCTCTTTTCATGTTTGAAAAATAAACGTTTATTAAAGCTTCACTACTTCATTAACGAATAATTTTCTAACCATGCGAAATCAACAAAACCCGATTATTATTGCAGCCAAAACGTTCGGAATCCCTATCCAGACTCAGACGGGATGAAAAGAGATTTTGTCGTGTCTTTGTCTTGCATACGACTGTGTGTAGGCACTCAGCGATATCTTGAATTCCTGTTTATTAGTGCTTTGGGGTAATTAATTACGACGATAAAAGTCCGACGGAAGATTAATACTTTTAAGTCAGGACAAGTCGGAAGGTATGTGAATATGAAATGAAGAGCGGTGCGGACACTTTTAATTTGTTTTTTTTGCTTTTATTGAATTTTTGGTTGTTAGTGTTGCCGTCTTCAACAAATTCAGAAAATGTATTATTTTTATAAAGGAGAAAATCGCTTTCGCTTAAAGGATTCTTTGAAGTTAAGGAAAGAGAATCTAATAGCATTATCGTCAGTTTATTTACAGGTAAGACTAATATCGCTCTGTACGGCAACACTGATAAATATGCATGTAGACTTAGTAAAAATAAGAGTCTAAGAGTTTTAGAGACATTGAGGCGATCGCCATCATGCCGAACTTCTGGATTTTATGATATTTTTCTGACAAACCGACATTTTTTTATTCTTAATAGATTTGACCTTGGTCTGTTCTGGCTTTTCGACTTTGAATGCTGATAAATTCCAAAGAGGTGTTAATTCCTTCAATTTATGTTTTTGTTTTTTCGATGAGCGAATTTATATTTTGATTTATTGACATGACGAATTCTTTAAATTGTCTGGAATGTTGAATACAAAGTTTGTTTTTGTTCCTTTTTTGAAATAAAGAAAAATATATTTGTTGACAAAAATATTAAGGATTTAAATAAATAAAATGATTTAACATTTGAGAAAAAATTAAAATTGTAAAGGGAATATTGACAATTGACTCGGGTCTAACTATCGTTGTTTTATATTATCAATTAAGCACTGCCGCAAAACTTGTTTCTTAAGTAAAGTGCCAACAACGACTCTGATAACTATCTTTTTTGTGTCCCGAGGGCGGATTCCTAATGGCAAACACAATACATAATGCATGCTCTTCTCCGACTGGACTAGGACAAGGGGATGATTGAAGATGTCTTAGTACTGCAAACTTCGTCTTAGGAAGAAGTCGTAGATATCAAAGTGACTAGTCTGAAGATGAATGCAAGCTATGTTACTTCGTCCGCTTGAGATCTTAGCTTGGCTAGTTTGTTGCTAGGCAAGTAGTGATATATGATCATCTGGCATTTGTTGTTCCTATATCTATTATGTTTATTTCTTACAATAGACAGAATTGATCCTACTTTGGTGAGCTCATCAAGATTACAATTTCTCGGAATATCTATAAGACCCGGCAGGCATATGAGGTGACTGAATTGAACTGTTCGGCAATCTCATCCAGAGATGATAGACAGTCTTGAGTTTGTGGAGACAGAAGAGTTTTGAGAGGGACATGACTCTCCGAAAAAAATCGTATATCCTTTCATGTTACCGCGTTTTCTTAGAGCCAGGATAGTACAGCTTTTATTTGCTTGGAACACGCTACATTGATTTGGGATAGACTGAGATTCTGAGTAGATATTACTTCCGTTGTCGCCTTTTCTGTTTTTGAACAATCCATCATAGAAGTTAAATGAATTATCTTCCAGACATTCACTTTCTTCTAAAAAAGAATTTGAAGGAATGGAAATCTGGAAATTGTTACCTTAATACCATTTAAGGGGTGGTAAATGGTCACTTGTTTCGTTGTTTTAAGTTGGTGTCACTGGCATTTATCAACTGTTGTCTGAAGTGTCACAACATTTGTTGAGTAATTGCCATCTATGATAATGGATCGCTTAACAATGCCGTAGAAACACTTTTCGGGTGTTGGAACAACCGATAGTAAACACAGATTTTTCAAACTTAGGTAAAGAGAGCTCAAAACAATCAACATCCAGCTACCAAAAGCCTTAAGCCCAGAAAACTTTGTTATCAAACTTGCTCATCACCTACTGTTGTTCTTCTCATGCTTAACGTTGAAATAGACAATTAGACAAATTCACTATACTAATACTAGTTTTCTATTCCAGATTTGTGAAACTCATTCATCCGAGACTTGAAATCATCGACAATTATTCTTATCATCTGTTGTAAGCAACTCGACAACGTGGGATTAAATACGATAAGCGAACTGTGGCAGTCTATGTCATAGTTCAGCTGTTTGTGCTTCAAGCTTTGTGGTATAATTAATTAAAGAGAGTCAATAAACATGCGGACCTACCGCATTCCTTGGAAATAACTTATAGGCTATTTGTATTGGATTAAAAGCTGCCGGATCTTATTCACTTCTCTCCAGAGAAATTTAATCAGTTTGTTACAACAAGACCGACTAACTCCTAAGGTGTTATTTTATGATGTCGTCTTCAATCCACAGCTGCAGGCGATCGAGCCATCTCGGAGGAAGGTATACAGTATAGACTCCACCAAGTTTTTGTCATCATTAAATTCCATTTAATAGCTGATTCTATATGGGGTCTTGAAACTTCAGCCATAATATGCCAAACTGCCCGTCATCTATAGGTACGCTGGTCTCCGACGCGCCGCGTCGCAGGCGCTCAGATTGATGGGGTTTTATGGACTGAGAGCATTTATTTGCGTTTTTATTGCGGTTTGGTGTTGGTTTTATAGTTTGGCAGGTATACCTTCACATAATTTACATTTTTCAGTGACGTTTGTTACCTACTTATCTGAGCGTCTTGTGGTGACGGCTGTTCTTGATGTCCTTAAAAAAATGTTAGAGACATTTTTTTTCAAAAAACGATTAAATAATTTAAGCAACTTTTAAAGACCTTAATTTATTCAACGTAGTTGTTTTTTTTTAGCTTCAAGTCTTTCGTAAAAGTAAACGAAAAGCTTTTAAAGACTTTATTTATTTTGACGTTTTCTTAAAGCCTTTTTATGAGAAAAAAAAATAGAGAGATTATTGTGTCCCTTGAGAATATGTGATATTCGATTTCAAGAGATAAGGTAATGGTAATAAAATGGTAGTTTTTAAGTGTTTTTTTAGCTTTAACGATACAACTTCTAAATGTAAAGTCAATCGACAAAATGCTGTTTTCAATGTTTTGGTGACAAAGTTGCAACCGACACACTTATGGCTTGCTTGGCTCGGATGCGGTTCGGTTAAGCTTCTGAACCTTTTTACAAATAGATAACCTTTATTAAAAATTCACCTTACAATACTTAAGATTAATGTATAAAGATTATGATTTATTATTATTATTATTATTATTATTATTTTTGTTGATAAGGTCTGTTCCGAGCTATACCTATATGACGGCCGTCGGTTGCTATTGCGGTATGTTTTTGACAAGTCCTTCGACAAAATCAGGATCGGGAATCACTCTAAGTGTTGGGCCAAGTGTTCTTTAGCCAATATTACTATCTAACTGATATAATAGTATCATGCGGTAAGTAGTAGTTGTAGAGGCGGCTTAAGCACTATCTTACTAGCCTACTTATAATATTTTCCGAAGGAGGTGAGTGTGGCTTGTAAAACATAAAGTTCAATTCCGAATGGAAAAATATTATAAACTAGCCGACCAGAGAACCTCATCTCGCCACCTTTCAGAGCAACCTTAGAATTATTTTTATCTTCGAGCTCTCGCAAAATTTTCCGAATTCCCAGTCCAAAATTAATAATTTTATTCTATAAAAACCAATGAGGTTCCCGAATTTTTCATCAAGAACTTTCTATTTTCCATTCGAAAACCCATTCTGAAATTTTCCAGCTTTCCATTTGAAAACCAATGCACCTGTAATTACATACATGCAATTTCTCCTTTAAAACCAATGAGGTTTCCTAGTTTTTCATCAAGAACTTTCTACTTTTCATTCGAAAAATCATTTTAAAATTTTCCAGTTAGTTGTGAACATTCCAACGAATCAATCGCGAACGACACCGGCCTAATTTTGACCGAGACCGAAATGTAGGAACTCAATATTCATAATGCGAAATGTACATGCACAGAGATTGGAAATTTAAATCTATGCTTTTTTTTATTATCGATGTTAAAATTTTCTTTTATAAACAAAATCGGTCCCAAGAATTAACGTGTAAACAATGTCTTGGTGCAAAAATTTAAGTAGGAGTTCAGCCCTAAATATAATAAGAAAAATGACCTTGTTCATACGTGTAGAAAATTGAAATTTTTCTTTGATTTGTGATGGCAAGCGGGATTGCTTATAAAGGGTTTTTCAATAGGGACGCTACAAAGTTTTCTTAAATAAAACAATGAAATTCTTTATTCCTGTGGAAGCAAGTTTGATGTCATTATGTATGGAACTCGATTTCTTTTGCATGGCCACCACGGGCACGCTTGCAAAAGTCCAGACGCTGAACCTAATTTTCGACGGTTTTCAAGCATAAATCGGCCGATACTGCTGCAATTTCACTTTCGATATTCGTACGAAGTTCATCAATCGTCGCTGGCTTGTTGGCATAAACGATAAACCATAGATTTGACTTAGCCCCACAGGAAATAGTCTAACGGCGTTAAATCGCATGAACGAGGCGGCCAATTCACAGGTCCATTTCTGGAAATAATGCGTTCATCGAACTTCGTACTCAATAATTCGATTGTTTGGCCCGCTGTGTGACATGTGGCACCGTCCTGTTGAAACCACATATCGTAGTAGTGCGTTCTCCAGTGATAATACCGACATTGACCATAACTTCTTCCGTTACATGAATGGCTGTACTGAAACATCACTTACTTCAATTAACATTGACATTTCTCTGGTCACAAACAGAATAAAATCACTCAAAGACGATTACTCTGCTGGTCCTGATGGTATTCCACCTATAATTTTGAAAAATGTGTTGATAGTCTTGCCGCCCCTCTTACTGTTCTTTTTCAATTATCAATCTCTACTGACAACTTTCCTAATCTATGGAAGGAATCTTTCATTATTCCAGTCCACAAAAAAGGCCCGAAAAATGACATTGCTAACTATAGACCAATTGCAAAACTTTCTTGCATCCCTAAATTATGTGAACGTATAGTTTATGATTTCATGTTCTTTCACTCCAGACAAATTTTCTCTCCGAGTCAGCATGGGTTTCTCAAGGGAAGATCTACCACTACCAATCTAGTCGACTTTATATCTTTTTCTCTCTGTGCTCTGGAAGATGGATATGAAATTGACTCCATCGCCCCAGACTTCCGTAAAGCTTTTGACAAGATATCGCATAATTTAATCCTTTTTAAACTTGAAAAAACTAAAATTTCCACGTGTTTTCATATCCTGGATACAGTCATACCTCTCGAATCGACAATACAACGTTCTCTTCAGGAATCGCGTATCTTATCCAATTATTGCATTTTCTGGTGTTCCTCAAGGTAGCCACCTCAGCCCAATTATATTTGTCTTGCCCACAAATGACGGCGATCAAATCTTCTCAGACTCCAAACTTACACAAGGAGACGACATGAAAATCTACAAAAAAATATCTTCCCCTATTGACGCTCAACTACTTCAGAACGACCAAAACAAATTCTATATATGGTGCAGAGCTCAATATTAAGAAATGTCAAGCCATTACTTTATCTAGAAGGCGACCTCCATTGCCCCAAACATCTTACTTTCTTGACTCTCAACCAATCAATATAGTTTATTCTATAATGATTTAGGACTGCTCTGCGACACTCAACTTAACTTCACTTCTCATATCGATACTATTATCAATAAGGCTAATTCCACTTTAGGTTTTATCAAGCGATGGTCTAAAGAATTTGATGATCTATATGTTACCAAATCTCTGTATATGACTTTTGTTCGGCCTCTCCTTGAATACTCGTCCCAGGTTTGTGTCCTCTTTACGAAGTACACATTAAAAGTATTGAAGCCGTGCAGCGCCGATTCATTTTATTTGCATTACGTGGCTTAGGATGGGATGATCCTTTCGACCTCCCTCCTTATGAAGAACGACTTAAATTATTGGGCTTACAGCCACTATGTTTACGAAGGGATAAGGCTGATGTTATTTTCATTCATCAGCTTATAACTGGCTCTTTTGACTGCCCAGACCTGCTTTCAAGGATTCCTGTATTCATAAATTCACGAAGACTCAGATCTATCCCTCTATTTCGAACTCCATTCCACAGAACTGACTATGGTCGAAACGAACCATTAACTAGAATTATGACTAAAGTTAATAACTCACCCTTCTTTGACCTTAATATATTGAAAACCACCCTAAAGAATCTCCTAGTAACCTCCTCTCTCCCACTCTCTCCGTCATTATCCTGATTTCATATTTTTTATTTAATTATCTTATGTCAAATTTTAACTATCCCCGTTTTTTTTTTTATCCTTTTTTATTTATTACCACATTTGTATAACAAATTTTATAATATTATTGTTAAATATTGTTATTTTTAGTTTTAAGATGTATTAATTGTGGCTTGTCTTTAATAAAATTCAAAATTCAAATTCAAAATACAGCCTGTGCATTCAAATTTTTCCACTAGACGCTCAATTGTTGATCTGGCAGGATGATTATGACGACCATAAATTGTACGTAGCGCTCTTAAGGTGTTGATCACTGACTCCGAATTTCGGTAGTCAATTTCAATAATTTCGACTCGTTGTTGGATCGTTTACCTTTCCATCATGAAATGATGAAAAATGTCAAGAGAGCGGGAAAAAATATGGCATCGTTTGCTGTTCCTATTAGTCTGCTTTTGTAGCGTCTCTATAGAAAAACCCTTTAGAAGACGTAAGGGGAAGAAAAAAATCAAAAAATTTAGAAATTTGAAATTTTTCTTTCTATTTTTCTATCATCGTCTTTCGTTTTTTTTTTCTTTTCAAAACTGAATGAAAATAACAAAAAAATTTGTTCAGAGAAAATAAGAACATAAAAGAGTAAGCAAAATCTACAGAAGAAAAATACTCACGTATGAACACATTCGTTCTTCACATGTGAACAAGGCCAATGAAAGGGAAATGAAATGAAATAAAAATAGACCGACATTTCAAAAAATTGATATCGGCTGTCAGATTCCGGAATTTAAATACAAAATTTCGGGTAAGTAAATTAAAAATCAATAGTTTTTGCTGTTAATCTTATTAGCTATCTCTTTTATTTTCAGAACCCCCTATTGCACAATCAGTGCACGAAAGAAAAATTTTGCATCATTTATAAAGTGAGAATTTTGTTTGTTTGTAGGTTTATCGACTACGAACTGAATACCGACAAACAATTAAAAGTCTTATGCCCAGTTTCATAAACAAACACTAAGAGCACTTTTAGCAAAAATCTTTTTAAATTTTATCAGACCCTTAAAACTTTTGAGTTTCACCAACTTAAAATGGGAAATTTAAGCGAAATTTTTGTCAAAATTGACATCCTTATGAAAATTGTGTGAGAAAAAATGAGAAAGCGTTATTTTCAGTTTTCAAAATATTCAATGACACTTTTAAAATTTAACGAACCAAAAATGGGCATTTAGTTTTAAAGGGTGTTTAAAAATTTGTTTACTTAAAAAACGCTTGGTGAAACCAAAATATCTCATTTTACGGTTTAAAAGCCTGTTAAATTTTTAAAAGTCGGTTATGAAATTGGGTATTAGCGTCTGTTTCACAATATACAAGTCAAGTTCCAGTTAAGCTACTTGGAAGCTAACTAGCAGTTAAAATTCAAAATAGCGTTTCACAATGTCTGAGTAGAGCTAACTAGTAGTTAAAGTGTCAAGTACCTTATAGGGAGGATGAAGTGCCCTATAAAGTAGTTAACTGCCAGTTAATAGAATTAAAAGTCAGAAAAAAACAAGATTTGTCATTTTTTCAATTAAAATAGAATTCAATTTCTGAAAAGCAAGGATTTTTAAATAATCGCAATTTGTTTCCGATAAAATGGATATTCTTCTCGACACGTTAGATGACGAGTATGATGAGTTTTTTTTCGCGTTGTGGAGCCACCACAAAACCGCGTATTCCGGGTTAGAACGGATTTTATGGAATCCTTGGACGAGGTTGACTTTCGGGCGCGTTTTCGATTAAAGAAAGAAGCGGTCTGTTAATTATACAAATCCCAAGACATACATTTATCATAAATGTGAATGTGAAACGTAAACTCACTAACAGGAAGATGAATTTTATGAGTTTTTTTTTTCGCGTTGTGGAGCCACCACAAAACCGCGTATTCCGAGTTAGAACGTATTTCATGGAATCCTTGGACATCAAAGATATATTCGCAATATTTTCGGGTTTATTCAAAATAGTTCATGCTTCGACGGATGACATTCTGTCATACCAAATATGATTCGATTGATAATCACCCTGTAGATAGGTATGGCCAACAATCACGACAAGTCAATCAAAGAATTATAACTTTCAAAGGCTGGTATCTATTCATTGACGCTATTAGGTCGTAAAACTATTCGTATCCACAAAAGTTAATAGTGGTTCTGACTTGTAATAAGTTGAGAGCAGAACCTATAGAAAATTGTCCGAAGTAATTTCCGAAACAACAACAATCTCCTTTTGATGTTTGTTTATTTTTTGTCGTTGCCATAGTAGTTCCATACAAATTCATTTTGTTCACTAATATTTCCGATATTCGATTTAGCAAAACCAAGAACCTAAATTTTTTTTCAATTTGCCAAAATCTTTCCAAGTGGAAAATTGGAAAAACTGGCAATTAGTTACCCAAAACATAAATTTATCAGAAGGATGAATGTGAAACGTAAAGCTCACTAACAGGAGGATTTAACTGGCAGCTAATTTAACTGCTGGTTAACTAATCAGAACTTTACTTTTATATTGTGAAACAGACGCTTACTTTATTATATTAGTATAGCTGAAAAAAGTATGACACTTGGTTGCAAGCGGTGTTAAATAAATATATGGACTCAAAAGCATCGGCAAGGGTCTTGATGATCGGTTAGTATTCTCCATCGTCATCCTGTGAAATTATATGCGTTACGTAACATACCTTTATAAACTGTAATACGCGGCCGTGGAATTAATCGACTTACCTGACCTGTTAAGCTGTCCAGGCATTTTCTTAGAGGTTGGTGCAGTATGGCAGAACAGATCTTTCAGGCTATTTCAGCTGGTGCGCTCTCCAAATTGAGTCATAATCGACATACTTTGAATAAGTCCCTAGATAGTGATCTTCCTCCGGCTTTTTTGGTGGATTCGTATTCCTTTCTTAATTTCTCGTACGTTCTCCTCCAATTGCAGTTGATGAACAATGAACATTTGATACAAATTACAAGACAACAACATGCAACTGCGATTAAGAATGTGTTGAAGTCCGATGTTCATGTAATCGTTCAAAAGCACATGAAATATTTGTATGCAACTAGAAAAATGAATGCCCATCTGCAATAAAAACTAACAACTTGTTCTGTAAGAGTATTCCTTTTTAAACGCGTTTAACTCGTTACAAATTGCCTCTGTTTTAGTACGCCAGTTATCCCACCAATTGATTTCTGATAACTCAATCTTGCTGCCTGAGGATGCTCATGTTCTTGTATCATCATCATTCATCTGGAAATGATCTTTAGTCATGCTTCATATACGAACCAGAAACTGGATCATTTGTGCATGCCATTAGCAAACAACCTTTCAGCGGACAACTTAAGACCGACTGCATGCACATGGACTGTTATTCGGTTATGATTTATGCAAATGGAGAGCGTTGATGTTAGGTGGAACATCGGCGAAAATTTCCTATTTAATTAGTCATTCAACCCTACGGACAACCTGCTGTGAATTTAGTTTTGTTACGTTCACCAGTAGCGTTGCAATGTATATCGACGGACCAGGCAAACTGAACCTTTTCATAGCGCCATTATGCCTTCGAAGAAAAAAATTAATCCTCGAATTATGGAATTCATTAGCATCACGGTTCATTGTTGATATGCGGGCATAGAGTTAACAGTTTTTGTTTTTGTTCTTGTTTTTCCTAAATAATTTTGAAGCAGACCGATTATGAGGCATTTATTTAAGTAGTGAGAGAGGAATCGACTTCATTAATAGGTATTCAGATTTGATTTTAATTTTACTTTTGCCTGTGAGGAAGGAAAACAAAAAATAATAATATGTCTGAAAGTCGATTCAATTGGCGAAATGAATTCGTATACAAATTGCAACTGAGATTGATCATTACTTGCAGTAGCTTTTGGCCTCTTTTCCTGAGAGCATGTTTTGAATAGTAGGTTTTCCATTCATAGTGTCCACTTACGAATTAGATTTCATGTTTTTTGTACATAAAATTGGATTTCAACACACAAAGCCTCTCAGTTTCAAAGCAAGGAATCGATTGAATACAATCTCAATATGTGAACACAATTTGTGTCCCATTTATTACTATCTCTGACAGGTATTCACACAAAAATTTCAACTTTAATCTGTTTTCCCGACAAGCTGAGTGAAACAATATTTCCGACACTCCACACGCGTAGGTGTCAATGAATTCCATTCTACGGCCGAGAATCGTGATATGTCGCGAACGTTTATTCAAAACCAGCACAAACCAAACTATGGCTCCATATAAACTCTTTTAGATCGCATAAAATTTCACACTCACTTCGTTCGTAAGATTGCATTGTTGTTTTTGCAAGCCCCGCAGAACTTTTGGTGTGATCGCCGACTCTACAGCTAACCACTGCAAATCAATTATTATTTCAATTGAATCACAAATGGAATGTTTCTGTGCGAACTAAAAGATTGTTCTCGACTTTTTTTGTCAAAAGAAAATATACTTAACTCAAAAGCTATTTTAATTTAGTCGGCCGTGAGAGGAACCGGGCGACATCAGCAAGACTGAGCTGTAAATTGTTCTGCCGACGAATTAACAAAAAAAAACCTACTCGCAAGTTTCGATTTCATTGTTATGTACCGTGAAAATAAATTTAAAGATTCCTCAATTCTGTTTTTATATTCCGCAATGGTGGCACTGCCGTCGTCGGCTCTAATATCCGCAAAAACGGCAAAAGTGAAGGCATACCAAATTATCCACGAAAAGCATGTAAGGTTCAGTTTTGCTCTGTTGACCTCTGCGAAGTCGCGCCACAACCGCCATCACTGCCTACTGGGTGACAGTTTTTTTGTATGCACACGCTTTTAATTTCGAGTGTGAGAATGACGATGGCTTTTCCCAAACAATATACGACTACGCGACACTGCATCCTCCATTGCGGCGACGACCGACCGATCGACCGAAAGGTGGCAACAATCGCACACTTTACCTAAAGTGGCATTCTCCATTTTTGGTGGGGAATTATAATTCAAATTTTTGCCAACTCTTATTGACTTTTTCACCTGATGGAATGAAATAAATCATTTGCCCAATAAATATCCAAATAAGAGAATGAGGCAGCTAGACAACAGCAAGCGGGAGATCAGTGCAGTGATGCACACTTAAAGCGCATTACCGGGAGATTTCATGGCATATGCTTAGTCATGCTCGAGGACTTTCGATTTCTCGGATGATGGTAATTTGAAGTCGTAAGGTGATATCGGCTCTAGA
>CAKKXW010000001.1:83507016-83521779 GCA_920937365.1 Sphaerophoria rueppellii
TGATAAGTTTTGAATTTGTTTGGCATTTAAATTTTTGGAACGAAATGTATTAACGAGGTACATTTTCAAATTTTAATTTTCTTAATGAATTCTAATTATTTTTATATATTGAGTTTTTTTTTTTGTGAGTTAAGTGTAAGCTGTAAGTAAGAGTGTAATCAGAATTGTATATCTCTTATTTCAACACTACTTTTTGCAATTTAAGTAATCATAAATATTAAGTTTTAGCATGCAGGAGCAAGTTTGTACGACCCAGTCATGCACATTTTTTCTTTTGAAACAGAACCGAAAATCAAAATGATCCAATCTTGCATAGAAAATTTTTGGCCCCGTATAGAAATATTTTGTCTTTGTAAGCTCTTCACAACTGCTTCTATATAAAACCGAAGTCTTACTTGTAGACACGGATTCCAAACTTAAGATCTAAGCTAAATTCACATTGAACAACGTCTGTTATACCTTAGCCGGAACGGAAAAGTCTTCAATAGCTCAACTCAAAAACGATGATCTGCTAGGGTAATATAACTCTTCCGGTGCTGGCTTATGAAATGGTTCTGCTAGGGTAATAGACGTCTCTGAACTCTTAGCCGTGTTCAGTATAAAATAACTACGATAATTTTTGGACCCGTGTGAGGAAGAACGATTCCGAAGACGATACAATCATTAAACAAATCTACCGGGAAGCAGATGTGAACAGATGTCTTGTGGTGACGTCACGTCACCTATTCTAATATAAGGCCATTTGTCACTTTGAAAAGCGTCATTTGGCCATTTGGCTAAATGACACAAAAAAAATATGGTGACACAATAGAAAAGTGTCAAATGGCCATATTTTGAAATATGGCCATATGGCACATGGCCATATGTCATGGCACCTTTTAAAATGGACTTATACCTCTTTTGTTTGCTTTACATTTTGAAGTGTCATATTCTTTATTATCGACACAACAGTGTATACTACATATAAGCTAGTGTGCTCTCCAAATTGAGTCATACTTGACCACTTTGAATAGGTCACCACACACACAAAAATCTAGGCTGTAAATTTTACAACAAGTGGAAATCAAAAATACAACTGTTTATTTATTTATTTAACAACATTTGTGATAAAATTCACGATTAATTGTTGGTTTTACAGATTTGCTATCATTTTTACAACGCATTGTAAAAATGATTACCATTTCCAGCTGTAGAATTCAGAACGTGTTGTCAATTTTAGTTGTCAATTCAAGATTATTATGGCTGTCTCAAATTTAAAGCCTAAATCTATCAAAAGTACAACACTTTGTGAAAATGAGAACCGAATTTGTTGAATTAACAACAAACCAAAACCACCTTGTCATTGCAAACACAAAAAGATGTGCTTTCAAGAGCCAATTTGATTGAATTCACAACAAGACAATCAAAATCCCAACCATCGCTTGAGATGAAGCAATAGTCCCGTTATCAACTCATACGCTTCGCATTTTAATCAATCCTATTGTTGAAACGTGTCAAAAGTGGAAAAGGGGATATTAAGTGATTTAGTGTGATTTCTCAATGAATTGAGAACAGTAACGATATAGGCAAATGTGAAAGTGAAAATAATTCTGTCTTCTTTTCTTTTGGATCTGAAAGTTTTCCAAATTAGTCGGCGATTTCAATTTGACTAAAAGTGTGGTGTAGTTTTTATCACGTAAGTTATCATAATTTCGAATCTGTTTGCATGTTTTTAAATAAAATTAGAGTATGAAGTTTTTTTTTAATTGCCTGCTTTTACAGAATTCATTATTTTACATATTATAAAAAAGGTCGAGGGCTTTCAAAATGAAGCGTTTAAGAATATGTCCAGATTGTCTGCAGTTCGAATACGAGTTACTCATGTGGACGGAAATCGAAGTAAGCAAATAATAATCCTCAATGAATTAAAGGTTCCACAGTCCCCAGTCCCAGACAGAAACTTTGTTTTTTGAATTGAGTTGAAATGGGAAAATTCCTTTGGGTTTTTGCCTTAAGCGGTGACTTTCAATATCCGTATATGTATTTACTTTGTTAATTTCATTATAAAAAGTGATAAAATATTGGTTTAAGTTTTCAGAATGCAGAACAGTCACCATCGAGATGAGCACATCGGACTGTTTAATCAGTTTAATCAGAGCATGTGGCTCATCTGACAAGGAAGAATAAATTTTAGATCAAATCCACAGCAACAAATAACTCAACCAGTCAGCTACAGCAAAAACTACTAACCCTCAATGATGGATCCAATATTTTAAAGGAATAAGTATATGTTGATTAATTTAGATAATAATAGTTTATGTTTTCATAAATATCTCTGTTAACATATTTATCTTACTTTTTATTATTTTATTTGAATAAAGTGAAAGAAAAATTATATAAGTTTGTACCTACTATTTAATTTTTTTATTTGACAACGAAAATTTCACAAATAATTTGTAGATTCTGCAGAACAGGTTGTAATTTTGATAAAGACGATTTCAATTTGACTGCAAACATTCCAGAAAACTATAACAATGTGTTCAATTTGACTGCACACGTTTTGGAAAACCACAACCGAATTTGTGTTTCCGACAGCAGGGCGTTCATTTTGAATACAGAAATTTATAAAAATCACATCGAAATTCATATTTTCTACAAATTGTGTTGTAGTTTCTGCAGCATACGATGTTGTTTTCAAATTTCTCTGGTTTTATTTTCTACAGCAGGTTTTGTGATTTTTACAAGTTGATGATAGATTTTACAACCATGTGTTAGTCAAATTGATAACATTGGATGTGGGGTCAAATTTGACAACGAATGCATTCATTAAAACCATGATTATCATCATAACAACCGATTTTTTTGGGTGAGAGTGATATTCTTTAGGCTTTTTTGGTGGAATCGTATTAATATCTTTATTTCTCGTAGGTTATCCTCCAATTGCAGTTGATGAACATTCGATACAAAGTACAATATATATTCCTACCTATGCATCGGTCTGCTATATTAACCACAAGCTCCATCGAAATGTGTTACACGTTGTTGGAGACTTTGGAATTTCAAGGAATTAAGTTAGTTCATCAAACATATTTGGGCCTTATATTTTTGGATGCAGATTGTAGTCATAAACTGTTTAAGTTCTTACACTGTGGTTAGCTTACAAGACATCAAGATGCAACTGCCATTAAGAATGTGTAGAAGTTCGATATTCATATAATCGTTCAAAATCAAATGAAAAACATTATGTAACTATAAAAATGAATGCCTATCTGCAATAAAAACTAAAAACTTGTTCTGTAAGAATTCCTTCTAAAATGCGTTTAACTCTTTACAAATTACCTCTGTTTTAGTACGCCAGTTATCCCATCAATTGATTTCTGATTACTCAATCTTGCTGCCTGAGGATGCCCATGCTCATGTTCTTGTATCATCGTCATCAGGAAATGCTCTTTAGTCTTGCTTCATATTGGAACCAGAAACTGGATCATTTGTGCACGCCATAGTAAACAACTTTTCAGCGGACAACTTAAGACCGACTGCATGCACATTGACTGTTAGTCGGTTATGATTTATGCAAATGGAGAGCGTTGATGTTTTGTGGAACTGTGAATTTAATATTGTGTTACGTTCAGCAGTAGCGCTGCAATAGATGACGACGGACCAGATAAACTCAACCTTGTCATAGCGCTATTATGCTTTTGAGAAATAAAATTAAACCTCGAATTATGGAATTCCTTAGCAACACGGTTCGTTGTTGATATGCGGGAATGGAGTTAACAATTTTTATAGTTTTTCTCCTTGTTTTGAAGCAGACAGATGAATGGGGCATTTATTTAAGTAGTGAGAGAGGAATCACTTCATTAAAAGGTATTCATATTTGATTTTAATTTGGCTTTTGCGTGTGAGGAACGTTAACTAAAAAAAAAAAAAAAAATTCTGAAATTCGATTCAATTGGCGAAATGAATTTGTATAAAAATTACCAGGTTTTTCCTTTCAAAATCTTCACTCCCGAATTAGATTTCATGTTTCCTGTCTTTTCGTTTGGTTTGTTGCTTTCAAATTCCCGTTACACACACTACAAGAGACCCTGTACAGATCCATATTGTAAAATGTATGTTACTTCCGTCCGAAAAAAATACGAAATTCCGTCTTAAACTCCTTCGTCAAACATAAAATTGAATTTCAACACACAAAACCCCTCAGTTTCAAAGCAAAGAATCGATTTAATTCAATCTCAATACGTGAACACAATTTGTGTCCCATTTATTATTATCTCTGACAGATATTCACACAAAAATGGCACAAAATAGCTCAACGTAACGACCATAAGACCTTGCTGTCTTTCAACTTTAATCTGTTTTCCCGATAAGCTGTCGAGTGAAACAATATTTCCGACACTCCAAATGCGTAGGTGTCAATGAATTCCATTCTACGGCCGAGAATCGTGATATGTCGCGAACATTTATTCAAAACCCGCACAAACCAAACTATGGCCTCATATAAACTCTTTTAGATCGCATAAAACTTCACACTCACTCCGTTCGTAAGATTGCATTTTTGTTTTTTCAAGCCCCGCAGAACTTTTGGTATGATCGTCGACTCTACAGCTAACCACTGCAAATCGATTATTATTTCAATTGAATCACAAATGGAATGTTTCTGTGCGAACTTAAAGATTGTTCTCGCCTTTTTTTGTCAAAACGAAATATACTTAACCCAAAAGGTATTTAAATTTAGTCGGTCGTGAGAAGACCCGGGCGACATCAGCAAGACTGAGCTGTAAACTGTTCTGCCGACGAATCAATAAAAAAAAAACCTACTCGCAAGTTTCGATTTCATTGTTATGTACCGTGAAAAAATTTACAGAATTCCTGTTGTAAAGGTTCCTCAATTCTGTTTTTATATTCCGCAATGGTGGCACTGCCGGCGTCGGCTCTAATATCCGCAAAAACGGCAAAAGTGAAGGCATACCAAATTATCCACGAAAAGCATGTAAAGTTCAATTTTGCTCTGACCTCTGCGGAGTCGCGCCACAACCGCAACCACTGCCAAATGGGTGACAGTTTTTTACTTTTTTATTGCACACGCTTTTGATTTCGAGTGTGAGAATGACGATGGTTTTTCCACACGACGGCGACGACCGACCGATCGACCGAGAGGTGGCAACAATAGCGCACTTTACCCATAGTAGCATTCTCCATTTTTGGTGGGAAATTATAATTCAAATTTTTGCCAACTCTTATTGACTTTTCACCTGATGCAATGAAATAAATCATTTGCCCAATAAATATCCAAATAAGAGAATGGGCAGCTAGACAACAGCGGGAGATCAGTGCAGTGATGCACACTTAAAGTGCATTACCGGGAGATTTCGTGGCATATGCTTAGCCATGCTCGAGGACTTTCGATTTCTCGGATGATGGTAATTTGAAGTCGTAAGGTGATATCGGCTCTAGAACGATGTTGTTCGATATTGGTTCGTGTTTTCTCTTAACGGCACGGCTGAGAGAGACATAAACTTTGCAATGAAAATAAAAATGTAAGACATAAATCTAACCTTCATTCAAATTGCAAGGTATCTAATCTATATCGACTACCATTTCGGAAAATGTTCGTTAGTTAATATCTTATTTCGCTACATGCAACCCGTGTTTTTGGAGTTTGATTCGAGAGATTCAAATTGAACGGTCATCGGTCATAGAGTGTGTGAATTAGCTACAATGTTTATATTTTCAGATCAATAGACCAATTTTATTGCCGTTTTTTCCTTAACAGTGTGGTGGACAAGTTTTCATCTTTTCAGATAAAAAAATGTTCCTTCATAGGAATTTCATAAAAACGCAAAATTGATAGAATACGCGTATACGATTAGAGAAATTCGGTATAATTTTTAATGGTCTATCTTGGCAACATTTACATTGGCTAGCGGTCTGCTCCAAGCTAAAAGAAGGGGAAGTAACACAATGTCTATCTCGCGTCACACTACAGACAGATTTTGGTGACATTCGAATCCTGCTTGTGCCTTAAAAGTTCCTATTTCATCTTATACATGGATTCTGCCTTTTGCGAAGTACGGACAAAGCTTTATCACAGATAAATAATGCTTCTCAACTCAACCCACAACTTGAAAGCTGGAGTCCCTCAAGAATCTGTTTTGTCCCCGACCCTCATTATCAGATATAGAAACGACCTCTCGTTGAATCCCAGATGGATGAGGAAGCTCTCATAAACTTGGCAAAGCCCTCTTAATATACTTAACTTCATGTACTACACTCTAAAAAATTTTTGTTGAAAATTACTCCAATTATTGTATGCAACTGGTCCGTTACAATAATTGTAGTAATTTTCAACACGAATTTTCGTTGTTTTTTTATTCAATATTAGGTCGAATAAAGGCATTGTTTAATTTTAAACAAACTAAAAAGTAAACATTTTCATAGATCGTATATCGTAGTTCGTAAATCCCAGATCGTCGGTTTTAAAGCTATATTTGCTAAATATTAAACATATTTATATAAAATTTACTCCAGAAAAAAAAAATCAAAAATAAGACAAAATCGTACCATTTTCAACAAATAAGTTTAAAAATAAACAATATCTTGAGAAAATTAAGCTTTTATTTTTAATATTCAACTCGTTTTGCTGATATTTCAACAAAAAAATCTGACTCTTCAACAACTTTACTTAATTTTCAACAATATTGTTCACCAAATTCAGGAAGTATTGTTGGCTTTTAAGCATACTTGTTGAATTTTAATTGAAGTCTGCTGAAAACTAATTTTTAATTCATTAAAATTCAACATTATCTGTTGAATATTAAACAGAAATGTTTAATACCAATCAAAATTCAATCAGAAGTTCAACATTAAATGATTAGAATTCAACATTATTGTTGAAAGATAAACATATTACAAAATTTATTACCAAAAGTTTGCTTAAATTTAATCAACCGTAGTTGATTTTTCAACAAATTAACCCTATTTTTCAGCACAAATGCTTAAAATTAAAATAAAATCCTGAATATTCAACATAAAAAGCTGCTTTTCAGCAAAAAAAATGAATATACAGGAAAATTAAACTAATTTATTCACAGCCACATTTAGTTTTCAACATAAACTTTTAAAACAAGTGAAAAAAATTGAATTTCCGATTATTTGTTTGGATATTAAACAAAATTTATTTAAAAAAAAACTGCATTTACTATAGTATTACTGAACTAAAATGCTGTTTTTTGAATACTATTTTATCAAAATCCAGCTAATTTTATTGGAAATTCACAATTTTTTTTTACATATTTAAATGATTATTTTGAATACTAAATATGGCTATAAATTTGTTTTATTTCTCTGAATTTCGAATATGTTCTTTTGAAAAAAGCAAGCTCATTTAGTTGGAATATTCAGGTTTTCATATTTTTTTAGCATTTATATTTATTTGAAAATAGAATTTATATTGAGAAATCTATAGCTACAGTTAATTAAATATAAGCCTTTTTGGGAACATATTCTAGTAATTGCTAGTATCTTTCAAAATATGAGTTCTTACCATTTTATATGGTTTGAGTTCTCATCAAAATCAGATTGTTGTCATATAAGCAAACTTCTTGATCCTTATATTGAAAAGAAAAAAGAACAAGTTAAAGTAATTGAAGAAATTCTCTCAGTTGAATTTGAATACAAACCATTAGAAATCCTGGAAAATTAAACTTCATTCTTCGAAACAATCATTGCACAAAATTGAATTTCATTCTTAAAAACTATCATAAGAAAAAGAAAGATTAAATATGTATAAAACTATATTTCTCTTAATTTTTTTTTTTCAATAGTTCCTTAAAAACTTAGAAAACATAAACACTATTTTATTAACAAAAAAATGGTAATTTAATTTAAAACAAAAAATGATAAGCTTCATGTCTGTAAAAAAAAAGAAAAGCATTGGTTTATGTCAATAAAAATTAAAATAATTTACATTAGGATAAGATATAAGGTTATTTACTTACTAACTTAAGGTGGCGCTACAGTCCGTTGTGGACTTGGGCCTCAATCAACAGTCTCCGCCAGCTAGCTCGGTCCTTAGCTAGTCGTCTCCAGTTTTGCACTCCAAGTTGATTGAGGTCCTCTTCCACTTGAGTGCGCCATCTGAGTCGCGGTCTTCCTCTCCTCCTCCAAGTGTCGAAGGCTTTCCGGGCCGGAGCATTGGTGTCCATTCGCTCTAAATGACCGAGCCATCTGAGCCTCTGGACCTTGACCCTTCTGGCTAGGTCCATGTCGTTGTACAACCCGTAAAGTTCGCTGATGTATCTTCTTCGCCATTCCCCTTCAATGCACACGGGGCCAAAGATGACCCGAAGAACTTTCCTCTCGAAACAGCCTAAGGCACTTTCATCCGATTTTGTCAGGGTCCATGCTTCTGAACCATACAGCAGGACTGGGATGATGAGTGTGTTGTACAGTTTTACCTAAGTTTCTCTCGAGAGAGGGCTTTTCCACTCAATTGCTTTCTAAGCACAAAGGCAAGAGTTATTCTTCGTCTGATCTCGGCGCTGGTGTTATTGCCCGTGTTTATAGCGGAGTCTAGGTAGACAAACTCCTCACCTACCTCAAAATTATACGTGTCTATTATGACGTTCTGCCCGAGCCGTCGGTGTTGGGTGTCCTTCCTCGAAGACAGCATATACTTCGTTTTTCCCTCATTTACCGCTAAACCCATTTTTGCCGCTTCTGTCTCAATTCTCACAAAGGCGCCATTGACATCACGCTGTGTTCTTCCCATTATATCAATATCATCGGCGTACGCGAGAAGTTGAACAGATTTTTGGAAGATAGTGCCTCTGGTGTTGACGTTGGAGTTCTGCACTATCTTCTCAAGAACGATGTTAAAGAAATCGCATGACAGTGCATCGCCTGAGCTCGTTGCCAACCTTGATGGAGCAGCGTGAGTTCTCCATCGTCATTTTGCACAAGCGAACGAGCTTGACAGGGACGCCAAAACTAGACATAGCTTTGTACAGTTCGTCTCTGTAGATGCTGTCATACGCGGCTTTAAAATCGATGAAAAGGTGGTGGGTATCGATTTGGAGTTCATAGGTCTTTTCCAGGATCTGCCGCAACGTGGAAATTTGGTCGATGGTTGATTTTCCTGGCCTGAAGTCACATTGATAAGGACCAATCAGATTGTTGACGAAAGGCTTCAGACGTTCACATATTAAATATTACGGCAGAGAGGATCTTGTAGACGACGTTAAGTAGACTTATTCCTCTATAGTTGGCGCAGTTTAGAGGATCTCCCTTTATCAGGATCGGGCAAACAATGCTGAGGTTCCATTCATCGGGCATAGAATTAAACCAAGCGGTTGTTGCATTTTTCGTGGAAATAAGTGACACAATAAACTAAATAAGATACCTAGTAATAATAATAATAATAATAATAATATTTCACTCACCTCACTATTTTCACTTTTTGTTTTTTTTTTTCTAACAATCTCACAACCACACTCTAAAAACTCTAATTCACGACTGATAGATATTGATTGTTGAAATGCACATTGAAAATTCAATATTATTATGGGATTATGAAAAGGATCAAATTAAACTAAACCAAAACTGTCGAAAGAGAGAAAAACGATATCTGTAAAAATACGATCTGGGATGTTGAATTTTATTATTCTTTTCCTTTTTTCAGATATTTGATTAATAATTGAACAAACTTTAACGATTTTTAAGCAATAAATGTTTAATTTTCAGAAAAAACTGCTTAATAAGAGAAAAAAATGATTTCTAGTAAAAAAATGCTGTGTTGAAAATTCATCACCCCTCTTAATTTTAAGCAATCTATTGATTTCCCAATAAAAAGATATGAATTTTCAACAGCGATGCTTAATTTTCATCGAAAAATGTTTAAATATGTTGAAAATTTAACAAAAATTCTAAATTTGACTACTTTTCAACACAAAAATGCTTATTTTTCAGCAAATGTTGAAAACTACTTCGATTTCATTTCGATGCTACAATACTATTTACTATTTTTTTTTTAGAGTGTACATTTTGACAATAGGTAATGGAGAAATATACTGTAACTTGTACCTTACATTTCCTCTTCATTTAAAACAAAACAAAAAAATGAATGAAACGATGGAGGAAAGCTATTTGCAATCTCGCATCGCCCTGTTCGATTTTACATACCCAAAGTATGACTTATAGCAATCCAAAGTACCTACACACTAGCTTAGCTCAGCAGTTCAAAGCCAAAGTGCCTCGATACTTAAATCTCACCAAACGGGATTCCCATGCAAAAGAGTTGGCTCAAAAGAAATAATCCGCACAATCGAAACACGCCAGATAGAATACGAGTCTATTCGAAAACAAAAGTTTACGTAAACCATCGCGTTGCATGGCTGGGTTTTTTGCGTTCCGTGTTGTTTAGTGCAACGAGGAAAATATAGAAGTCGTGACCAATTTGGTTTATTTACACGGACTAGACAATAAACATGGATAGGGTCACCTATTTTGCGAGCCATGTGCGAGTGCAGAATGTTGGTATTTACTGCGCTGGAAATATCGTAAGACGCGCTGTTTGGCTACAGAAGAACTATAGACTCCTGGATTCGCACAAGGCTTATATGAACGTTTAGATTAAGTGCACTGTGATTAGACAACTGGCACTTGCACCTTAAGCATCAGATTAGAAGTTAATAGACGAAGTATTCCGTAGTCGAAGCGTAAGGACCGTGTTAATTTGTTTCGCTTGTGTAAATGTTTTTTTATGTTCTGTGTGAAAATATTTTCTTTCCGATCGCAGACGCTCAGTAATTGACTTTGAATATTAGTTAGCAGTTCAAAAGACGGGGGACAAGCTGCTGCCAAACAATTATAACCAAAACGTTGTCAATAAAGGCAAAACGTTAAACCTTCTCCATTTTTCGCTTAAAATGAAATCTCCTAGCTCAGTAGATTTGCGTTCATGTTCTTCTTCCTCAGAGCTTATGGGAATGCCGGAGCAGCCCAAACGAGATAATAGTCTGATTGCGATAACGACATAATTTTTCACTACCTTGGAGTGAAAAGCTATTATCGGCCTGCTGCAGTCATTCTACGAAGAAGTATGGATTATAAATAAAATTTAATGAAAAGATTGTTGGGTACGAGCATTTCTAGTTTAGTGCAAATCTTACGAATTCTTAAAACAAAAATTGATTTAATACCAGCATATTATTTCAGGGTCTAACTCCCATCTCTATCTCCTAGCTCCTACTACCCATCATACCTCTCAACTTTTGAATTAGACTTTAATTTATTGCTAATGTTGTACCGCCACATCGCATTCAACTTCACATTCACATTGTCTGACCTTATTATCATCTCCTTGCAAATAATTGTTTTCACTGTTTCACAGTTGATATTTGCAACAACAAATGAACTGCAACTTTGTCCTATTTCAGAAACCTTGGAAGTTTAAAACGAAATTTTGAAATACTGTTTTTGAAGGTTTTTGATTTTTCTGTTTGTCGCTTCTGTGCGGCATGACATTTAAACTGAACAATGATTAAGTGTCGTCCGTTGAACCTGTCCGTTGAATTTTGGAAATGGTATGGGAACAATTTCGCACTTACCATGAAGATTTTTAAAAATATTCAAATTTAGTCTTCACTCTTCAGTCTTATCTTATTTATCTATGGAGCTTGTACTAAATAAATTACAGAAATATTGACTTTGGCGGTTCATGTTGTAAATAACATTCAATTTTACAATAAAAACAAATTATTAGGATCATTTATTTTTCCCTTTCGAGATCGACCGATTAAACTCCAGAGGTTCTCTGAAATCAGTTCAGGTCATTATTACTTTTTTGTATAGACGAAAAAACAATCAAAACCCCACTTCTTCAATAAAATGTCCATTTGGGTTTTGATTGATGTTATGATGGTTAATGTCAATTCTTAAGGAACTTTATCATCGAAATAAAAGCAATAAAGGCATCTATTGGTGGTCTATTGTTTTGTGGATTTTCTAAATTGGTTTAATGATTTCAACAAAACGATTGACGATACGACCCAACGCAGACACTTACTAGGATAAAAAGCCACACACTCGACTTGTGTCCAAGTTCGAATCATCTTCAAAAACAGAGGAGATCCAGAGAACACAATAGCGAGGTCTGTTGTTTCAGTATATTTGGTTGTGATTGCTGAAAGTATCAATTGGAATTTCGGCAAGTACGGTTTGTTTTTCGATTCCTTAGTTATTTGAATTCAATGAATTGAATATTAAACCATATTGCTCTTAACCATAATGATACAGAGGAATTGAAATTGAATCATTTCTTGAACGCAATTTGTCATGTTGAAATAACACTGTTTGAATTTCTACTTTGTTATTTTGTTTGTAGCTTTTAAACTTTGATTCAAGCTTTATATGTTTTTATAAATATTGTTCACTCTTTTCCAAACATGTAATCAATAAACATTAAAATATAAAATAGTGTTTTATATTTTTCCAAGAAAAGAGTAGGGTTTTTACAAGTGTTTTAAAGGTGTAACCATAGGTAGGATAAGTTGAATTATTTTTTCCTAGAACTATGCTTACAACAAAGTCTGTTTGGATGCGGCTTCGTGCTTGGAAACTTAGTTTCAGAGCTATCACTAAGCGCATTGCGACAATCCGCGTCATGGTAAAATTCTACAACAATAGCCTAATATGCACTCACGCCCCCACGGAGAAAGAAAGATGAGGTATCCACAGACAAGTTCTACTAGCTTTTCGACAGGACATACGAGCAATGACCCAGCTTCGACGTTGAATCCATAACAAGTTAGAAAGAGAAAACCTCTTTTGTGTAACAGTCGGAAAATAAGGCCTACACGGAAAAACCTCCGATAGCAGATATAGGCTAAGGTATTGATTTTGCAGCGGGATGAAACATAGTAGTAGTAAGAACTATCACAATGAGCGGCGTGAGCTGACTGTCAAACTTTTCAAGGCAGTCGGTAAGGAGCATGCACCAACTCATTTGCAAAATATGATCTGAAGAGAGCATGGCCGATGAATGGAACCTATGCATTGTTTATCTGATCCTGATTATCCTCTTAACTGCTCCAACTATACAACTTCGATTTTGGCTTGCAATTAGCACATTTTCCATGCCGTAGTGCTTGGCTTATGTGCGGTGGCTGTTACGCAGAACGTTTTGGTTTCGAATCCTACTCGTGCCCATAAAGTTTTTACTTCATCTTTTATTTCTTACGAAGAACTAATAAAACTTCCAAGGATATCAATCTGTCATGAAAACTGCTTCTCAACTTTTCCGTTCAGAATCGCCGTTAAATTGTAGGTCCCCTCAATGCTTAACACGCACTCAGAGAATTGTCGATGAATGTTGTAAGCCACTTAGGCCCTGGCTCTTCAAGAGCTGTCGTGCATTTTTTTTTTTAATCACTGTTTTTTTTTGGCTAAGAAAGCAATTGAGTAGTAAAGCCCTCTCTCGAGCAACTATAGAGTGCCTCTTTAAACGATCCTCATCATCCCCGTCCTGTTATATGGTGCAGTAGCAAAAACGAATGAGAATTTTTTATATTAGGCCGACACGAGAGATCTTCCATAGAATTGAGGAGAAGATTTAAGTGACTTGTTTGGTTGGTTGATCTATATTAATAAGATTATAACAGATAATTGCAAACCCTGCTTGATGTTGGTTGTTTGTTTCGGTGGTCGTTGATTGACCTTATTGTGGTCGTCATCTTCAACTTGGGAGTTAAGGCCCATTTGCTGATTCGGAACATAAATTTATGTTCAACTTAAAGTTTTCATTTTTATATGGGACGTTCCGGAATTCTTAAGTTCGACATAAAATCCCCATACAAATGGAGAACTTTAAGTAGAACCTAAATTTATGTTCCGATTGAGCAAACGGCCCTAAGTATAAGAACTCACAACTTGCGAGTTAAGTATAAGAACTCACAAGTTCAAGATGACGCTCAACTAAACCGAAACTGGCAACAGCTATCTCGGGGCCTAGCTGGGTAGAGAGGTTTGTCGTTTGAGGCCATAGTCCGGCCCGAACTGAAGCGCCATCTCAAATAAGTATGTAAGTTCCTATCATGAAAAATAATTTGAATAAAATAAAATAATAAGAGAGTATACGTATGCTTGAAGGGTAGATACGTGCATTCAAGTGGACACAAGCATCCACTGAAACCTCTGTTTATCAACTCCTACTCCCCACCTCCCTGTGGTGAACATCGGGTACCCAGTACCTTCGACCGAAGATTGGGTTCCAACCCCAGTGGGAGCAGCAAAGAGAGGGAGGGGGAGGAGATATGTGTCCACTAAGGCATGCCTCCTTTTCAACAGGCGGCAACGGAAGAATTCCCAAGATGGAATCAACGGTGGCGTCTACAGTTCCAGTCAGGATGAGAGTGTGTGAAGTTAGCCCCCCTTTTTTCGAAATTCCAATTTTTGAAAGTTGTTCCAGGTTGTTCCCGGTTTGTTCCGGATTGTTCCAAATTTGTTTCGAAAAATATTCAAAAATGGGGGTTTTAGACCCCAAAAACCGTTTTTGACCTAGCCCCCCTTTTTTCGAAATTTGAAATTTTGAAAATTGTTCCGGGTTGTAAAAGTTGTTCCTAATATTCCCCGATTGAAGTGTGTGAGAGTAGGACTGACCTTGACATCTGCGGTGGCAACTAAGGTAGAACCCTTAAGAAGGCAACGGCGGACAACTTTTCCTCCGTACGGAATCACCTGTGTATAGAGGAGGGGGAGGGAGAGAAACGACGAGGGTGACCCCAA
>CAKKXW010000001.1:83526498-83540489 GCA_920937365.1 Sphaerophoria rueppellii
GTCAATTCCTTTATTTGGCTGGAGTCAAATAAAGGAATTGACGGAAAAAGCCATTGGTGGAAGCACCTCTAAGTTGCTATCGTTGTTCAAAAAAACACATAAATGGAATTGACGGACGCAGCCTAACTGCAGTGTTAAATAACACAAAAACAAATTATTTCTCCTTAAAGATGACTAACTTCTCCACTGGTCCCGATGGTCTCCCTGCTCTCTTTCTCAAAAACTGTGCTAACATCCTTTTCCTTCCCCTCACATAATTATTTCACCTATCTATACCTTACCTATATATTCCTCAGTTTTCTTTTCCTCTCTCTCATTTTCTTCTTCCACTGTAAATACATCATCTCTCCTCCACAGCATGGTTTCCTTAAGGGAGGTCTGCTACAACCAAGGCCTGCACAATCAATCCTCTAAGAATTAATTCATTGGTGATCGGTGAACTTTATTGTAATTTTTTCTGCTGCTATAACTGTGAGGCTGCAAGTTTATCTCAAATTACTGAAAATCAAAAGAGTTTTTATCTCACCACATCCTTCTAATTTATTTGCTAGTTAAACACCTTTGTTACGAACGTGGCTAAGTTCCTACTCGTGCTTAAAATCTTATTTCCATATGACTCCTGCGAAAAGCTGTCAAAATTTCCAGGACTGTCTTATAATAGAGCCATGAAAGGTCTTTTTTGACATATTTTGTTGACAATCAGAAAAAGATTCAGTTAGTCACTATACCTAGAACTTTTAGTACCTAAATTAGACTTATTTCGATCTGCATTTAAATACATTTTATTTTCGTCTGATTCGTCAGATAAAATCTAAAGCTACATTCCACAAACCCATTTGTCATCAAATAAAAAAAAAAAAAAATAAAAAACTCACAGCTACTTCAAACTCAAACCCCAACGGCCCAATCGTTAAACACAATCATCAATTAGGTGACATCTAATTTTGATTTATTATTTAGTTTTTAAGTGTCCACTGTCACAACCACAAAATCATTCTAAAACATTTCTCAGAGCCAGAAATTGGAACAAAGATCACCTCAGTTCTGACTCGTGCGTCGCATCGCCGTCACTGTCGCGCTCTGACAAAAAAAAAGGTTTTCAATATGCGACTCAAAAAGTGAGCTCACAAACAGAGATTTAAAATTTTGTGTCTTCTTTGCCAAAAGTCACGCGGCAGTCAAAAAGATACCAAAAATGTCAGAACTCAATCAAGATCCATTTCGTCATTTTGATTGACGACTTCAATTCACCGCTGATGGCATATTCGTCTCGAAGAGTCGTGTCGTTTCGTTACCATCACAATAATTGTCGTCGTAGTCTTTCTAATTGATCGTCGCCTTGGTTTTCTTTTGTCTTCAGATATGGGAATTGCTTTATAGCTTTGAAGCTTTTTGACTTTAAGTAACCAATGTGATATTTGCAATCGTATTTTTTGCCTACTGCGCAATTGTGATACAATCTTTTTTCCGTAATCCCTTTTGAGGTTCTATCTAGAAAAATGCCCCAAGCCTGTAGATAATTCAAATAGTAAATCTTCCAACACATTACAGGCTATCAACGTCAACTAATAACCTCCTTAGAGCTGCTTCACGAAAACATGGTCTGTGCTAACATCAGCTCACGGCGCTATCCATCGTCAGGCAATTATTTTCTTCATCGATTTCTCGGACCGTATTCTGTATTAACCTGTCGCTGTCCATTCCTCTGTCTTTTGCAACTCAGAGACTCTTATCAGTTGAAAAAGTGGACCCACATCTCCTGCGGAGACTTGTCCACTGCACGCAGTTTCGATTGAGTATGGATGTTGGTCGTGCTTTGATGTGATTATTGTGTACACACACAATACTTGTATGCTGCCATTTTCGTAATACCGATGGAAAATTTGTCCTGTTTTATAAGGGCTGTCAATGAGGAATAAGTAGTTGTTGTGCCTTCGGCACTTGACTCTAGTCAAGATGAATCGACAAGCAGCCACAGACAAATGGTCTACATGCAAATGGAAACGAGATTACGGCATTACGCTTAGTTAGATCGGGCTTCTGAACTAATACAGAAGCTGGATGTGATGCAAGTGGTGATATCATCTAAGAAAATATAGGACGTGACTGATTTTCTAAAAGCATATTTACCGTTCTAATGAGTTAAGTGTAAGATTGCATATAATACAAAATTTTGCACAAAACACAGGACGAAACTTACATGCAAAAGTACTTAACTATATCACAATATACAGTGCGTTGCATAAGTATAACCGCACCCGAAAAAATGCATAAAGAAAACCTACAATAGGAGTGACTCCTTACTATTTTTTTATTGAGTTACATCACTGATCAAGCAAATTGAGAAGAAAATAAAGTACCGTTATTTCCTCTCCTTGTGTTTAAAAATTAAAAACAGAGTTTGATGGATTGCAAAAATATAACCCCACAATGCAAATCTCTTTGAATTTTGAAGCTGCATTCAGTCAAGTGCTTTCAAATAAAAAACAACAATGCCACGTGGTACGCATTTAAGCGAAATTGAAAAAGGCAAAATCTTTGCTTTTCGATCAAGCGGCCTAAGTCTTAGGGCTATTGGAAGACGAATTTCACAATCGGATCGTGTCGTTCGAATTTTAAAAATATCCAGAATCTTATGGGACAAAAATAAGACCCGGGCGTCCGCAGGAGCTGACACGTCGAGACAAGAAGCGTTTAGTCAATGCTGCATCCAATTCGGTGCATTCTTTGCCGGAATTTCGTAACGAATTGGGTTTAGGAGTTTCGGTTTCAACCGTTTTTCGTGGTTTAAAAAGCAGTGGAGTGATTGTTCGGTGCAAAATGGTGCCAGCTCCAAATTTAACAGCAGCCCACAAACAAAAAAGATTGGAATTTGCCCACCAAAACATAAATCGTAATTGGAAAACCGTAATATTACGTTTCCACTGAACGATAATCTAGATTATCTTCCAGTTTGATTAAAAATAATCTAGTAGTGTTTCCACTGGATTTTGTTAGGTTAATTCTTATATTCAAAATCTTGGTTACAAAAACTGTCACATTTGAAAGTTTTTTTCGCACAAAAATGCAAGGATGACCTCCAATAAAATTAAAATGTTGGTTTTAAATGAAGAAAAAAATAAGTTTTTTGATTTAACTATGCTCTTTCTTAATAGAAAAGCAAATAAAATATACCAATTTTTATGAAAATGTATTTTTTCCATTTTCGGTTGTAAATCCATTTTCCTGAACAGATGGAACAAAAATTTTGCTCAACCAAAAGTTTTTAAGGCACCAAAAATTTGTAAATTGTTTACAGTTTACCTACATTTTTATTTTCTTTTTGTTCAGCCCTTTGTATATCTACTACTACAAATGTATATACAAAAGTTCAGTCTGACAAGAAACTGTTTTATTTCTCTCTTTCATCCACCTTTTTCGTTGGAAATGGGAAAGTGAATCCGTTCAGCACAGTTCCAATCAAGTAGATTAATTTGAAATCTCGAATCGAGATGATTAACTTTTGTACCGCAAATCAAGTGATTTCGAAGAGATTTCAAGTTGATTCGAGTTAATCTCAGATTATCGTTCAGTGGAAACAGCATATAAGTGACTTTCTATTAATCTACACTAAAATCTCGTTATTCCAAACGGCATACTGGAATGAATGTTTTTTATTCGGTTATAGATGAAAAAAAGTTTAATCTCGATGGACCAGATGGTTTAAGCGGATATTGGCACGATTTGAGGAAAGAGAAAAAGTTTTTTTCCAAGAGGAACTTTGGAAGTAACAGCTGAATGGTTTGGGGGCCCTTTTGCGAGCGTGGTAAGGTTGCACTTGACTTCACCTCTACCAGAATGAACAGTTCTGACTACACTTCGGTCCTTGGGGAGAATTTCGTACCTTATTTAAGCCGATTTCGCCCAGTTGAGCATGTCTTCCAGCAAGATAATGCCCCAATTCATGTAAGTCGTCAAAGCTTGGATTGGTTCGAGTCGAAAAACAATAATTTAATGGAGTGGTCGTCACATTCTCCAGATTGCAAGCCCATCGAAAATCTTTGGGGAATTTTAATTTGCAAAATGTATGCCCATAATAAGCAATTTGCTAGTGTTGCTGAGCTGCGAGAGGCAGTTGTGACAGAACGGAACGCCTAAGACGACTCCATATTGAAAAATCTAAGTTAATAGTATGCCAAAAAGAATTCTAAGATTGGTTGAAAATAGAGGCAACAACATTGCATATTAATTTTTTGTTAAAAATGACCTTAAAACAAAGAAAAAACAAAAAACAATAAATGCGGTTATATTTTTGCAATATATCAAAATCTGTTTTTAATTTTTTAACACCAGGAGAGGAAGTAACGGTACTTTATTTTCTTCTAAATTTGCTTCATCAGTGATGTTACTCAATAAAAAAATAGTAAGGAGTCACTCCTATTGTAGGTTTTCTTTTAAATGCATTTTTCGGGGTGCGGTTATACTTATGCAAGGCACTGTATATGTTCTCCCCTTCCCGATAATTACTTAGCAACATTTATGACTTAACAGCATAAACCTACTCAACTTACAGCATCACAATGACGACCATGTCACTTAAAAGTAATTAAAGTGCAACCACAAAAATTCAATGCACAATGTCAGTAAAGACACAACATGACTATTTTGTATCAAGTTTGCTGCAGAGCTCTTTTGTTTAGATATGTTTTTCCTTTGTTTAAGTCGTTGAAATCCAGTCCACATGGAGTTTTTTTTTTCAAATGATTTTTAAAACACAACTGCCTGTCTTGTTGGCTCGAATTCACAAATTTCTTATTGTTGAACAGTTATGGCTTTTGTACATTATTATTGGAAGCAAATCTTCTTATTTTTTTTTGTACGAAACGATCAGAAAATGTATGTTAAAAATGACGTAAAAGTTTGACAAGCGTTGTTTGTAGATATTAAGTAGTTGGAAGGCTACATCTTTTGTTTTCAATTTTGTTTCTTTTTAATATATTGTGGGTGGCAAAATAACAACTCCAGAAAAATCATACCACAATCATCAGAGCCATCAATCATCTTTTTTGATTCATTAAACTTTCTTCAATTAATTAAATCAGTAAATAGATTTTGAAAGCAAACAAATAAAAATGTGTAGGCATTTTTTCTTTATTTTGACGAAGATGGTCACATAACAGACATTAATCAAAAATACTGTTTTGCTGAATGAAACTCCACAAAATGTATACAAACTTGTCAATGAAACGAAATTTTAATTATTAATTTTTGTACTCGATCATAAATAATTTCCAATCTTAATGAGGAATTATGAATTTAAGTTACATTTCATCGATTTTCAAAATGCTCATTTCATAAACACTAAATAATTAATCAACGCCTCGTGTGTATCCAGAGTAGAGGAAGACTGAGAGAGAAAACTTACGAGTAAATGATGCGTAGGAAGTTCAACGCCTCATTCTATTAAAGAAAAAAAAAAAAAAATTGTAAAGCAATGAACGGATGAAATCATTTGGACATGCAAACATACATCGATTAATTGCTTATGGAACCTCCTTTCATTTACGCAACCTAATTTTTATGTTCAATCAAAAGTAACTACATCTGTATTTATATTATGGCTTTTTGGGTTTTCAGTATTCAAATTCAAACTTATCAAAATCAACACTACCCTCATTCAAACCAGCATTTTAAGCGGATAAGGAAAAGAAATAATTGTTTTACTATGAGACCCAACGAAATATTTTTACTTTCCCTGTTTGTTCGCATGACCTAAAATGGATAAAGGCATCTATAGTTCCTTTGTGTGGGTGTTTAAGGAAGGGATTCTGCTTTTACCTTCCTTTAGATGTCACTAAAATTTAAATTTCAAGTCAGTGGCACGGCACATTGAGAATTATCGCTTTTGTTGCAACACAAAAATTGTTTTAAAGAGAAGACGGAAACGTGTACTTACTTACTTACTTACTTACTTACTTACTTATGGTGGCGGTACAGTCCAGGTTGGACCAGGGCCTCACCCAAAAAACTTCTCCAGCCAGCTCGGTCCCTGGCTAACTGTCTCCAGTTTCGCACGCCAAGTTCAGGTCCTCTACCACCTGTGTGCTCCACCGGAGTCAGGGTCTTCCTCTTCTGCGACGTCCTTCCGGTTTGGCTTCGAAGACTCTACGAGCCGGAGCATTATTTCCCATTCGCTCAACATGATTCAACCATCTAAGTCGATGGACCTTAACTTTTCTGGCTAGGTCAGTGTCGCTATACAGCTCGTACAGTTCTTGGTTGAATCTTCGTCTCCATTCTCCATTAATGCAGACAGGACCAAAAACACCTCGACGAATTTTTCTCTCAAACCAGCCCAAAGCGTTTTCATCAGACTGATGTTGACATAGTCCATGTCTCTGCACCATACATGAGGATCGAGATGATGAGGGTTTTGTAGAGTGTCACTTTAGTTGCTCGGGAGAGGAGTTTACTACTCAATTGCCTACTAAGTCCAAGGAAGCAGCGATTGGCAAGAGTGATTCTTCGTTTAATATCAGCGCTGGTGTTGTTCTCTGAGTTGATAGCGGATCCCAGGTAGGCAAAGTCCTTAACTACCTCGAAGTTAAATCTGACTATGTTGACGTTTGCTCCAAGACTTCAATGTTGGTTGTCCTTTCTTGTCGACAGCATTAACTTGGTCTTGCCCTCGTTAACCGCTTGACCCATCTTTCCGGCCTCCGTCTCAAGGCTCACAAACGCTCCACTGACATCACGCTGTGTTCTTCCAATTATGTCAATGTCTTCTGAGTATCCTAGTAGCTGGACGGACTTTTGAAAAATTGTGCCTCTGGTGTTGACATTGGAGCTTTGCACAATCTTTTCAAGAATGATGTTGAAGAAATCGCATGACAACGCATCGCCTTGTCTGAAACCTTTTTTGACATCAAAAGCATCCGTTAGATTTTTTCCGACCATGATGGAACATCGTGAATTTTCCATTGTCATATTACACAGACGGATGAGTTTTTCTGGGATGCCAAAACTAGACATTGCTCTTTATAGTTGGTCTCTATAGACGCTCTATTAACATACGCGGCCTTGAAATCGATGAGGGATGGTAGGTATCGATTTGAAGTTCCTGGGTCTTCTCCAAGATCTGCAGTAGGGTGAATATTTGATCGATGGTGGACTTTCCAGGTCTGAAGCCACACTGATAAGGACCTACCAGGTTGTTGACGCAGGGCTTCAAACGTTCACACAGCACGGCAGACAAGATCTTATAGGCGATGTTAAGGAGACTTATACCCATGTAGTTGGTGCAGTTCAGGGGATCTCCTTTTTTGAGGATCGGGTACACGCTGCTGAGGTTCCATTCATCGGCCATGCTTTCCTCCGACCAAATTTTGCAGATGATCTGGTGAATGCTCCTAACCAAATCATCTAATCGTTAGCGTGGGTCGTCATCATTAATTCCGTCCGTACCCGAGGCTTGTTGGACGTTGGTGTTTCAGATCTAGCACTTCTTTATGTGGCCGGGCAGTCACTCCGACGCACGACCCCCAACCTGGAGGGCCAGGTATTTAGTTTAACTCTAAGCCGAAGAGCCGGCCAAACCGCTCCTTATAGGCCTGGGCTATGTCGTAGTAGCCCCATAAGGTGTTCACTAAGTAGTTCATCCTGACTGGAACTGTAGACGCCACCGTTTATTCCATCTTGGGAGTTCTTCCGCTGCCGCCTGTTGAAAAAGAGGCATGCCTTAGTGGACACATACCTCCTCCCCCTCTCTCTCTTTGCTGCTCCCACTGGGGTTGGAACCCAATCTTCGGTCGAAGGTACTGGGCACCCGATGTTCACCATAGGGAGGTGGATAGTAGGAGTTGATAGACAGAGGTTTCAGTGGACGCTTGTGTCCAATTGAATGCACGTATCTACCCTTCGAACATACGTATACTCTGTTATAATTTTATTTATTCAAATTATTTTTCATGATAGGAACTTACATACTTATTTAAGATGGCGCTTCAGTTCGGGGCGGACTATGGCCTCAAACGACAAACCTCTCTACCCAGCTAGGCCCCGAGTTAGCTGTTGGCAGTTTCGGTTTAGTTGAGCGTCATCTTGAACTTGTGTGTTCTTATACTTAACTCGCAAGTTGAAGATGACGACCCCAATAAGGTCAATCAACGACCACCGAAACAAACAACCAAAATCAAGCAGGGTTTGCAATTAACGGTTATAATCTTATTAATATAGATCAACCAACCAAACAAGTCACTTAAATCTTCTCCTCAAGTCACAGCTGACGCAGACAGGACCATAGATCCTATGGAAGATCTCTCGTTTTTGCTACTTCACCATATAAAAGGACGGGATGATGAGGATCGTTTAAAAAGGCACTCTATAGTTGCTCGAGAGAGGGCTTTACTACTCAATTGTTTTCTTAGCCAAAAAAAAAAGTGCACGACTGGGTCGTACGAACTTGCTCCTGCATGCTAAAAGTAAATATTTATGATTACTTTTATGTTCCAAAAATTGCAAAAAGTAGTGTTAAAATAAAAGATATACTTTAAGCAATTCTGATTACACTCTTACTTACAGCTTACACTTAAGTCACAAAAAAAAACTCAATATATAAAAATAATTAGAATTTATTTAAAAAATTAAAATTTGAAAATGCACCTCGTAAATACATTTAATTCCAAAAACTAAAATGCCAAAAAATGCAAATCTTATTCTTTATTTATTTAATTTTTCTTTTTGAAAATTGTCGGAGCCGTTTTTTTTAAATTAATTTTGTGTATATAGAATTTTTCAAAAAAATATACATAATTTTAAATTTTTAAAGTTGATCCATTTTTGAGATACAGGATTTTGAAAAAAAAGTTAAAAAATATTTTTTAAAAAACCAAAAAAATACAAATATTATTTGAACAAGATATATAAATACGCTGATCGGACTTTCATTTTTCGAGAAAATCTAATAACAAAAAAACGGTTCTATGGGAGGTACCGTTTTGGAGCAATACAAACAATTTTTTTTTACATAAAACACATGAATGTTCAAAAAAAATTAAACTCGAGGAAGTTTAAAAAAAATCGTAGAAGCCGTTTTGGAGAAAAAAAAAGTTTTGGTTTTTGGCCAAAAAAATCTTATGGTGGATACCCTAAACTTAAATCTTTAAACAAAACTAAAAATTGGGATATGAGTTTTTGCTCAAACCTCTAATTTTAAAATTTGAAGTCAATCGGACCAGTAGTTAAGCCTGTAGATGCCTGTAAACTTTCCGACAGACAGACAGACGGAATCGCCGGACCAACTTTTTTTGACTTCTCTATCATCGTAATCATCATCGTATCATATCTCATCCTCATCTCAATTTTTTTTTTTAACGAATTCAATACTTGCCATATATTCTATATGTCGCAAGTAAAAACAGAGATTAGCAAGAATTATTTTACTTCTGATCTCAGCTCTGCTATCAATGTCCGTGTTGATATAAAAAAAAGAATGGCACGACAGCTCCTGAAGAGCCAGGGCCTAAGTGGCTTACAACATTCATCAACAATTCTCTGAGTGCGTGTGAAGCATTAATGGGACCTACAATTTAACGGCGATTCTGAACGGCAAAGTTGAGAAGCAGTTTTCATGACAGATTGATATTCTTGGAAGTTTTATTAGTTCTTTGTAAGAAATAAAAGATGAAATAAAAGCTTTATCTGCACGAGTAGGATTTTAAACCAAATCGTTCTGCGTAACAGCCACCGCACATAAGCCAAGCACTACCGCATGGAAAATGTGCTAATAGCAAGCCAAAATCGAAGTTATATAGTTGGCGCAGTTAAGAGGATAATCAGGATCAGGCAATGCTTAGGTTCCATTCATCGGCCATGCTCTCTTCCGATCATATTTTGCAATGAGTTGGTGCATGCTCCTTACTGAGTCATCACCTTGCCTTGCTGCCTTGTAAAATTTGACAGTCAGCTCACGCAGCTCATCCAACATCCCTTGTGGATGTTAACATGTGGGAAACGCGTTCTTACTACTACTATGTTTCACCCAGCTGCAAAATCAATACCTTAGCCTAAATCTGTTATCGGAGGCTTTTCCGTACAGGCTTTACTTTCCGACTGTTACACAAAAGAGGTTTTCTCTTTCTAGCTTGTTATTGATTCAACATCGAAGCTGGGTCATTGCTCGTATGTCCTGTCGAAAAGCTAGTAGAACTTGTCTGTGGATACGTCATCTTTCTTTCTCCGTGGGGGCGTGAGTGCATATTAGGCTATTGTTGTAGAATTTTACCATGACGCGGATTGTCGCAATGCGTTCAGTGATAGTTCTGAAACTAAGGAAATGCTGCCTAGGTCCGTCTCTAAGCACGAAGCCGCATCCAAACAGACTTTGTTGTAAGCATAGTTCTAGGAAAAAATAATTCAACTTATCCTACCTATAGTTACACCTTTAAAACACTTGTAAAAACCCTACTCTTTTGACAATTTGCGTTCAAGAACTGATCCAATTTCAATTCCTCTGTATCATTATGGTTCACTGAATTCAAAAGAAAATCCGTACTTGCCGAAATTCCAATTGATACTTTCAGCAATCACAATCAAATAAACTGAAAGAACAGCCCGCGCTTTTGTGTTCTCCTCTGTTTTTGAGGATGATTCGAACTTGGACACAAGTCGAGTGTGTGGGTTTTTATTCTACTTGGTGTCTTAGTTGGGTCGCATCGTCAATCGTTTTGTTGAAATCGTTAAACCAATTCAGAAAATCCACAACACAATAGACCACCAATACCGATGCCTTTATTGCTTTTATTTTGATGATAAAGTTCCTAAATAATTGACATTAACCATCGTAAGGTTAATCAAAACCCAAATGGGCATTTTAGACAAGCAGTGGGCTTTTGATTGTTTTTTCGTCTATACAAAAAAGTTATAATGACTTTAACTGATTTCCGAAAACCTCTGGAGTTCAATGGGTCGATCTCCAAAGGGAAAAATAAATGATCCTAATAATTTGTTTTTATTGGAAGATTGAATGTTATTTACAACATGAACCGCCAAAGTCAATATTTCTGTAATTTATTTAGTACAAGCTCCATAGATAAATAAGATAAGACTGAAGACTACCATTTCCAAAATTCAACTGACTGGTTCAACGGACGACACTTAATCTGTGTTCATTTTAAATTTCATGCCGCACAGAAGCGACAAACAGAAAAATCAAAAACCTTCAAAAACAGTATTTCAAAATTTCGTTTTAAACTTCCAAGGTTTCCGAAATAGGACACAGTTGCAGTTCATTTGTTGTTGCAAATATCAACTGTGAAATAGTGAAAACGAATTATTTGCAAGGAGGTGACATAAGGTCAGACAATGTGAATGTGAAGTTGAATGCTAAGTGGCGGTACAACAGTAGCAATAAATTAATGTCTAATTCAAAAGTTGAGAGGTATGATGGGTAGTAGGAGATAGAGATAGGAGACAGACCCTGAAATAATATGCTGGTATTAAATCAATTTTTGTTTTAAGAATTCGTAAGATTTGCACTATGGTCAGACCAGAACAGAGAATTGCAATGCTCGCACGTAACGATTTTTCCATTAAATTTTACTTATAATCCATACTTCTTCGTAGAATGACAGCAGCAGGGCGATAAAAGCTTTTCACTCCATGGTAGCCTAAAGTTGCAATTATGTCGTTGAGACGTTATACCAACGCAATCAGACTATTATCTCGTTTGGGCTGCTCCGGCATTCCCATAAGCTCTGAGGAAGAAGAACATGAACGCAAATCTACTGAACTAGGGGATTTCATTTTATGCAAAAAAAGGAGAGGGTTAAACGTTGTGCCTTTATTGACATCGTTTTGGTTATAATTGTTTGGCGTCACAGAACACCTATCACAGCAGCCTGTCCCCCGTCTTTGAACTGCTAACTAATATTCAAAGTCAATTACTGAGCGTCTGCGATCGGAAAGAAAATATTTTCACACAGAACATAAAAAAACATTTACACAAGCGAAACAAATTAACACGGTCCTAACGCTTCCACTACAGAATACTTCGTCTATTAACTTCTAATCTGATGCTTAAAGTGCAAGTCCCAGTTGTTTAATCACAGTGCACTTAATCTAAACGTTCATATAAATTTTGTCTCGGGATACTGTGCGAATCCAGGAGTCTATAGTTCTTCTGTAGCCAAACAGCGCGTCTAACGATATTTCCAGCGCACTAAATACCAGCATTCTGCACTCGCACATGGCCCGCAGAATAGGTAACCCTATCCATGTTTATTGTCTAGTCCGTGTAAATAAACCAAATTGGTCACGACTTCTATATTTTCCTCGTTGCACTGAACAACACGGAACGCAAAAAATCCAGCCATGCAACGCGATGGTTTACGTAAACTTTTGTTTTCGAATAGACTCGTATTCTATCTGGCGTGTTTCGATTCTGCGGCTTATTGCTTTTGAGCCAACTATTTTGCATGGGAATCCCGTTTGGTGAGATCTAAGTATCGAGGCACTTTGACTATGAGCTGTTGAGCTAAGCTAGTGTGTAGGTACTTTGGATTGCTATTAGTCATACTTTGGGTATATCAAATCCAACTGGGCGATGCGAGATTGCAAATAGCTTTCCTCCATCGTTTTATTCTTTTTTTTTGTTTCGTTTCAAATGAAGAGGAAATATGCGGTACAAGTAACAGTATATTTCTCAGGTACCTACTGTCAAAATGTAGTACATGAAGTTAAGTATATTAAGAGGGCTTTGCCAAGTTTATGAGAGCTTCCTCATCCATCTGGGATTCATGTGAAAATAAAGGGTACTTTCGCTAGCAGAACAATTTATTCGATTCGAATTTGCAGACAAGAGGGTCGGGGACAAAACAGATTCCTGAGGCACACCAGCTTTCAAGTTGTGGGGTGAGTTACTTACTTACTTATGGTGGCGCTACAGTCCAGGTCGGACCAGGGCCTCACCCAACAAACTTCTCCAGCCAGCTCGGTACCTGGCTAATTGTCTCCAGTTTCGCACGCCAAGTTGGTTCAGGTCCTCTACCACCTGTGTGCTCCACCGGAGGAGTCGCGGTCTTCCTCTTCTGCGACGTCCTTCCGGATTGGATTCGAAGACTCTACGAGCCGGAGAATTATTTTCCATTCGCTCAACATGACTCAACCATCTAAGTCGTTGGACCTTAACTTTTCTGGCTAGGTCAGTGTCGCTGTACAGCTCGTACAGTTCTTGGTTGAATCTTCGTCTCCAACCTCCATTAATGCAAACAGGACCAAAAATCACTCGAAGAATTTTTCTCTCAAAGCAGCCCAAAGCGTTCTCATCAGATGTTGTCATAGTCCATGTCCCTGCACCATACATGAGGACCGGGATGATGAGGGTTTTGTAGAATGTCACTTTAGTTGGGCGAGGAATTTACTTACTCAATTGCCTTCTAAGTCCAAAGAAGCAGCGATTGGCAAGAGTGATTCTTCGTTTAATTTCAGCGCTGGTGTTGTTTTCTGAGTTGATAGCGGATCCCAGGTAGACAAAGTCCTTAATGTGGTAATTAAAAATGGTGGTTGTAAAATAAAAGACCGACTGTTCGCTTTGACTGATGTTTTATTACTTGCTTAATGATCGTACATAGTTAAGTATGATGGTACATGGTATAAGTGGGGTATGTTTGGAATAATAATGGTATTAGAATTAGGGTACGTTTAGAATAATGGTTCAAAGTATAAGTAGGGCATGTTTAGAATAAAAGTAAATAGTTAAGAATAATGGTACGTTTATACTACATCTCCCTTTTCAAAATAAAGAATGATCTAAATACTTTTAGATTATTCTTTTACAAAAATTTGTATTATATACATTGTTGTTTTATTTATTATTTTAATGTTTTTTTTTTTTTTTTTTTTTTTTTTTTTTTTTTTTTTTTTTTTTTTGTACTTTTTTTTTTGTTTTTTTAAGTCTAAACAATTTGAATTTTAAATGTTTTTTTTTTCATGTTTTTTTTTTTTTTTTTTTTTTT
>CAKKXW010000001.1:83609076-83619284 GCA_920937365.1 Sphaerophoria rueppellii
AACTCAGTAGTATCAAAAATTTATGGAGCTCTTCGCAGTTTATCATTATGTAGGGAAACTTTACCGACTGCAGTTAAACTTAAATTGGTGAAAGCCTTAATAATTCCATTAATTACGTATGGATGCGAGCTATTTGCTTACACAGACGCTAATACTCGGCGAAGGCTTAATGTTGCATTTAATTCAATCGTGAGATTTGTGTATAACCTGCGCAGATACGACCATGTTTCGATTCAAGCTCGACAAATACTAGGATGCAGCCTTGACCAGTTTTTAAATTTTAAAGCTTGTGCAATGTTATATAAAATTTTAAATTACAATCAGCCTTGTTATTTGTTTAGCAAATTTGCCGTTTCACAATCTGTTCGTTCTTTTTCCATAAGACCTAACTCTTACACTTGCACAATATCGCGTAGGCAATTTTTCATTTATGCTATCCATATTTACAATGAGCTTCCCCTTAACATTAGAAACAAAGTCAAGCACAGTAACTTTTTGTCATTAGTTTTTTTACACTTTAGCACTCTTCGTTGATGTTTTTCCAGGTTGCGATTATGTTTATAAATTTTAAAATTTTATTTTGTCCTTTTTTATTTATGATCAAAAATGTTTCATTAGTTTATATTCTTTCATATTGTTTCAACTATTGTTTTTTATATATATCTATAAATTTTATTTTGCAATGTAAGTTTAAATGTAAAATCTATAAACCATTTTCCGAACTGTGCTTCCTAAAAGAATTATATATTTCTTATGGTACAGCAAATTTAATTAATAAATACAAATACAAATACAAATACAAAGGAACTATAAACGCCCTTATCCATTTTTGGTCATGCGAACAAACAGAGAAAGTAAAAATATTTCGTTGGGTCTCATAGTAAAACAATTATTTCTTTTCCTTACCCGCTTAAAATGTAGGTTTTAATGAGGGTAGTGTTGATTTTGATAAGTTTGAATTTGAATACTGAAAACCCAAAAAGCCATATTATTATTTCAGATGTAGTTACTTTTGGTTGAACATAAAAATTAGATTGCGTAAATGAAAGGAGGTTCCATAAGCAATTAATCGAAGTATGTTTGCAAGTCCAAATGATTTCATCCGTTCATTGCTTTACAATTTTTTTTTTCGTGAATAGAATGAGGCGTTGAACTTCCTACGCATCATTTACTCGTAAGTGTTCTCTCTCAGTCTTCCTCTACTCTGGATACACTCAAGGGCGGATTCAGAGGGGGGGCGATAGGGGCGATCGCCCCTATATATATATATATAGTTTTAAAATAATGTTAAACATAAATCATCATCATTAATACCGTGGCATGGTGTCATTATATTCAGGTGAAAATAAAATTATAAAATATGAGTGCGAACCCTCTGGTCCACACGACTTACTTCCCAGAGGGAAAAACATAAAAAAAAACAATATTCAATTGTTTATAAGAAACCAATCTGTAGTAAATCGCTTTTCCTAGGAACCACAAAAATATATCCACCTAAGCGGATTTGCTTATAACAAATTATTGTAAAATAATATATTTTCTAACATTGATGAATAACATTTTTCAAACTATTGTTGCGTTTTATGCTGAAATCATCATAATTTTCATGAATAAATGATGAATACTTTTAGATTTTGTTAGATTTTTTCAGTTTTTTTTTTTTCAATCTTCACAAAAAACCGCGAAGCAGATTTAGCTGAAAATGTATTCAGTTCTCAATCAAGAAATTTTGGCCCAAACGAGATCAATTGGATATCAACACGTTGAGCGGTTAGCGAGATAACCAGAATTTTCATGCATATATGACAAATTTTAACAACTTTCAAATTTTAATGCAAGTTGAAAAATTGCTCAACTATCGCCAAAAACTTAATCAAAACTTAATAACGCAATTCTGCATCGAATGAGTCAATTTTCATGTCAATACTATGAGTAGTTCTCGAGATAATCGTAGAAACGGAACCCCAATACGCATATGCACACAACACACTGACATGATGATAAAAAGGTTTGATGCAAAAATTGTAGATTCACAAAAACGGACCCTTTACAATAACTTCCTCTGGGAAATTAAAAATATCAAAATTTTGCTTACATAATACCTTTAATAAAATCAACTTCAATTCATAAGGCAAGTTTCACCTAACAGTAAATCACTGACATCTCAGTGGTCTTAGCGATTTTATAATTGGAACAAAAAATCTCAGTTGAGAATTGAGATTTTTCTCTCGGAATCTCTGAGATGAAATTATTTTAGATTTAGATTTCTCACACGGCTATTTTGACGTGACTGACATATGCAGAACAACAATTTGTAAGGTTTCCACTTTATGTCAATGAGAACTGAGAATTATATTCCACTAAATGATTTTGGCTCAGTCAAAGTTACATATTTTTAGGTGAAACTGGCCTACTGAATTAAAGTAGGAAGCATTGTCATTGTTAAACAGCTTGGTTTCATATCTCCAAAAATGTTCTAGAGATATTAATAAAAATAGATGGCGTTACAGCTATTTAAGAGCCAAGACCTAAGTTGCTTACATCTTCATTCTTTTCCAAAACCCTGTACGATTAATTGTTCTTTAAAAGACCTCTTTTTCTTTGCCTACTAATTTAACATTATCAGTGTCGCCCCCCTAACAAGAGTCTCTGGATCCGCGCCTGGATACACTCGAGGCGTTGATTAATTATTTATTGTTTATGAAATGGGCATTTTGAAAATCGATGAAAAGTAACTTAAATTCATAACTCCTCATTTTAATTGGAAATTATTTATGATCGAGTACAAAAATTAATAATTGAAATTTCATTTCATTGACAGGTTGTTACATTTTGTGGAGGCAAAACAGTATTTTTGATTAATGTCTGTTATGTGACCATCTTCGTCAAAATGAAGAAAAATGCCTACACATTTTTTTTTTGTTTTCGTATTTTTTATTTGTTTGCTTTCAAAGTCTATTTATTGATTTAATTAATTGAAGAAAGTTTAAGGAATCAAAAAAGATGATTGATGGCTCTAATGATGATTTTTTCTGGAGTTGTTATTTTGCCACCCACAAAATATTAAAAAGAAACAAAATTGAAAACAAATGATATAGCCTTCAAACTACTTAATATCTACAAATAACGCTTGTCAAACTTTTACATGTCATTTTTAACATACATTTTATGATCGTTTCGTACAAAAAAAAAGCAGATTGGCTTCCAATAATAATGTACAAAAGCCATAACTGTGCAACAATAAGAAATTTGTAAATTCTGAGCCAACAAGACAGGCAATTGTGTTTTCAAAATCATTTGGAAAAAAAGACTGGACTTCAACGATAAAGAGATGAAGAGAATAAAAGAGCTCTGCAGTAAACTTGATACAAAATAGTCAAGTTGTGTCTTTACTGACAATCTGCATTGAATTTTTGTGGTAGCAATTTAATTACTCTTAAGTGACATGGTCGTCACAGTGATGCTGTAAGTTGAGTAGGTTTAGGCTGTTAAGTCAAAAAGGTTGCTAAGTAATTATCGGGAAGGGGAGAACATATACAGTGCCTTGCATAAGTATAACCGCACCCCGAAAAATGCATTTAAAAGAAAACCTACAATAGGAGTGACTCCTTACTATTTTTTTATTGAGTAACATCACTGATGAAGCAAATTGAGAAGAAAATAAAGTACCGTTATTTCCTCTCCTGGTGTTTATAAATTAAACACAGATTTTGATGTATTGCATTTATTGCTTTTTGTTTTTTCATTGTTTTAAGTTCATTTTTAACAAAAAATTCATATGCAATTTCGTTGCCTCTATTTTCAACCAATCTTAGAATTCTTTTTGGCATACTATTAACTAGATTTTTCAATATGGAGTCGTCTTAAGCATTCCGTTCTGTCACAACTCCCTCTCGCAGCTCAGCAACACTAGCAAATTGCTTAGCATGGGCATAAATTTTGCGATTTAAAATTCCCCAAAGATTTTCGATGGGCTTGCAATCTGGAGAATGTGACGGCCACTCCATCAAATTAATGTTTTTCGATTCGAACCAATCCAAACTTTGACGACTTACATGAATTGGGGCATTATCTTGCTGGAAGACATGCTCAACTCGGCGAAATCGTCTTAAATAAGGTACCAAATTCTCCCCAAGGACCGAAGTGTAGTCAGAACTGTTCATTCTGGTAGAGGTGAAGTCAAGTGCAACCTTACCACGCCCGCAGAAGGCCCCCCAAACCATACAGCTGCCACTACCAAAGTTCCTCTTGGAAAAAAACTTTTTCTCTTTTCTCAAATCGTGCCAATATCCGCTAAAACCATCTGGTCCATTGAGATTAAACTTTTTTCATCACTAAAAATAACCTAATATAAAACATTAATTCCAGTATGCCACTTGGAATAACGAGATTTTAGTGTAGATTAATAGAAAGTTACTTACGGTTTTCCAATCCCGATTTATGGTTGCCCGGGTCTTATTTTAGTCCCATAAGATTCTGGATGTTTTAAAAAATTTCGAACGACACGATCCGATCGTGAAATTCGTCTTCCAATAGCCCTAAGACTTTGGCCGCTTGACCGAAAAGCCACGATTTTGCCTTTTTCAATTTCGCTTAAATGCGTACCGTATGGCATTGTTGTTTTTATTTTAAAGCACTTGACTGAATGGAGCTTCAAAGAGATTTGCATCGTGCGGTTATATTTTTGCAATACATCAAAATCTGTTTTTTAATTTTTAAACACCAGAAGAGGAAAAAACGGTATTTTATTTTCTTCTCAATTTGCTTGATCAGTGATATTACTCAATAAAAAAATAGTAAGGATTCACTCCTATTGTAGGTTTTCTTTATGCATTTTTTCGGGTGAGTATAACCCTGTGCAAGGCACTGTATATTGTGATCGAAAAATGTAGCAAAGTACTTTTGCATGTAATGTTGCGAAGGCCGATCCGAAGGCCAAAGACAATTATTTTACAGATCTGTCAAAGAGACAGTGGACTTCGTAAGAAAAACTGCTTTCGAAAAAAAATCTCACCATCGTCTACCATCTTCAAAGATAACTGATCAGTGGGTTAGGCATCTTTATCAAGATTGACCATTTCAATTTACTCAGCTTCATTTTTGCCCAATACAAGCCTATGCAAAATCAAAGCTTTCTCTGCTTGTTAGTAGGTGGCGCTAGGTCGGAGTCGATGGGGACACCAAAGATTAGAGATCGTACTCGTTGATGGGAGATTGGTATGAGTTGTCTGATCTGACAGGTGTCGGCAAGGGCTTAATCAGGAAAGAAGCTTTGTCTAAGTATTTTTTTTATTGGTGGCCTGTGCGAGGAAAAAAAATAATTGTGACCATTTGTGGAAAAGAAGAAAATCAAAACTGAGATAAACAAAAATAAATTAAAATAAAACAAAAGAAAAAAGAGTGGTTGCTGAAATAAAAAAAAGTACGAAAAAAAATTAATGTGCGAGGCGAGTCACGCAGAATAAAAAAAAAAAGTGTGAAATATACAACGTATTGTGGTGAGCGGTGAGATGGATGGCATAATTGTGTAGTTGGTGTAAATGTTTATTTTTCTTGGTAGGTGTTTTTTTGCCGCCGTGGACATTTTTTTGGCAGCAAAGTTTTATTGTGAGGTTAGCCGAATCCTCACCGAACAGCCACCTATGCAACAAAAAAAAAAGACGTCCAAGTAAGGCCACAGAGACCCCCACGCTGTCAATATAGGAACAGCCGAAACCGGTGGGTGCGTTCCATTTTGCATATTTTATATTTATTTATTAATATTGTTTATTTATTATTATTTATTTACTTTGTTTTTTTTTTTTTTTATTTATTTGTTTATTTTGTTATTCATTAAATCGGTTATTTGTGAGATTAGAGTTTCCCAATTGTTTTTTTTTTTTGTCGAGTCTTAGTGTTTTTTTTTTAGAATTGAATATACCACCATCCGAGAGCTCTTCGAGGTAGGGTTTTTTTTTGTACGCGTTTTTTTTGCAATTTCCTTTTTTTTGTATAACCACCAAATAGGGTGCCCCAGCTGAATTAATTCAGTTTTTTTATTCAATCTTTTGGGAAAAAATGATCCTTTTTTTTATAAATTAGAAAAACGTTATATATGATAATAATGTGAACATTTTTTTTTTTGTATTAAATTGGTAAATCATTATAACTTTTGGTGTGTTTTCTTGTTGTTTCGAAACAAAGCAACATGAAGTGGGAAGTTTTCCTAGGGGTGCCCAACGTGGCCGAAGTTTTTGACAGGTGAGGATGTGGTGAGCTGAAGCCGACCATCTACCATCTTGGGGGAATCTAAAAATGGCCGAAGATTCCTATGGTAGGGTGGGTAATGGCCTCACTGCACTGACACCAGCAGTGCCTCTGACGTAGATGTAGTCCGTCCGTCCATTCCTAGTCCAATTTTTCCCTTATGTGTTTAGGCCTGATCTGTGTATTTGTTTGCAGGTGAGGTTAGGTTTCGGGGGCAAGATCCCCCCCGTCCGACGAGCTGACGCCGTGCATCGCAAGCAGGCCGCGTCCCCGGAACTTAACATTCTTTCCTTTTCCGACCCTAGAATCCCATTCCTAGTTTCCTTCCTCTTCCAAATCTGACTTGTCAGATTTTCCCAAAGCTCCCCTCCTCTTGCCTCGCAACAGTAAGTTTCGTTCTGTGTTTTGTGCAAAATTTTGTATTGTATGCAAGCTTACACTTAACTCAAAAGAACGGTAAATATGCTTTTAGAAAATCAGTCATGTCCTAGATTTTCTTAGATTTTTCAATTCAAAATGACTTATTCAAAAATTTCTCTGCATAACATTTTAGGACATTAATCTCAACATTATAACATTAAAAGTTCCTCAAAACCACCTCAAACAAAATTCCAGAAAATTACCTCACCTGATGATATCAGCACTTGCATCCAGCTTCTGTATTAGTTCAGAAGCCCGATCTAACTAAGCGTAATCTCGTTTCCATTTGCATGTAGACCATTTGTCTGTGGCTGCTTGTCGATTCATCTTGACCAGAGTAAAGTGCCGAAGGCACAACAACTACTCATTCCTCATTGACAGCCCTTATAAAACAGGACAAATTTTCCATCGTTATTACAAAAATGGCAGCATACAAGTATTGTGTGTGTACACGTTAATCACATCAAAGCACGACCAACATCCATACTCAATCGAAACTGAGTGCAGTGGAAAAGTCTCTCCAGGAGCTGTGGGTCCACTCTTTCAACTGATAAGAGTATCTGAGTTGCAACAGAGAAAGGAATGGACAGCGACAGGTGAATGCAGAATACGGTCCGAGGAATCGATGAAGAAAATAATTGCCTGACGATGGATAGCGCCGTGAGCTGATGTTAGCACAAACCATGTTTTCGTAAAGCAGCTCTAAGGAGGTTATTAGTTGACGTTGATAGCCTGTAATGTGTTGGAAGATTTACTGTTTGAATTATCTACAGGCTTGGGGCATTTTTCTAGATAGAACCTCAAAAGGGATTACGGAAAAAAGATTGCATCACAATTGCGCAGTAGGCAAAAAATACGATTGCAAATATCTATCACATTGGTTACTTAAAGTCAAAAAGCTTCAAAGCTATAAAGCAATTCCCATATCTGAAAACAAAAGAAAACCAAGGCGATGATCAATTAGAAAGACTACGACGACAATTATTGTGATGGTAACGAAACGACACGACACGACTCTTCGAGACGAATATGCCATCAGCGGTGAATTGAAGTCGTCAATCAAAATGACGAAATGGATCTTGATTGAGTTCTGACATTTGGTATCTTTTTGACTGCCGCGTGACTTTTGGCGCTATACAAATTTTTGAGTCGCATATTGAAAACCTTTTTTTTTTTGTCAGAGCGCAACAACGACGATGCGACGCACGAGTCAGAACTGAGGTGATCTTTGTTCCAATTTCTGGCTCTGAGAAATGTTTTAGAATGATTTTGTGGTCGTGACAGTGGAAACTTAAAAACTAAATAATAAATCAAAATTAGATGTCACCTAATTGATGATTGTGTATAACAACTGGGCCGTTGAGGTTTGAGTTTGAAGTAGCTGCGAGTTATTTATATTTTTCTTAATTCGATGACAAATGGGTTTGTGGAATGTAGCTTTAGATTTTACCTGACGAATCAGACGAAAATTAAATGTATTTTAATGCAGATCGAAATAAGTCTAATTTACGTACTAAAAGTTCTATAGTGCCTAACTGAATCTTTTTCTGATTGTCAACAAAATATATCAAATAAGGTCATGGATCATAAGATGAAAACTAATTCATCGGAAATGTTTTTACGTTAAGAGCCAAAATTAGTCCAAAATTCTTCCAAATTCGTTGGAAATTTAGAGCAAAAATACGGACTCCAATGAAATAGAGGGAGCTTATTCCACTGTTCTTCCAAACTTTGAATATTTTCCACAGTTTTTTTTTTGTTTTTTGGAACGATTTTCATTACGGCATACAGTCGGACTAAAAAAGCGAATGTCGGACTTCTTAAAGGGTATTTTTAGAGAGAGAAAAGTGCTCTATTTATACATATGATTTATTTGAATGAAAAAATATCGCCCAAGTTTAGATTTGGGCTATTTATAGCCCAATTAGGATTGGGCTGTCATACCAAAATTTTTGTCGGCAATTTTGGAAAAAGATAGCCCAATTTCCGATAAATAGCCCAATCTGGCAAGCCTGATCGGGACCAGTGAAGAAGTTAGTCATCTTTATGGAGAAATATTTTTTCCCTCACTGTTGAAGAATCGATTACCAAGGAGAAAGTAATTGAAATAAGAAGGATTGGGTTTTAGATTTCCGTCACAATGAGACGCTCTAAAGAAATTCGCGAAGAGTTTGGCTAAAGTTTTGAGATCGAAAGATGATGTGTTTTGAAAGTTTAGCGTAGATATATGGAAACAAATCGGATTTTCTCTCGACATTTACAAACTGATAAAAAAGGCGAGGAAATTGGGCAGTTTTGTATAATAAAGAACGTCCTTAGATGACACCAAAGGTACGTTTTTAGGTTGAAGTCACCAACGATAATGAAAGACGATCAGGAGCTGTCATCTCATAGAGAGAATCAATTTCATCAACTAACGAATGATATGCTTGGGTTGGTTGGGCAGGGTGAATGTAACAACAAACGGCATACAGCATGCGTTTAGAAATAAATACTTTAACACAAATGTGGCGATGAGGGCCAACGATAACAAGATTGTCTTCCAAGCGGTTGTGAACAGCTAACAGAACACCACGATCAGAAGAAGTAATATTAAAACATTCGCAGTCAGCTCGATGAGAAAAGTTGCTGATTGAGAAAGGACAAATTAAGATTGGTTTCGGTGAGGGCAAAAATGTCATAAGAAAGTTTTTGAGAGTTGAGGAAAACAGAAGAAGTTTTGATGCGAAGGCCTCTGAAATGTTGGTAATAAAAAGGGTGTGAATATATAGGATGATTAGGAATAAGAATATTTTTCAGCGGTGGTAAGAGGATTACTTAAAATGGATATGAGAGGTAAAAGTCCCAACGTCTTTGGAAACAGTAGCAGGGTAAATATCGAAGTTTATCAGGAAGCGAGTATGAATATGACGAAAGGAGCAGGGTCTGTTCGAAGGCCTTCCTTTTATTGAAACTATTAATTGCGTCTTAGTTTTACCATCAATGCAGACCAGAAACAAACGAACATTTTCAAAAAGTTTATTATCAGTTATCACGCAACCATGCCAACGTTTACCGACCGTTCATATCATTGGCAGAGGAGGCTGGATATGAAAATTTGGTTGAGGTACGGTAATTTGTTGAAAGTTAGAAGACTTGACTTGACTACTTTTTTTAAATGATTGAGGGGTGAGACTTGAAGACGAAGAATGAGATGAAGAGCGGGATAAAGAGATACGATTTAGTGCACAAGGACTTCGTAGTAAAACTACTTCTATTCATAAGAATTCTCACGCATTTCCACATGATGTTTTAGTTCTCTCTGAAACCTGGCTCAACGCCACAATATTGGACACAGAGCTCTTTGATAAAGAGTTCTCAGTTTTTCGGAAAGACCGTCATGAGGATGCTATGAACTAGAGAAATAGGGCGAGAAGTAGAGTAAGAAGCAGAAGTTCAGAGTGGGGAGTTAGTAAATTTTTTTCATCAGTTCAGTTCAGAAGATTGAAAGTTGTTTAATGGCATGGAGTTGGTTGGAAAATAAGCGAAACAGGAGGCTGACA
>CAKKXW010000001.1:83643171-83653441 GCA_920937365.1 Sphaerophoria rueppellii
AAATTTCAAAATCGGTTTTCGAATTGAAAATAGAAAGATCTTTATGAAAAACTCGGAAACCTCATTGGTTCTTAACGGGAAAATTGCATTTAATTGCAGGTGCATTGGTTTTCAAATGGAAAACTGGAAAATTTCAAAATCGGTTTTCGAATTGAAAATAAAAAGATCTTTATGAAAAACTCGGAAACCTCATTGGTTCTTAATGGTAAAATTGCATGTAATTGCAGGTGCATTGGTTTTCAAATGGAAATCTGGAAAATTTCAAAATCGGTTTTCGAATTGAAAATAGAAAGATCTTTATGAAAAACTCGGAAACCTCATTGGTTCTTAACGGGAAAATTGCATTTAATTGCAGGTGCATTGGTTTTCAAATGGAAAACTGGAAAATTTCAAAATCGGTTTTCGAATTGAAAATAGAAAGATCTTTATGAAGAACTCGGAAACCTCATTGGTTTTTAAAAGGAAAATTGTATGTAATTGTAGGTGCATTGGTTTTCAAATGGAAAACTGGAAAATTTCAAAATCGGTTTTCGAATTGAAAATAGAAAGATCTTTATGAAGAACTCGGAAACCTCATTGGTTTTTAAAAGGAAAATTGTATGTAATTGTAGGTGCATTGGTTTTCAAATGGAAAACTGGAAAATTTCAAAATCGGTTTTCGAATTGAAAATAAAAAGATCTTTATGAAAAACTCGGAAACCTCATTGGTTCTTAATGGTAAAATTGCATGTAATTGCAGGTGCATTGGTTTTCAAATGGAAATCTGGAAAATTTCAAAATCGGTTTTCGAATTGAAAATAGAAAGTTCTTGATGAAAATCTCGGAAACTTCATTGCTTTTCATAGAAAAAATTATTAATTTTGTATTGTGAATTCGCAAAATTTGCGAGAGCACGAATATAATAATTATAATTCTAAGGTTGCTCTGAAAGGTGCGAGACGAGGGTCGCAGGGTCAGCTAGTCTTATATATTTATGTGTTTTTGAACAACGATAGCAACTTAGAGGTGCTTCCACCAATGGCTTTTTCCGTCAATTCCTTTATTTGGCTGGAGTTATAGCTATTTCACGGGTGCCAAGCCGATCATCAGACTCCTTTGTTAGTGGTGCTGTCTAGTTGTTCTTTCATTTTAATCGAAAAACTTTTTGAGTTCACATTTGGGATTTGAACCTAGGACCAGCCAGTTGGGAAGCCAATGCGCTACGCACTGCGTTAACAACTCCACTGATGTTTCGGTTTCCCATTGCAGACTTTTTATTGTTTATCGATTTGCAATGAATAGACATGCATTTTTACAAGCTCCTCAAAGTTCATCTTATAGTTAGACTGACTCTTCTTAAACAGTTTATCTACATAATACTAAAATTGATTTCAATAACAGTGCTAGGCAGTTGCAATACCCCTTCAAAATAAATTCAGACAAGTGTGGTAGGCTTTACTTACTGTCTTATTCAAATATTGGTAAGAGATAATATACCTGTAAGATTTGCACTTCTAGTTCCACCAACATCGTTACAAAAATTCCACGTAATATTGCCTCCACAGACCACTTTGCAAAGGGCTAGGGCTAGCAGCCAAATCTCGGTCAAGTCACTGGTCATTCGCACCAAATTCCAGTTCATCATATTCAACAATTTGTCGTCGGCTTCGTCGTAAAACAAAACAAAATAAGCAATTGGAGTTGCGCTTTTCTCATTTTGTTCATAATGTAACCAGGTCACGTTTAAGTCGTCGGCCGTAGTCGTCAACGAGCGAGAAAGAGACAAGTCAAAAGCTGCGCACGTCCGCGTTATTTATGAAATTAAATTATTTTTTATTGCTCATGTGGTTTGTGAAGTAAAAATTATATATTTTCCTTCTTCTTCTGCTTTATTATTATTTTTAATGAACATAAATTTCTCTTATTTTTGTTGTGAACATATTTTTCGTTGAGTGATGGCTTTGTTACATTTGATTGTGTTGGGTTTTTCTTGTCGTTTGGTATTCAAAATAGATTGAATTGGCATAGAGTTCTAGGCAGCAATCAGACTTCGATGATATTAGACGATTAAAAAACATGAAACGGGGAAATCAACGTTAAGAGAATATTAAGTGGCTAACTAGTATCTACAACTTGAAGCTTTATTTAGATTGAACATAATAGTTCTTATAACAGATGAATTATTTAGACCGACTTTGAATAGTTTTATTTTTTAAGTTCGAACATCAAATCCACACTGTTGCTGAGTTCTCTTCTATTTTTATTCATTTTGCTTTCGTATTATGAAATTCGAGAAAACATCGATTTTTTTGGGTCACACCTTCTTCTTCACTTCTTGTCACAATAAAGTTTATTCCCTGGAGGGTTGATTGTTTGGTAACGTGTGGTAACTCTAATATTTATCAACAATATTCAATTAATCTGCGGCAACAGAGTTATGATTTCTTTCAACATTCTTCCAAGAAGTTACAGTTCATATGACATAGCAAGTAATTCCTTTTGGGATAAAAAATATGAATTCAATTCAGTTGGGAGAATATTAAAAAAGAAAATCACAATAAATTGATGAAATCAATCACAATGTGAAGATCCATTCGGTAGTGCATCTTCAAAGTACTTGTGTGGGTATAAGTCCACACCAAACAAACTCAAAATAACAACTCTCGAGCAGTTATGAGGTTCTTCTCAACAAACAAAGAAAAATGAAAATTGTCATCCAACGCAATCAATTAATCATCATCAAGTAGAGATGTAGATACCTGATATCGATATGAGTGAGAAAGGGAACGTTTTACATCCAGATGAAATGAAAAGTGTTCTATTAGACAAAGTTGTGTTTTAGTACCCTGCGTGAATTTTCGATGGATTTATTGAAAATGTTAACTTTATTTCACGAAAAGTTACCAAATTTAACACGTTTTTAAGGAAACGTTTAAAAGCCAAGGTGAGAGTAAGTCGACAACAATTTAACTGAAAAGGCTGCTCAGACAAGCCAGCAACCTATACGAATTATGCGCCCTGGTATAAGGCTACAACGAACCGAATCGAGGCATAGCATCTCTAGACGACACAAACCAAACCGAGGAGAGTCTTAGCTCCGTCGAAATAATTAATCTACTTAAAAGTAAGGCTATTTGGAAGCTGTGTCTAGAAGCAACACACCTATCAACTAGACTGGCCCATACTGCGTGATGTACACTACGTACCTCACCCAACAAACTTCTCCTGCCAGCTCGGTCCCTGGCTAACTGTCTCCAGTTTCGTACGCCAAGTTGGTTCAGGTCCTCTACCACCTGTGTGCTCCACCGGAGTCAAAGTCTTCCTCTTCTGCGACGTCCTTCCGGATTGGATTCGAAGACTCTACGAGCCGGAGCATTATTTTCCATTCGCTCAACATGACCCAACCATCTAAGTCGTTGGACCTTAACTTTTCTGGCTAGGTCAGTGTCGCTGTACAGCTCGTACAGTTCTTGGTTGAATCTTCGTCTCCATTCTCCATTAATGCAGACAGGACCAAAAATCACTCGAAGAATTTTTCTCTCGAAGCAGCCCAAAGCGTTTTCATCAGATGTTGTCATGATCCATGTCTCTGCACCATACATGAGGACTGGGATGATGAGGGTTTTGTAGACTGTAACTTTAGTTGCTCGGGAGAGGACTTTACTACTTACTCAATTGCCAATTTGATTTCAGCGCTGGTGTTGTTGTTGATAGCGGATCCCAGGTAGACAAAGTACTTAACTACCTCGAAGATAAATCTTTCTATGTTGACGTTTGCTTTAAGACGTCGATGTTGGTAGTCCTTTCTTGTCGACAGCATTTACTTGGTCTTGCCCTCGTTAACCGCTAGACCCATCTTCCTGGCCTCCGCCTCAAGGCTTACAAACGCTCCACTGACATCACGCTGTGTTCTTCTAATCATGTCAATGTCGTCTGAGTATCCTGGTAGCTGGACATACTTTTGAAAGATTGTGCCTCTGGTGTTGACATTGGAGCTATGCACAATCTTTTCAAGAATGATGTTGAAGAAATCGCATGACAACGCATCGGCTTGTCTAAAACCTTTTTTGACATCAAAAGCGTCCGTTAGGTTTTTCCTGACCATGATGACGGATGAGTTTTTCTGGGATGCCAAAACTAGACATTGCTCTATACAGGGTGATTCACTAGCGTTGTGCCAAAAAGCTAGAGCGTGTAGGTTGAGTTGAGACAAGAAAAAAATAGTATGGGAGGGGGGGTCTATTCCCCCCCGGAGGGGCAATTTTTCTGAAAAATTGACTTATTTTATAAAAAAAATATTTAAAATCAACGACGCCGTTGATTTTTAATATTTTTTTTTTATAAAAAAAATTGGCACAACGCTCGTGAATCACCCTGTATAGTTGGTCTCTATAGACGCTGTCATACGCGGCCTTGAAATCGATGAAAAGATGGTAGGTATCGATTTGAAGTTCCTGGGTCTTCTCCAAGATCTGCCGTAGGGTGAATATTTGATCGACGTTTTCCTAATATTCAAAAATAATTTCATCTCGATTATATTTCTATTCGTGGCCACAGAGAAAAGTATCCCTGATGTCCCTGAAACAAAAAACAAACATCGTGGAGAGCAGCAGCCATCTATTACAATCATCTCAATTAACATTAACTCTACCATGTGGCAGTTGTTAAATGTTTATTCGCTTCCCGTTCAAATGTGTATACAACTGAAACCTGACTCTTGGGGAAGCATGATGACGCGGTCCATTGCATGTCGAATCGCCACTTCACAAAATGCTGAATGCTCCAGACTAAAAACCTTGCTGCATGCAATAGATTTGGGATCATTAGGTCATATTTGTCGCGAAGTATCCATCTTGAGTGTAGTGCTGGCTGGTTAAATAGTTACCTTCTTACCTTCTTCCTTCACCTACAGCCTCACTTTCCACTGCATCAATGTCTCCTCGGAGTCACTGATCACCTCCGTTGGTCTTTTCGGTTTCCATTTCGTTTAGTAACATCGCGTCAGTGATATTTTTTCACTTGGTGTTTTCTTTTTTTCTTTTCTTGTTGGTTCCATCTGCAAATAGGCACTCGCAGCATGATGTGGGGTGCACTCTGAACTGGACTTTTCAGTGTGGCTCCTCTTGTAACCCCTTCGGCGAGCTGTAGCGGCGCAGAGCTCTATCGATAAATCTGTGTCGCGACTCGTGGGTAAGACATTTGCCACTAGCCCTGTAGGATTTTGCATATACCTAACCGTAACTGCCTCTCATCTCGACAACCACCGTGCCTTAATAATGAAGTAAATTCCTATGATTTGTAAATATGTGCTCACTTTGATTCAGTTTGGATCTTTATTATGTAATCGATTTGTTTGGTGATCAATCAAGGGGGTGGCGAAGGCAGCCAACAAATCGGACAAGTTGTCTATATTGCAGCTTTAGCTGAGCAGGTGAATGGGTGAAATGTTGAAAGACGAAGAATTGGCCGCGTTTGCCGACAGCGTCATATCTGTTGATCACAGAGTCGAATTATTACAGTTTTATTTTCACTTTCTAGCCAGAAAAATTGATACTTTTTGGTGATGTGTCGGTCGCGGAGTAACCAGCTGAGAGCTCCATCAAGCTGTGAACAAAGGTTGCCAAAGGATAGAATTGTGGTTACGGTTATTATTTCTTGTTAATTTGTGTGCTTATTATAGATTTAGTGAAAGATGACCGCTTTGATGATGGCTTTGTTTCAATAACGTTGTGATTGATGAGAGGTTTGAGACAATGTTGCCTGGATTCGTTTGAGGTAGTAGGATCGTTCGATGAGATGAAGCTGTAGCGATGAGCGTCTGCTCGGTGATGGTGGGTGCTGTGTTGATTTGATGGTATTATTTGTTGCAACGTCCTGTAGTTTCGTGAACAATTGAACAATGAGCGATTGAATAATCAAATTGCGTTTGAAAAGCTGGTTTGGGTTTAGAGTAAAGGTGGTTTAGTGCTTGCTCAGTGGTGTTGGAGAGTTCGCTAATAGATCAGGTCAAAGCGATGCATAATCTTAAACAATGGCTGGTTCTTCGATTTCTGAATTCAAAAAAGAAAACACACAAATTAGACAACTCATCTTGTCAACAAAGTTTGATATCACCATCAACTTTTGTTGTTATTCAAATTCAACTCATTCCAAGTGAAATAAATAAAACCTATGATTCTTCAATGTGATGAATTACCTTAATTGTTAAAATTATTATTAAATGCTAAAGTAAGAAATAAAGAGAGAAAGAGTGAACCTAAATGTATAATAAGGACTGAAGAGCAGGGTAAATGTGTACTTAGGTCTTGGGAGCTTCGGAGTCAGGACCTATAAGATTCGCGAGTGTATTGCTGTGTCTTTGCAGCTACATATCTAGCACTCAAGATTTAAGAGAATTGTTTTTATGCTTGACCCGTGACGGCAACCCAGGTGTTCCTTAGAGCAGTTGATGCAGAAGGAAGGCTTCTCTAGAGTCTCCGAATTCTTTGTTGAGAAGCAAGGTTTGGAGAGTGATTTGTGTATGCAAAAAATGAAACTTTCGGAGTAAGTGCTTTTACTCGAATTCCAATGTGGATTCCAGACATTGTGGCAATGTTGTCATAAGCCTGGACTGCACATACAGAATTTAAAAGGAAATTCTTTATGTCCATAGTCCGTCTGATATAATCTTCGCGATTATAACGTTGTTGAGAGGGTCTATATATTTTTCTTTTGGTTTTGAGAAGTCGATGAAAGATTCTACCACGGCAAATTTCCTCCATTGATATATACGTATCGCAGAACTTGGCTCATTTGGTCTTTGTAGGAGATGGCTGGTTTATCGTCGAAGATTACGCAAAACGCAATATTCTATGCACGCAATATTAATTTGATGGTCAATCGAACTTGCTGTCCAAGTAAGTTTGGCAATACCTATTGCCTCCTTGAATGTTTTAGTCTCGCGACAATAACGCACTAGCAGACGATTGTCTTTTTAAAACGACTGAGCCCAGACGCACAGAATGCCCTTAAACCAGGAATTAAATTTACTAACAGTCTGTACTTTTTTTTGTTTTGTGTCAGAACCTTCAACAATTGTTACGTTTCTTTATTCCGACAGAATATGCTATCCACCATTTATATTTTTTTTTGGCTGTAGCAAATTTCATGCAGAAGATCGTGTTTTTTTTTGTCTTATCTTTGTGAATTTAAGCTATAGATATGCATACGTAACATTCCCCTGTAGAAAAAAAAAAACCAACAAATAAACTTTTCATTTCTTCTATATCCTCTGGCGCGATTTAATATTGGTCAACTTTTTCGGATTAAAAACAAAGAACAATAAAAAAAAATCCCGATGTCATAAACTTAAAATACTTTGAACTTGAAATCGGAATTTTATTAAAATCTTGGAATGCGAACGAACAATATTTTTCAATGAGTCACACTTGAGGTTAACCTATTCTATGCCTGGATCCATGCCTTTGCCATGTCAAACGAGTTTTTTCCTTCATTTTATTTGTTTATTCACTCGAGTGGATTTGTCGTGTGCCACACAAAAAAGGGAACATTAAAATCGAATTAAGAAACCCCAAGAGTTCTCGATCAATTCAAGGTCTTGAAAAATTAAATGTGAAGTTCTACTCAAGGTTTCAAAATGATCTTAAAAAAAAAAAAAAAACATGCATGGACACAATATATAATCGGACACTTTGATTTGATTTTGAACACAAAACTTGGGTTAAATTTTAATGATGTACGGAGCGGTCACCTCTAGACTAACGGTGCTAATCTGCGGTAAGCAAATTATATGAAATGTGGTATGTGGTATGTGTGGTCAGTATTGTGTTCCAAATTATAATATAGTAGTGGAACAAGTATCATTTTTTGACAGTTTCTTGAAATATTGCATCCGTTCCAGCTCAAGATGTCCTGGTCTCGATAAATTCAAAATCAAAAATAAAACTTACATCTCTGTCTGCGTCAAACTTCTTGATTTTTATTGATGCGCAGGTAAAGTGACAAAATCTTTGATAAATTCATAAAGAATCGTTCTACTATTTCTTTTTACTTTAATTTGCCTTTTTTTCCAGCAGCAACACCATCATCATGGTAATCGAGATTCTTGATCTGCTTCGGACAATTACGCCTTCTTGGTTGCGTCTTTTTTGTCATTGTAGTTTATGTACCTACTTGGCACTGGGTGTTATGGCTTTGTCCATATTCATATTCTCCTGGAAATCAGACACAAATATTTGATGGATGCATTGGTATCGGTTGGAAGACATCAGTGGCACTGACTGAAGCCCGAGCGATCGGTAAATTGTGATTTATTCATTTTTTTATTACTCTTTGTTCATTGATACACATACACACTCTTTGAGATTGGCTTTTGATTCTTTTGGAGAGTGTCTTAGATCAAGCGATGAGTGGATTGATGCAATGGTGGTCCATTTGAATAAGGTTTCTCGGAATACTTAGAATATTTTTAGTTTCTATTGAATTGACAGGAAATAACATCTATTTGCGTATTTTGATATAACAATTGATAGTATCTACTATACTAATTCTTTTGTTTATTTGATACTAGCTGTTCCCTGAGTGCGTTTCTACGCCAATAACTAAAATAAATTTAGAGGAAGGCATTACACAAAACATCCATTTAATTTTGAATCATTTTATATTTTGTTTATTTTGTAATTCGATATTAATTGAAGTGTTGTGAAGAAGAGACATTTCGAAAACATTCTTCATCATTTCCTTGACTGAGAGTCCGGTTCCGTTGCAAGATAGTGGTGGATTTATGTTTGGAAGAAGAATGATGGTATCGGTGCTGATCAGTGTGAGGACTTACGGTGGCATGCCTTGCAAATCAAGCGAATTCTAAAATTTATATGAGAGTTTACCACTTCGCCTTGACTCACCACAAGTGAGTAGTTGTAAGTATGCACGCTTATTGGTTTTCAAGGTCAAACGTCATGAAACTGATGCTTTGAGACCTGCATTAAGTTCATTGAATTGACATCAGGAAGCGCCATCTGTCAAAAATGAGTCGTTGCTACTCAGAAAACATTTAGATTTACGGCTCATGCACAAAAACTTTCCTAATAATCATCATTTATGATCAAACACGCATAGTTTAGGACATAGGTACTTACAGATCAACCACAGAATAATATTCAAACACAGATTCTGTCAAATTGCAATGTGGTTTTGTGGTTTACTTGAATCCAGTTGAAATAGGTGACCATATGAATATTTCGAAACTTCACAACTAATTTTCCATTTTTATGCTGTCCGAAATGGTTGCTGATGATGAAATAAATAAATTCAATCTCGAGATGTTTGGTTTCACTGATGCAAGTGCCACTTAATGGACAGTGGCAGGTGGGGTATATCCATATATCTCGCTTCACCGATACAAGACAGCTTGAGTTTTCGAAACATTAAACTCTACTCGGTTGTTTATTCCCCATTGTAAAATGCTGTTTAGGTCAAGGTTTAATGAGCTTATCATATTTAGGTCGTTGCAGTTCCACTTCCGAAGAGGAGGGATGTGAGTCTGGGAACGAATATGAAAAGCTAAGGGTACTATCGTCAGCGAAACAGTGAATTGGATAAGAAGTTACAGGCAAGAGAATGTTTATAAAAATGAGAGGGTCGGAGACAAAACGGAGCCCTGGGGAACACAAGCATATATTTTGTAGGTTTCAGACTTGAATCCGTCAAATACAATTTGTAAAGAACGATTTGAAAGAAAGTTTCTAATCCAATGAAAAAGGGGATTAATCAATACCGAAGAGAGCTTGGTGCCAAACTCTATCAAATGCCTTTTAAATATGTAAGGTAAATGGAACAGAAGATACGATGTTTTCTAATTGTAGTCATTTATTCCATTTTCCATCCCTAAAATTTGTATTTGCATTTGTCGATCTACTGTAAGGTAAATGGAACAGTAGATACGATGCTATGTAGTTGTAGTCATTTATTCCATTTCCACCCCTAAAATTTGTATTTGCATTTGTCGATCTCACTCACTGTTTTTGTGGTTCACTTTATTCAGTTGTGAAGTGTGAAGCAAAGCAGTTGGTTATTTGTTTGCTAAAAATTTAAAAAGAGAGGAAAACTTAAACAAGAAAATTAACAAGACATAAAGGAGGTGAGTTTAACTTGCTGAATTTATTTAGTAGAATTAGATTAGAGTAGACAATATTTGTATGCTTTAAATACAAACAATGGTGTAAGATCCACCACGCAACGTTCGTGAAAGATTCTCGATCGTGTGCATGTTGGTCTCCTGGTTTGTTTTTGT
>CAKKXW010000001.1:83660357-83673857 GCA_920937365.1 Sphaerophoria rueppellii
ACACAGGTATTCCCCGTGAGCGTACACGTAGTTGCAGCAGTCAGTCTTAACGTACTCCACCATGGAAGCCATGATGACAAAAAGTGCAAAGAAATACAATACTTCATATTTGATCTAAAATGAAAATTATATTGAATTATTGTTTTTCTTTTTATATACATTCTTGTTTGTATTCTTACTGCAGTGTATTAATACTTTGAGTTGTTTCAGTGATTTGCATCTAACTTAAAACAAATTCTAGTATTTATATATTCCAGGAAAATGAATTAAGATCTTTCCAATTGCAATTTATGAATTTTGCAAATAGCATGCAGTTTTGTTACAAATCTGGGAAATACGTTCAAGCTGATAAGAACAATCTATACTCAAGTTCGGAATAGCTTTTCTAAGTTGGATTCAATGTATAAACATGGAGATAAGTTTTGTGGTTCAAGGTTGTTTTTGTTTGCTTTGTTTAGTTTATTTTTTTGTACGTTTTTAATAAGAATATACAAGCTCTTTGTCCAATAAAATTTTAAATTCTTTCTGCTATTTTTGTTTTATTCTAAAAAAAGAAACGAAATAATTATATTGTGATGTTTTCGTGATGGTTAACTGGTCAACATCATTGTGTTGGATCACTTAGCTATAGGGAGCCTTTTGTGACGATTCATTTATGAATTCGAAGTCACACTTATATGGTGTGTCTGCTGCGTGAGAATGAGAACTTTATATGTTATTAAAATAAAAATAAAAAATAACAGAGTAAAAAACGATAGTCACACCTTTTATCATGTAACATAGAACTGCTTTAATCAAATCAAATCACAAATATGAATATTAATATTGAATACGAATATAAATCTATATAGTAGCGAGGTAGTGGGTAGCAGGTAGTGGGGTGACGGGTAGCGTGTAGAAGTAGCGGGTAGCGGGTAACGGGGTACCGAGTGGAAGGAAGCAGGTAGCGGGTTGCGGATAATAGGTTGAGGGTAGTAGGGCCGTGGATAGAGTTTAGCGGGTAGTGTCTACCACACGGGGTGCAAAAGTTAAGGTATTATTTTTATCAAACGAGGAAGTACAAAGTCTACTAGGTCTGATTTCTTAGATTTGTTGCTTTCGATTTATTGAACTGCTTGCAGCAAGGAATAGACTGGTTAATTTGTGAAATTCTCTGAAAATGTTAGATTATTTTTGTTTGGTGAACTGACTGGTGACTGAAAATTTGAAATTTCATTGTACAACGTGTATGTGCTTTGATTCATGTCATTATAATATATTGATTGTTTCTGTGGTATTAAGTTCGACTCACTTATTTTCTACCAGTGGAGTGTTCTGCACCGAATTTTGACAGAATGTTCGGGTAGTGGCGTGAAAGTGTTTTTTAGTATTTTGTGAAAAAATGACCAAGTCGTTAATTACATATGAGCAGGGTAGTGGAGTAGCGGGGTAGCGGAGTGACAGGAAGCGGGAGTATGTAGAGGGCAAAGGGGTAGCAGTTAGCGTGTTGGGAAGAATAGTGAGTAACGAGGTACCGGGGTTGCGGTAAACGGATAGCAGCTTAGGTCTTTAATTTATAGCATCTGCGATCACAATCAATAAAGCTCAAGGTCAATCTTTAGAATTGTGTGGCTTAGATTTAGATCCGACGGATAGTCTTTATATCTACGCAGACAGAAAAACAAAAAATATTGCAAAATTAAATTGTATATGAAATGTAATCTTTGTTTTGTTTCTCATTTCTCAACCATCCAATAACATGTGCCATTGCGAAGCGTGGGAGGGTACAGCTAGTATATGTATAAATATATACGAAATAAATAAACAGGAACATTTTGTTTTGATCTATTCACAGCAAAATGAAAGTAAAAAAGGAATACAAAATTATTTTCAAAAACAAAAATCTAGAATATAGAAACAAAGTTAAAACTTATTTCGACATTTCGAGTATGGGTAGAGTGCTGGTTGATATGATTCCCAACACTTATATGCTTATACCGTAGGGTTTCGAAATATACCTACATGGACTTCATGCCATTAGACACATTATAACTTTTTATAGTTTTCCATTCAATCGACTTAAAGTGACGTTAGAAAATTTAAAATCCAATCATCATGAAAATCTGAAATATTGTTTCTCAAACAATCAATTTTTTAAAATTTAGTTCTGAGCTTGGTCATGGTGATGTTCCAAATTACATTTTTATCAACAGATTTATTAAAGGAAAAAAAAAAACTGTACAGGTGCGAGACTAACTAAGATAAACTAGCTCAAGGAGTGTTCCGTACTCGTTTATTCGAATCCAATTTTCTTAGCTTAGTACGAAATTGTATATAAGGATCCAGGTATGGTACCAACTATTTTCTTGGCAAATAATTACAGTCCCTAGGTAAGGTAAGACCACAAACTAAGGCAATAAAGAGGCCCATTGTGATACTACATGAATCTAGAGAATTACTTCCTACAAAGTCGAACAATTCTGAGCTTTTTATAGAGCGAAGAAGATATTCAACATCCTTTTTAGCTAGTTCATGGGGATCATCGTATAGAAATATTCAACCAGGCGAAGTTTGCGTTTAAGAAAAAGAACAGCGCATGTAGATATAGAGAGAAGGTGAGAGATTGTTTCCTCCTCTTCTTCATCCATACAGGTCGTGCAGAAGTCATTATAGACGCTATAAAACAAAACGAATTGCGTATCTTCCTATATAACACAGTGTCCTGTGAGGATGGTTATTAGGTAACTACAATATGAGATCTGCTTTGAGATTTAACAAGTTTTTGGAGCGCTTAGTTGGTATGTTATACCACTAAGAAAAAGAATACATCCAGCGATCGGTAAACCTATCATTTCCCTCTGCAGGCTCATCAGAGAGCTTATCAGCTCTTCAAGTTCCTGGTGATATCTCTGTGGCCAATAGAGATGAATTTTAAATTGCTGGTCATTTCCATAAAAGATGATCCACAATCGAGGGCCGTTTGAGAGTTAGTGGTGACACCGTCGAATGGGTTTATTGAAGCTAGACTGTCAAGAAGATGCGGATATCAGACGTTGATATCACGTTTTCTCTTTACCAGGATACAACTCCTTTAATCACTAAAATGAGTGCTTGAAAGATGTTACAATCCAGTGGAAGGTGCAATGAGAGTCTTAAACTAAGCTTTTCTGAGTAGGTACACCCCATCTGCACAAAAATGACTTCTTTGATGGTCTTCCAGACATTTCTTTTCTTCCCATTCGGCTCTGGAGGGAATGGAGACCTGGAAGTTTTTGCCAAATTGGGTTTTGCAATGATGAAGTCTAGACGTACTTTGGTATAGAATCGAAAAAGTACAGAATAATGAAATAACCAACATTACTACAGCTTTACTCGCAGCCACTTGTTTGTTGGAGGTATCGAGGTGTATCAGATGAAGGAGTGTATCTAGTGCCGCACGCTTATGCAAAAGCAGGCAGTATGTTGGACTGTCTTCAGTTTGTCACTTAATGGCTTTTAGCCGTGAAATAGCTTAAACTCCAGCAAAACAAACGAATTGGCGTAAAAAATCATTTGTTGAAGCACCTTTTTTCAGTGCAGTCCACCATATTGCGTGAATGTGACTATTGGTCACATGACCGATGTATATGTCAAATAATTGGGTATGCGAGGTTGAAAACCACATTTGCTTCCTATGGCTTATTTGCCGTAGAAAAGAGCTACTGCAGCGTTCCTAACACTTTCTGGAATTTTAGGTTTCCAATATCTGGTTAGGTTGGTCTATTATCAGACAAAGATACTTAGCTTCATTAATAAAAATTAGTGGTTCATCTGGTACCCTTTTTTTTACTGGGTGTATTTTCTAATGATTTCTGCAGAAGCTGCATGGATGAGGAGGAGGAGGAAACAGTTTTTCACCTCCTCTCTACCTGTCCTGCTCTTGCTCAAAAAAGTATGATTCACTTAGGACAATACTTCTACAATGATTTAAACGATCTCGTACATATTAATATAATTAATCTTCTACGTTTCGAAAGGAACTCTAATTGGTTTCAATGAGCTTTCGAAGAAAAGCCTTTTTAGATTCATGTGGTATAACAATGGGCCTTTGATTGGTCTGAGTGAGTTTTTTAACATCCATGACAGCCACTTTAACCTAACCTAACCTTACCTTACCTTTTACCTTTAAGGCTAAAAACAAACCGAAGCGGACAAAACGTTTGTTCGCTCTTCCCCGGACACAGGTCCATTGCTCTTATGAGGCAACACACACAGAAACAGACGCGATATGATAAAAAGTCTTGTCCGCTCTTCAGTTGCAGTAAATACATGGGGTTGTATAGGAGCAAACCACACCAAAGAAGACAAACAGTCCCGGACAAAATGTCGACGCCTAAAAGTACACACCGTCTTATGAAGAACCACAGACCAAAGTTAACAAGACAAACAAACAGATTTCGACAAACGGACATATCGGTTGCTCATACTTGGATTTGTATTTTATTGCGATATTTCTTGTTGTATTTTGTGCAATTTGGTATGGATGTTGTTGTAATGGTAAAAAGAATTAAGAAAAAAGTAGAGATTTCTTATGTGTGGATGTTTGTGGTTTCAAAGAAGTGTGCATGAAAACTCGACTAAATTTTTTCGTATGTATGTATGTATGTATGTAAATTGTATATACGCATGTAATTCCAAAATGTGTCTGCAGATTATACCTAGTACGGATAGGGACGCTCTCCACGTGGTTCATTTTTGTTTACACTTTTGGATCCCGTTAGGTCTCACGTCTCATGTACACGAGAAATAGACGGCAATGTATGTATACTGTATATTATACACATGAAATTCCAACAGTTTGTCTGATTCCCGATAAATGTGTTTGTGCCATTCATCGAGGAATAAAGAAGAAAAATAAAATCAAGGGAAAACGTAACCTATTTTTTTTTTCCATTTTTGTCTTCTTTGTTTTCCGCTGGCAAAACACACCGAATGCGACAAGGACAAAATATTTTGTCTTTGTCGTCTTCGGTGTGGGGTGAAGTACGACACGATTTTTTGTCTTGCGACAAGCAAACTGTTTGTCCGCTTCGGTTTGTGGTTAGCCTAACTGTACTATTTCTGGATTTTTGTATTTCCGAGGACGAGATCTGTTTTATGAGGATTACTACCAAGTCCACAGTGGTCGTTTTGGAGTAGGTCTCTTAGGGTATTAAGATGTTTTACTGTGACGGCGATAGCAACATCATCGGCAAAAGACATCACTCTGTGGCCCCCTTTCTCGAGGGATATTTGCGGTTCATCTTATAGTAAGACTCAACCAATTTATCTATAAAATACTATAATAATAGTGCTATGCAGTTGCAATACCCCTTCAAAATAAATTGAGATAAGTGTGATAGGCTCTACTAACTGCCTAATTCAAATATTGGTAAGATATAATATACCCGTAAGATTTGCACTCCTACCTCCACAAACATGGTTACAAAAATAATAATATTGTTCCAGCAGCCAACTCTCGATCAAGTCACTGGTCATTCGCAGCAAATGCCAATTCATCATATTCAACAATTTGTAGTCGGCTACGTCGTAAAAGAAAACAAAATAAGCTATTGGAGTTGTGCTTTTCTCATTTGTTCATATGTAACCAGGTCACGTTTACGTCGTCGGCCGTAGTCGTTACCAAGTGAGAAAGAGACAAGATAAAAGCTGCGCACGTCCGCGTTATTTATGAAATTAAATTATTTTTTATTGCTCATGTGGCTTGTGTACTGAAAATTATATTTTTTCCTTCTTCTTCTACTTTATTTTTTGTAAAATTCTTTTATTTTTGTTGAGTACCTACCTATTTTTCGTTGAGTGACGGCTTCGTTGCATTTGATTGCGTTGGGTTTTTCTTGTCGTTTTGTTCTAGGCAGCAATCAGTATTCGATGATATAAGACTATTATAAAACATGAAATGAGGAAATCAACGTTCAGAGAATATTAAGTGAATTCTTGAATTTGGCATACACATCCTTTGAGTATTATTGTCTGTGAATTGTTTGGTTTTTCTTTCTTTTTCGAGCATTTTGCTAGTGAGAAGATCAAGATTCTACTCGGACTAATAAAATTTGTAAAAGTAAAATTCATTTTGTTACCTTTTTTTCCAGACAACTAGTAGAACTTGAAGCCGGAACAGTTTTATTTTTTTTGACGTTCGAACATCAACTCTTTTGTTTGGAAACTCCATAAACACGTTATTCTTATAACTTGCTTTATTTTACTTTCTAATTATAAAATTCGAGAAAACATTGATTTTTGTTGGGTCATAACATGAAGTCACTTCTTGTTACAAAAAAAGGTATTCCTTGGAGGATTGATTGTTCGGTAACGTGTGTGGTAATTCTAATATTTACCAATAATATTCAAGCGATCTGCAACAACAGAGTTTTGATTGTTTTCAACATTCTTCCAAGAAGTTACAGTTTTCCTTTTCTACAAACGTATGTTTATTGGATAACTATTAATAGCTTGCAAAACTAAGTTCATATGACACAGCGAGTAATTTCCTTGGGATACAAAATATGAATTTAATTCAGTCGGGAGAACATTACAAAAAAAATAATTTAAAAAAAAATTATGAAATCAATCACAATGTGAAAATCCATTCGATAGTACATCTTCAAATATTTGTGTGTGTATATCATACTATAAATCCTTTTTAAACAAACTCAAAATAACAACTCTCGAGCAGTTATTGGCTTCTTCTCAACAAACAAAGAAAATGAAAATTGTCCAACACAATCATTTATCATCATCAAGTAGGGATGTAGGAACCTGATATTTCCTCAGGTTCCTACATCCTACTTAACTTTCCATCAAGATGAAATGAAAATTGATCTATTAACCAAAGTTGTGTTTTAGTACCTTGCGTGAATTTTAACATGCCTTAAACGAAACGTCTTAAATCTAAGGTGAGAGTAAGTGGGCAACAATTTCACTTAAAAGGCTGCTCAGACAAGCCAGCAACCTATACGACTTATGCACACTGGTAAGGCTAAAACGGAACGAATCGAGGCAAAGCATCCCTAGACGACACAAACCAAACCGAGGAGAGTCTTAGCTCCGTCGAAATAATTATCTACTTAAAACTAAAACTATTTGGCAGGTGTGCTTAGAAGCAACACACCTATTAACTACTCTGGCCCGTATTGCGTGATGTACTATGTACACTACGTTTTCCAAATGTTCAAAAATAATTTCATCTCGATTATATTTCTCCATAAATTAATGGACACCTAGAAATGTATCCCTGAAACAAAAATACAAACATAGCGGACAGCAGCAGCTATCAATTGCAATCATCTCAATTAAAATTAACTTAATCATGTGGAAGTTGTTAAATGTTTATTCGCTTCACGTTCAAATACGTTTACAACTGAAACCTGACTCTTGGGGAAGCATGATGACGCGGTCCATTGCATGTCGAATCTCCACTTTACAAAATGCTGAATGCTCCAGACTAAAAACCTTGTTGCATGCAATGGATTTGGGATCATTAGGTCATATTTGTCACGAAGTATCCATCTTGAGTGTAGTGCTGACTGGATAAATACCTTGTTACCTTGTACCTTGTTACCTTCTACCCTCACCTACACCCTCACTTTCCACTGCATCAATGTCTCCCCTCCACATCATCGGAGACACTGATCAGCTCCGTTGGTCTTTTCGGTTTCCATTGCGTTGAGTAACATCGCGTCATTGATCGTTTTTCACTTAATGTTTTCTTTTTATCTTTTCTTGTTGGTTCCATCTGCAAATAGGCACTCGCAGCATGATGTGGGGATAACTCTGAACTGGACTTTTCAGTGTGGCTCCTCTCGTAACTCCCTCGACGAGCTGTAGCGGCGCAGAGCTATCGATAAATCTGTGTCGCGACTCCTGAGTAAGACATTTGCCACTAGCCCTGTAGGGTTTTGCATATACCTAACCGTAACCGTAAATTCCTATGATTTGTATGCGCTCATTTTGATTCAGTTTGGAGCTTTATTATGTAATCGATTTGTTTGGTGGTCAATCGAGGACAATTGGACAAGTTGTCTATTGCTGCTCTAGCTGAGCAGGTGAATGGGTGAAATGTTGGCAGACGAAGAAGGCCGGCAGCGTCATCTCTGTTGATCCCCGGAGGTGCTCCAGAGAGTCGAATTATTACAGTTTTGCTTTCACTTTCTAGCCAGAAAAATTGATACTTTTTGACAATGTATTGGTCGCGGAGTAACCAGCTTAAAGCTCCAAGCTGTGAACAATGGGTGCCAAAGGATAGAATTGTGGTTACGAATTACGATTATTATTTCCTGTTGATTTGTGTGCTTTTTATAGATTTAGTGAAAGATGACCGCAAATGGTGATGATGGCTTTGTTTCAATAACGTTGTGATTGATGAGAGTCTTGAGACAATAGTCTGGATTCGTTTGAGTTAGAAGGATCGTTCGATGAGATGAAGCTGTAGCGATGAGCGGCTGCTCTGTGATGGTGGGTGTTGTGTTGATGGTATTATTTGTTGCAACATCCTGTAGTTTCGTGAACAATGAGCGATTGAATAATCAAATTGCGGTTGAAAAGCTGGTCTGGGTGTAGAGTTAAGGTGGTTTAGTGCTTGCTCATTGGTGTTGTAGAGTTCGCTAATAGATCAGGTCAAAGTCGTGCCTAATCGTAAACACTAACTCGTTCTTCGATTTCTTAATTCAAAAAAAGAAAACACACAAATAAGACAACTCATCTTGTCAAAAAAGTTTGATATCACCATCAACTTTGGTTGTTATTCAAATTCGACTTAAGTGATATTTAGCATAATTGAATGCATTCATGATAAATTGTGTTTTTGTTTCATCGGCTTATTCAATTTGAAAGGATTTGAAATAAAAAGGGAACACTCCAAGTGAAATAAATTAAACCTTTGATTCGTCAATGTGATGAGTTCCTGGAAGCAAATCAAATCAAATCAGAAAACTTGCATTCAAGGAATAACTATGTCCTCATTCCAGTTGACGAAGATTCTTAAGTAGGTTCATATAGTTGGTTTTTTGGTCAAAACATTAAATGATGATCAGCAAGCCGATTTCAAATGTACACACACCGTACATTGCACTATCGCAGCCATGAAATAGACAACTTCCCGACCGAAATTGGCGTAAAACAGTGTTTGCTTTCCATTAAACACGAACTTTTCAATTTTAGGATGACACGAAATTAGCAACCCCCATCTGAACGGGGTTCATTGTAACAAATGAGTTGAATTTGACTGCAGCAAAGGAAGATTAAAACTAAAACTTAAACAAAGAAAATATAAAAAAAAATATTTTAATTGACAAAAAAAAAATATATGAAATATGAAAATTAAAAAAGTTCAAAATTTAACATTTAAAGTACAACATAAAAAATTAAATGCTAAAAAATTTAATGAAGTAGGCACACAAGAAAAAAAATAAGAAAAATATAAATTGAAAGTAAAATAAATAATTCAAATTATGTAGTTGAAAACAAAAAAAAAAAACAATTTCGGTTAAATACATCAATAGAACTCAAAATGCAAAAGTTAAAATGAAAATGAGGATTATTATTAATTCAGAATGAAAGCAACTTCAAAGAGATTTGCATTGTGAGGTTATATTTTTGCAATACATTAAAATCTGTTTTTAATATTTAAACACCAGGAGAGGAAATAACGGTACTTTATTTTCTAGATTTGACGTAGCAACACAGGAAATAGTCTAACGGCGTTAAATCGCATGAACGAGGCGGCCAATTCACAGGTCCATTTCTGGAGATAATGCGCTCATCGAACTTCGTTCTCAATAATTCGATTGTTTGGCCCGCTATGTGACATGTGGCACCGTCCTGTTGAATCCACATATCGTCCAAGTCCATATCATTCAATTCATTCCAAAAATAATCGGTTAGCATTGAGCGGTAGCGATTCCCATTCACAGTAACGTGCCGGTCTTGATCATCACAGAAGAAGTACGGCTCAATGACACCACCAGTATGTAAACCGCACCAAACAGTGATTTTTTTTCGGGATGTAATGGTGCCTCGTGAAGCACATGTGGATTGCTGCCTGACCAATATCGCATATTTTGCTTATTGACGAAGCGATCCAGCCAGAAATGAGCCTCATCGCTGAAGATGATTTTTCGATGAAAATCCGGATCATTTTCAAGTTGTTGCTCAGCCCAATTCACGAACATACGACGCTTCTGGTGATCAAGCGGCTTCAGTTCTTGCGTCAATTTGATCTTGTAAGGATGTAGGCCAAGATCTTTTCTCGAAATTCGCCACAACGACGTCACAGAGATGCCCAATGCTTGAGAACGACGTGTGAGAGACTGTTTTGGGTCTTCCGCAATTGATGCGCTAAGGGCAGCAATATTCTCGACACTACGAGCACTTCTATGTCTCACTGGCACGGAAACATTTTGTACTGAGCCTGTGGATTCAAATTTTTCCACTAGACGCTTAATTGTTGATCTGGCAGGACGATTATGACGACCATAAATTGTACGTTGCGCTCTTAAAGTGTTGACCACTGACTCCGAATTTCGGTAGTAAATTTTAATAATTTCGACTCGTGTTTGGATCGTATACCTTTCCATGATGAAATGGCAAACCTTGCTGAAGAGAAATGTCAAGAGAGCGAGAAAAAATATGACGTCGTTTGCTGTCCCTATCGGTCTACTTTTGTAGCGTCCCTATTGATAGCGGTTATACTTATGCAAGGCTCTGTAGGTATAGTTCCTTAATTTCTCAACGCGTTGGTCGCAAGACAGAGCTTATATAGTAAACTATCATCGGTCATGTGATAGAAGAAAAAAAAAAATTATACGTACAATGTTAGAAAAATATCAAGGAAAGCCGTCCTTAATAATGCAACAAAAATAAGGTGATTCTGCATGAAATTACATTTTTGCTACATATTTTTTCTTGCGACATATAGAATATACATATGTCAAGTATTGAATTCTTAAAAAAAAAATGAGATGATGATGAAATACGACATTACGATGATATAGAGAAGTCAAAAAAAGTGGGTCCGTCGATTCCATCTGTCTGGAAGTTTACAGGCATCTACAGCCTTAACTACTGGTCCGATTGACTTCAAATTTGAAAATTAGAGGTTTGAACAAAAACTCATATCCCAATATTTTTAATTTTTGTTTTAAGATCAAAATTTAGGGTAGCCACCATACGATTTTTTTGGTCAAAAACCAAAACTATCAATTTGCTCCAAAACAGCTCTTACGATTATTTTTAAACTTCCTCGAGTTTTATTTTTTTAAATATTCATGTATTTTATGTAGAAAAAATTGTTGTATTGCTTCAAAACGGTAACTCCAATAGACCTGCTTTTTGTTATTAGATTTTCTCGAAAAATGAAAGTCCGATCAGCGTAAGTTTCTTTTGAAAGTTCGTATATATTTTGGTCAAATAATATTTTGTATTCAAAAAACTTTTTTTTTGGATTGTTAAGAAAAATGGATAAATTTTTAAAATCCAAATTGAAGTGTAATATAAATATTTACATGTTCTTGAAAACTGCATACCCAAATTAATTTTAAAATATTTTTGAAAAATTGTATATATACAAAATTAATTGAAAAAAAAACGGCTCCGACGATTTGCAAAAAAAAAACTCAATAAATCAAGCACTAGGTTTTAATTTGTTTGGCTTTTGAATTTTTGGAATTAGCTAAATGTATTTACGAGCAACATTTTCAAATTTTAATTTTTTTAATAAATTCTAAATATTTTTATATACTGAGTTGTTTTTTGTGAGTTAAGTTTATAAGCTGTAAGTAGGAGTGTAATCAGAATTGCTTAGACTATATTACTCATTTTAACACTACTTTTTGCAAATTTTTGGAACATAAAAGAAATCATAAATATTTAGTTTTAGCATAGTCATGCACATTTTTTTTGTGTCAGAACCTTCAACAATTGTACCTACCACTTCTTTATTCTAAATGAATATGCTATCCGCCATTTATGAATTTTTCTGGCTGTAGCAAATTTCATGCACAAGATCTAGTTTATTTTGTCTTTTCTTTTTGAAACTAAGATATATTCATATGTAACATTCCCCTGTAGAAAAGAAAACAATATCAACATATCAACTTTTCATTTCCTCTATACCCTTTGACGCGATTTAATATTGGTCAACTTTTTCGGATTAAAAACAAATAACAATAAAAAAATCCCGATGTCATAAACTTAAAATATTTTGAACTTGAAATCGGAATTTTATTGAAGTCGTGGAATGCGAACGAACAATAATTTTCAATGAGTCACACTTGGAGTTTACCTATTCTATGCTTGGATTCATGCCTTTGCCATGTCAAACGAGTTTTTTTCCTTCATGTTATTTGTTTATTCACTCGATTAGATTTGTCGTATGCCATACAAAAAAGGGAATATAAAAATCGAATTAAGAAACCCCAAGAGTTCTCGATTAGTTCAAGATCTTGAAAAAATTAAATGTGAAGTTTTACTCAAGGTTTCAAAATGATCTTAAGAAAATACATATATGAACACAATATAATCGGACACTTTGATTTGGTTTTGAACACAAAACTTGGGTTAAATGTTAATGATGTCCGGAGCGGTCACCTCTAGAATAACGGTGCTAATCTGCGGTAAACAATTATACGGCAGCGAATAAAAGTGAAGAAACCTCATAAATTTGAATGCCCAATAAAGTCAAAAATACTGATCGTCCTCTCCTCCTAGTGTTCCTAAAGTTAAGAATTCAATATTGTGTTCCAAATTATCATACAGTAGTGGAACAAGTATCATATTTGACAGTTTCTTGAAATATTGCATCTGTTCCAGCTTAAGATGGCCTGGTCTTGATAAATTCAAAATTAAAAATTAAACTTACCTCTCTGTCTGCATCAAGCTACTTGACTTTTATTGATGCGCAGGTTAAGTGACAAAATCTTCGATAAATTCATAAAGAATCGATCAACTGCTTTTTCTTTTTACTTTAATTTGCCTTCTTTCAAGCAACAACACCATCATCATGGCTATCAACATTTTTGATCTGCTTCGAACAATTACGCCTCCTTGGTTGCGTCTTTTTTGTCGTTATAAAATTTCTGTACCTACTATGGACTGGGTGTTATGATTTTGTCCATATTCATATTCTCCTGGAATTCAGACACAAATATTTGATGGATGCATTGGTATCGGTTGGAAGACATCAGTGGAACTGACTGAAGCCCGTGCGATCGATCGGTAAATAAGTGTGATTTATTCATTTTGTTTATTACTCTTTGTTCATTGGTACACACTTTTTGAGATTGGTTTTTGATTCTTTTGGAGAGTGTCTTAGATCAAGCGATGGGTGCATTGATGCGCTGGTGGTCCTTTTGAATAAGGTTTCTCGGAATACTTAGGAACTTTTTTAGTTTCTATTGAATTGACAGGAAATAATATTTATTTTCGTGTTTTAACATATATGTATGTATAAATAATTGATAGTATCTGCTAATTTTTTTGTTTTTT
>CAKKXW010000001.1:83678664-83690396 GCA_920937365.1 Sphaerophoria rueppellii
AAGCAGCGATTGGCAAGAGTGATTCTTCGTTTGATTTCAGCGCTGGTGTTGTTGTCTGAGTTGATAGCGGATCCCAGGTAGACAAAGTCCTTAACTACCTCGAAGTTATATCTGTCTATGTTGACGTTTGCTCCAAGACGTCGATGTTGGTTGTCCTTTCTTGTCGACAGCATTAACTTCGTCTTGCCCTCGTTAACCGCTAGACCCATCTTCCTGGCCTCCGTCTCAAGGCTCACAAATGCTCCACTGACATCACGCTGTGTTCTTCCAATTATGTCAATGTCGTCTGCGTATCCTAGTAGCCGGACGGACTTTTGAAAGATTGTGCCTCTGGTGTTGACATTGGAGCTTTGCACAATCTTTTCAAGAATGATGTTGAAGAAATCGCCTGACAACGCATCGCCTTGTCTGAAACCTTTTTTGACATCAAAAGCATCCGTTAGGTGTTTTCCGACCATGATGGAACAGTGTGAATTTTCCATTGTCATCTTACACAGACGGTTTTTCTGGGATGCCAGAACTAGACATTGCTCTATATAGTTGGTCTCTATAGACGCTGTCATACGATGGTAGGTATCGATTTGAAGTTCCTGGGTCTTCTCCGAGATCTGCCGTAGAGAAAAGTATCGCCGATGTCCCTGAAACAAAAAGCTGTTGAATATTTTCTTTAGGGAAACAAGAGGTCTCAACGATTTGAATATAATTTATTAAGTAATGAAAAATAATAATATCTAGAAAATGTTGCTATGGAAAATATTATGATGAAATTAAGTTTTCATCACAAAGTGATAAGGAGCTGAGTTGTTTTTATGTTTCAACAAAAGCAAACACCGTGGAGAGCAGCAGCCATCAATTACAATCTCAATTAACATTTACTCAATCATGTGGCAGTTGTTAAATGTTTATTCGCTTCCCGTTCAAATGTGTATACAACTGAAACCTGACTCTTGGGGAAGCATGATGACGCGGTCCATTGCATGTCCAATCTCCACTTCACAAAATGCTCCAGACTAAAAACCTTGCTGCATGCAATGGATTTAGGATCATCAGGTCATATTTGTCACGATGTATCCATCTTGAGTGTAGTGCTGGCTGGTAAATAGGTACCTTCTTTCCTTCTACCTTCTTACCTTCTACCTTCTTACCTTCTACCTTCACCTACAGCCTCACTTTTCACTGCATCAATGTCTCCTCGGAGTCTCTGATCAGCTCCGTTGGTCTTTACGGTTTCCATTTCATTTAGTAATATCGCGTCAGTGATCGTTTTTCACTTGGTGTTTTCTTCTTTTCTTTTCTTGTTGGTTCCATCTGCAAATAGGCACTCGCAGCATGATGTGGGGTGCACTCTGAACTGGACTTTTCAGTGTGGCTCCTCTCGTAACTCCCTCGGCGAGTTGTAGCGGCGCAGAGCTCTATCAATAAATCTGTGTAGCGACTCGTGAGTAAGACATTTGCCACTAGCCCTGTAGGATTTTGCATATACCTAACCGTAACTGCCTCTCTTCTCGACAACCACCGCCGTGCCTTAGTAATGAATTAAATTCCTTTGATTAGTATTTGCTCATTTTGATTCAGTTTGGAGCTTTATTATGTAATCGATTTGTTTGATGATCAATCGAGGGGGTGGCGAAGGCAGCGAACAAATTGGACAAGTTGTCTATTGCTGCTTTAGCTGAGCAGGTGAATGGGTGAAATGTTGGCAGACGAAGAATTGGCCGCGTTTGCCGACAGAGTCATCTCTGTTGATTATCGGAGAGGCCCCACAGAGTGGAATTATTACAGTTTTGCTTTCACTTTCTAGCCAGCAAGATTGATACTTTTTGGTGATGTTTCAGTCGCGGAGTGACCAGCTAAGAGCTCCATCAAGCTGTGAACAAAGGGTGCCAAAGGATAGAATTGTGGTTACGATTATTATTTCTTGTTAATTTGTGTGCTAATTATAGATTTAGTGAAAGATGACCGCAAATGGTGATGATAGCTTTGTTTCAATAACGTTGTGATTGATGAGAGGCTTGAGACAATGTTGCCTGGATTCGTTTGAGTTAATAGGATCGTTCGATGAGATGAAGCTGTAGCGATGAGCGGCTGCTCGGTGATGGTGGGTGCTGTGTTGATGATATTATTTGTTGCAAGATCCTGTAGTTTCATGAACCATGAAAAGCTGGTTTGGGCTTAGAGTAAAGTTGGTTTAGTGCTTGCTCAGTGGTGTTGGAGAGTTCGCTAATAGATCAGGTCAAAGTCGTGCCTAATCTTAAACAATGGCTGGTTCTTCGATTTCTAAATTCAAAAAAGAAAACACACAAATTAGACAACTCATCTTGTCAACAAAGTTTGATATCACCATCAACTTTGGTTGTTATTCAAATTCGACTCATTCCAAGTGAAATAAATAAAACCTATGATTCTTCAATGTGATGAATTACCTTAATTGTTAAAATTATTATTAAATGCTAAAGTAAGAAATAAAGAGAGAAAGAGTGAACCTAAATGTATAATAAGGACTGAAGAGCAGGGTAAATGTGTACTTGGGTCTTGGGAGCTTCGGACTCAGGACCTATAAGATTCGCGAGCGTATTGCTGCGTCTTTGCAGCTACAAGCACTCACGATTTAAGAGAATTGTTTTAATGCTTGACTCGTGACGGCAACCCTGGTGTTCCTTCGAGCAGTTGATGCAGAAAGAAGGCAAATAGCTTCCCTAGAGTCTCCGAATTCTTTGTTGAGAAGCAAGGTTAGGAGAGAGGTTTGTGCATGCAAAAAATGAAACTTTCGGAGTAAGTGCTTTTATGTGGACTCGAATTCCAATGTGGATTCCAGACATTGTGACAATGTTGTCATAAAGCTGGACTGCACATACAGAATTTAAGAGGAAATTCTTAATGTCCATAGTCCGTCTGATATAATCTTCGAGATTATAATGTTGTTGAGAGCGTCTATATATTTTTCTTTTGGTTTTGAGAAGTCGATGAAAGATTCTACCACGGCAACATTTCCTCCATTGATATAACGTATCGCAGAACTTGGCTCATTTCAATTTCAATTTCAATTTATTTCAATAAAATTTAAAGCTAACTATGATACATTAAGATATAAATCTTTCAGAGTATCTAGAATACGTACAGTTAACGATTTTAACATAAATAAATTCGATTTCATTTACATTTTGATAAATACATTAGGCACAGTAAATAAGGATAAAAAAGTATTTTTAAGCAATATGAACATAGATAATAGATTAATTTAATTCATAATATAAAACTAGGCAAATATTTTATTTTATGGATTTGAGTAGTGCAAATATAATTTCCTCTTAAAAGCGAAAGTTGAGGCTATTCTGCATTTCGTTTGGAAGTAAATTCCACAAACGAACTACGGATACGTAGAAGAAGCGTTCAGCTATGAGGTGCGAAAAACGCGGTAAAATTGATTTCAATCCTCGCTGAGAATTGGCGAATTGGACCGATTCACTTAGATATGCAGGATATCTATTGTGGACGACATTATGAAACCTTAGAATAAGTCTGTATCTCAAGTAATTCTCAAAACTCATACCAACCAGGAAATGATGTAAATGGGATACACTATTATGTTTCTGAATACCATATACAAAACGAACACAAACATTAAAAGCAACATATAGCTTACGCTTACATTGACAATCAAGAACTGGATAGACTGAGCAGTTAAAAGCAAAGTATTGCAATGGCAAAATCAACGACTTAAATAGGTATTTTTTAATGTCAGAGGATAGTAACTCAGAGGAAGATCTCAAAGATCGCAGACCAAAATAAATTTTCCTTATAGTATCTGAGATTGCTCCACAACAGCTCAACCTACTATTTATTTTATACCCAAGATATTTAGCATCACTTACATTCTTTCTATATCAAGAATTGCAGGGGGAACATCTTCAAAACTTAACTCGTTCCTAGAGCATAGCATGGCGACAGATTTTGCTGGATATAGTTTCATCGAATTGTTTTTCGACCATGTGAGAACGTTACTAAGATCTTCATATAACCTTACTATACCATCCTCCATCAGACCAATTGGACGAACATCATCTGCATATAAATGAATTTGGCTGTTTTTAATTACAGAGGGAAGGTCATTAATGAATAAAGAAAATAAAAGCGGACCCAAAACTGAGCCCTGTGGTATACCCGTATTGATTTTAATAGGATCACAAATACCCACATCTGTTTTTATCCGTTGGATTCGATTCAATAAATAGTTGCTCATGAGCTGAAGCGAGGTGCTAGAAATATTAAATTTCACCTTAAGTCTAGATAGAAGGATGGAATGATCAATACAGTCGAACGCTTTAGAAAAATCAAGTAATACAATGACACCAAATTTATCAGAATCAAGCGCAAATCTAAAATCCGAAGTAACTTTAACTACCGCGGACTCACAGCTGTGTTTGCTGCGAAACCCGGATTGCCATTGTTATAGCAAATTGCTTTCAGTTATATGGGCCTAGATTTGGTCGTGAATAATTTTTTCAAATACTTTACAGAAGAAACATAATATATCTACTGATAGGCCTGAAATCAGAAGCCTTAGAAGGATTGGGTTTTTGAGGGACTGGTATTATATTAGCATTTGTCCACGCATCAGGAAATTGAGCACTATATATAGACTATTGACTATTGACATCACAGTACTTCGCACATAAATGCAACGAACTACAGATACATACAGCACTGGCGACTGAGGCCATCGGCTGAGACAGAACAAGACATTAATACAACAGAGAGAGACAGATAGGCACATAGAAGGAAAGAACACATAACAGAAACCTACGTGGCACAGAGGAGGAGACATAGATTTATATTGTCTCATATTATCGCACAGGTGGCCTCAGATAAGCTGGCGATTTTTGTAGAAAAAGTATGCTGACTGCCGAAGCTGAGGCTTGAACCTGCAGCGTTTGGCTTAGCAATCAACTACTCTTTTTTTTTATAATTCATTTTTATTTATTCATTTAACTTATATCTACTTACATGCTAGACAAAAATGTGAAACTAGCCTAATTAATTCTACTTATATATAACTTACTGGCCGTAGTCGGGTGCTCTAAGCAATTCATTGTTCTTAAAATTAATGCTTTTCGGCCTACGAACTAAGTTTGTTTCTTTTTATTTCAATTTTTGTTTTTTGTTTATTAGAAATTTAAAAAACCAATGCCAATGTCTTTTTTAAGGGGTTTTACTAGGGTCCTTAAAATAAAACTTAAAATTACCTATTCTACCTACAAACTACTTAAAACTAGAACAACCACAGCGGCAAAAACTATGTCCTTAACTGTTCTGTTGTGGATTTGTTCAATTGTCTTCATTTTTTTTTTAATTCTTATATTGTTTATTGTTTATTTTTTTCACTTTTTTCACTTTTTCACTTTTTTTTTTTGTATTTTTCCTTGGTGTTGTTTTTTGTTATTTTTTTTTATATATTTATTTTATAGTGCCACCAAACCTACTCTACTTAAACCTAAGACCTAAGACTAAAACAAATATGTAAGCCGGCCAAGGCAAAAAATACCCCACCCCGGACTACCCATTGTCAAATGCCGTTTGAAGCCACCTAAACTGGTTCTCCTGCTTCACCCTATCAATGCGGTCCCGTTCGGACACAGCTCTACTGAACCGAACCAGCTCCGCTCCATCACGAGCGAGGATGGCTCGTTCATACAGCAGTCGCCGGTCTACAGTTTTACGCCTGACGTGGTAGATAAGCGGTACTCCAATCTATCCTGTATCATGCCGCACTGGTCTAAATACATGAATGCCTCTGGTGGAATGAAGCCGCTCAAGCGTGCATTCTCGAAGTAGTTCTCGTTCGGATAGAACGACCTGAAGATCAAATTGTTGGTCGAAGTCATAGATCTCGCAATATGGACCCGAACAAGTTTTATCACAAAATTGTCAATTCTATTGATTCGAGCTCCGTTTTATAGAACGTCGTTTGAATAATAATGCAGATAAGAAGATTCCAGGGTCCGATACCCACCGAGACAGCGCCAAGGACACTGCCTCTTAAACACCCGAAACTTCTCCATTTGGGAAGGGGCAATGTTGAACCACACTGGATAACCATAAACGATCATTGGCCGTATGAGGGCCATGTAGCAAATTACCTTCACTCTGTGGTCAAGCCAACTGCTGTAAAACAGCCGTTTCGTCAGAGCAAAGGCTCCTCTGGCCTAAGTCAGAGCAGCATCTATATGTCTGTCAAAATACAGATACTGGTCCAACCAGATACCGAGGTACTTCACTACAGTTTTGCTCGTCAATGCCTGTCCATGAGGTTCAACAATGACCATCTTTCGCCAATTCTTACACGTATCTCGCGAAGTCTTAGCCAACGGAGTCCGGAACAAAATTGTCTCCGACTTTTGGACATTTATTTTCAGTTTCCAGTCGTCGCAATATCGCTGAATCTTCTCGAAGTCACGCTGCAAGAGAATTCTAATAACTTCAACCTTTCGAGCCGATCTGTACGCAATCAGGTCGTCGGCATACGCAATTGCGTTAGTTAAGCTACCTATAAGATCGCTGGTGTAAATGCTGAAGAGGATCGGCGAATTCACCGCTCCCTGTTGAAGACCGTTTTTAATTTCAAAGGTGGTGGTAGGAGTTACATTGCCACTTTTGACAACAAACTTTCTACCGTTGAGCATATCATAAAGCGTGTACTATAATGGTTTATTGATGCCTAGTCTGGTGAGTTTTAGGTACAAACCTTCTAACCATACGGTGTCGAAGGCCTTCTCTAAATCCACCAGAACAGCATCCGTGCATTGTTTCTTGGACTTGTTCCATTGGACGTCAGAAACGAGCTTAGACGCGGCATGAATGGTGTCATGTCCCGCTTTGAATCCGAACTGATTATCCGAGATTATTGTGTTGTCCGCAGTCCACTGAATCAGAGCTCTATTGATGATCTTTTCGAATACCTTACTGATACTTGGAAGAAAACTTATCGACCGAAGATTTGACGGATTGGAGTTGTCCTTTCCCTTTTTCGGGAGAGGATGAACCACAGCTGTCTTCCAACGCACTGGATAATATGCATTATTCAGCGCGTTGTTGAACAGAGAGTGGTGTAGATGTCTATTGCCTCAATCGGTAAGTGTCTTAGTACAATGTTGGATATACCATCGATACCTGCTGACTTCTTGTTCTTTATTGAATCGAAGATGAGCTGGAGCTCTACCTTCGTGATGAGCAAGGGACTTGAGCCCGTTCGATCGGCGATTATAGCGTTTGCTAAGAAGTCGTCATCAAACCGGGTAAAACCACGGTTCTCGGATCGCCATTGAGTAATATCATTCCTTAGGTAGAAGTGATGAAGTAAGGCTCTGTTTTCCAGGTCCAATCAACTACTCTATCCTCTGAACCATGGCCACCTGCCACTATAAATAGAAAAGTTTATTACATGAAGAAGATGACTAGTTTACGATAGGGAGTATAAGCTTTAAGAACTTTGGTGAAATATCGTCAGGACCAATGGATTTCGATTTTACTGACTTAATTGAAATAACTCATAAGGACTAATACATACAAATAAGAAGGTATTTCGATCATCAGAAACATTAATTAAATCATGAGGAATATCTACATGAACCGGAAAATGGGGGGATCAAGACACGAGACATAGCTTGGGTACTAAAAGGACATTTCTTTTCATTTTTGTCGCCTTTAACAACAAGTTTTTTTCAAATTATTCCATAAGTTCTTAGAGCAGAGAGACGGATCAAGCTTCAATGAAATAAATTCTCGCTTGGAGTTACGAATAAGAGAGATAACTTTATTTCGAGCAACTTTATATGGTCTTCTATTATATTCTATTCTGTTACCTTTAAACCTCCGGAACAAACGTTCTCTTTCTCTAATCATAGCCTTTATGTTTTCATTAAACCAAGGACAGTTTTATTCATATTCATATATATTCATCATACAGCCTGGTAACAACATTATTAAAAATTGAAACTTTAGAATTAACATATGATGAAAAATAAATCTCATTCAATTCAGAATTCTGAAAACTCGTTTGTATCCTCTCATGGTCGAAGCCATTATACGACCTATAACTAATTGTACGATTCAGATTTGTTCTCTTTACTTCAAACTGATAAGAGCAGAATATAAAATCATGAATGTCAGATGTAGGCCTAATTTGATCATTATCTAAAATTCTCCTCTTAGAACATTGTGAAAAACATGTCCAGTAAGGATGGATTTGAATCAGACTTAAAACAAGTTGGCCAAAGGGAATTTAAAACTGACAGTCCAATAAGATAACAAAAATGGTTAAGTAGTCTCATTTGGTCTTTGTAGGAGATGTCTGGTTTATCGTCGAAGATTACGCAAAACGCAATATTCTATGTACGCAATATTTATTTGATGGTGAATCGAACTTGCTGTCCAAGTAAGTTTGGCAATATTGCTTCCAGCTTTATATTTCAAGTGTTGCTTGAATGTTTACCTATTCACTAATTGCAGAAACATTCGGCGATTGCTTTTATCATCTCCTCGAATGTTTTAGTCTCGCGACAATAACGCTTTAGCAGAGGATTGTCTTCTTGAAACGACTGATCCCCAGCCCTGACGCACAGAATGCCCCTGGACCGGGGATAAAATTTACTAGCAGGCTGTATTTTTTTTTTGTTTTGTGTCAGAACCTTCAACAATTGTAACGTTTCTTTATTCCGAAAGAATATGCTATCCACAATTTATGTATTTTTTTGGCTGTAGCAAATTTGCATGCACAAGATCGTGTTTATTTTGTCCTATCTTTGTGAATTTAAGGTATATGTATATGTAACATTCCCCTGCAGAAAAGAAAACAACACCAAAAAATCAACTTTTCATATCCTCTATACCCTGGTGCGATTTAATATTGGTCAACTTTTTCGGATTAAAAACAAAGAACAATACAAAAAATCCCGGTGTCATAAACTTAAAATACTTTGAACTTGAATTTGGAATTTTATTAAAGTCGTGGAATGCGAACGAACAATAATTTTCAATGAGTCACACTTGGAGTTTACCTATTCTATGCTTGGCTCCATGCCTTTGCCATGTCAAACGAGTTTTTTTCCTTCATTTTATTTGTTTATTCACTCGAGTGGATTTGTCGTGTGCCACACAAAAAAAGAAAACATAAAAATCGAATTAAGAAACCCCAAGAGCTCTCGATCAGTTCAAGATCTTGAAAATTTAAATGTGAAGTTGTACTCAAGGTTTCAAAATGATCTTAAGAAAAGAACACAATATAATTTGAACACAAAACTTGGGTTAAATTTTAATGATGTCCGGAGCGGTCACCTCTAGATTAACGGTGCTAATCTGCGGGAAGCAAATTATATGAAACGTGGTATTTGATACGCCAGAGAATAAAATTGAAGAAACCTCACAATTTTGAATGTCCAATATAGTCAACAATACTGGTCGTCCTCTCCTCCTAGTGTTCCTTACTTTAAGAAGTCAGTATTGTGTTCCAAATTATAATACAGTAGTGGAACAAGTATCATTTTTTGACAGTTTCTTGAAATACTGCATCCGTTCCAGCTCAAGATTGGTCTCGATAAAATCGAAATCAAAAAAAAAAACTTAACTCTCTGTCTGCGTCAAACTTCTTGACTTTTATTTATGCACAAGTAAAGTGACAAAATCTTTGATAAATTCATAAAGAATCGTTCTACTACTACACAACTTCTGCGATTTCTTTTTACTTTAATTTGCCTTTTTTCAAGCAGCAACATCATCATCATGGCAATCGAGATTCTTGATCTGCTTCGGACAATTACGCCTTCTTGGTTGTGTCTTTTTTGTCATTATAGTTTCTGTACCTACTTGGCACTGGGTGTTATGGCTTTGTCCATATTCATATTCTCCTGGAAATCAGACACAAATATTTGATGGATGCATTGGTATCGGTTGGAAGACATCAGTGGAACTGACTGAAGCCCGTGCGATCAGGAAATTGTGATTTATTAATTTTTATATTACTTTCTGTTTTTTTTTACACACACTTTGAGATTGGCTTTTGATTCTTTTGGAGAGTGTCTTAGATCAAGCGATGAGTGGATGGATGCACTGGTGGTCCATTTAAATAAGGTTTCTCAGAATACTTAGGATTTTTGTTAGTTTCTTGAATTGGCAAAAAATAACATTTATTTTCGTATTTTTATACCTCTATATCTATCTTCTTATATATATAAAAGAACAGCCTAATTTTTGTGTTCGTTCGCTAACCGGGCACATTGGTTGACCGATTTTCCTAATTTTTTCTCTAAATGCAAGAGGTTTTACTGTAGAAGGCTTAGCAGAAATAAAATGTATACTCTACAAAAAAAAACTGATCAATATACGAACACTCAATTTGGTTTGAAAATTTTGTCATATATTCTTTTTTTTTTTCAATAAAAAAATAAAAAAAAAATGTCAGTGAAGAAAAAAAATATTTGACAAATATAATTTTTCTTCGACAAAAAAAATGTCAGTGAACCTAGGAAATTATATTTGAACTAGCTGACCCGGCAAACTTTGTTTTGATATATGAAATTTCTAGAGTATGAAAATATGTATGTACATCTTATTTATTTTTAGTGTGTACGTATTTGTTAATTATATTGTTATTTGTTATTTATAACGTTTTGAATGTTGATGAAATGTGACATTAATAAAATTTAATCAACACTAACGAACAGGAGGTATTCGCCAATCTGATGGAGAATTGGTTGCTTTCAAATTGAAATGTGCCAGTTCCTAACGAAAAAACCGTTTTGCGAATAAAGCATTGCGTTACGTTATGTACAATAATAAAATTGCATTGGATTCAGAATATTTGCGCAAACTATTGAGCCGAAGTTAAATGATCAACAAAAGTACCTATGTGTATGACACCATCAGATATGCAAGGTATGATCAGTCTGAGTGGTGGTATATATTTTTGTGATGCACCCGGTGGAATGGGGAAATCATTTTTGTAATCATTAATTTTAGCATCAATAAGTATGATCTGAAATTAAAAAAAGAGTTGGCTCTTTCTTCTTCTGACATAGACATAAAACTGACTTTACAATATTTCAAAAAAGTTGGTAATGGCCGAATATTTGTGTGGGATGAGAGCAAAATGGAGCACAAAAATTTACTTGAAGCCTTTAACCGCAACTTGAAGAATTTGGAGCTCTGAAACTTTTTGTTGCTGAGGACAAACTTTGTCGATTATACCACGATCAACTGCTGCAGACGAATGGAGTCGTTTAAAAACTTCTATTTCAGGAAACTTACATTGGCCAATTATTGGACAAACCCATTTACTACCACTGTACCCGCTTGGGTACAGAAAATTGATCAAAGTTATCGTTTTACCGTTGTCCTATTTCAAATGTTTTTTGTTGAAATTTGAATTTTATTTGTTCGTTGACATGTTTTCAACAAGTAGGCGTGCAGTTTATTGTGAAAAAAATAAAACGGTAGTCTTATTTATTGCTCCGCATCACGTGCGATTACGATTTTTTCGGTTTTTAGGAGGTTGGTCTATATTTTGCAATAGAACAAATATTCGTTTTATGAATTTTCTCTTTATTTTTTTGGAGACAGTGCAAGGATTTATAATTGATTCAAATATAAGTGAATAATCAAGTGATCGTTTATTGTTGGACTAGGTAAGTAAGCGTAAAGTTAGGTGTACCCGCTTGTGTACAATGGGAAAAACTGACAAT
>CAKKXW010000001.1:83728904-83743984 GCA_920937365.1 Sphaerophoria rueppellii
CCGTTAATAACTATTTTATCTGGGCAATTATGCAAGTTAAACAGGCTATATTTAAACAAATTTAGTAAACTGTGCAGTAATTCTGTCACGCCACCAGACAGCTTATTAATTCCTTGTCTACTCGAACGTTCTAGCCCAAGTTATGATACGATAAAGGACCAACTAATATAGCGAGTGGCAGACGAGCACTTGTCTTGTTAGTAGTCGTGGATGCGAATCGGTCTTTTCCTATGGTTAATCTAGCCACTCAGAAGTCCTGGGGTATATAGATATTTATAATATTTTTTCGTTAAAGATTTATTTGGCTAAGAGATGTTCTGGTGAGAAAGTGTAGGACAATGATAGAGAAAGCGTAGGTGCTGATGATTGTTCTGTTCACGAGCAGACGGTGAGCGATATAATCAACCAGGAAATAGCATAGTATTGAACCCGATCTTGCAAGCTCATCTGTTCCTTAATTATTCGACAGACCACCGCACTGTCTTAATGACGTGTCAAATGATTTAAACAAATTTATATCGGACAAATTGAACGTATTAACGGGTCTATTTTATCAATAATTGCCAAATTATCTTCGAATGAACCTACGAAATGGTATCAATTTGTGCCGAAAATTCAAAAAGCAATTAATTCACATTTCAACTGTTCTACAAAAGTTTCACCGTTCGAATTGATGTTTGGGGTTAAAATGAAAAATGAAGTAAACTGCCAAATTGTGGAATTGCTTGAACAAGAGATGGTAGAGAGTTTTAACACTGAACGCCAACAGTTACGTCAAGAAGCCAAAAAACAGATTCAACAAGCCCAAATAACATATAAGAGATGCCACAATAAGAAATTTAACGGTGAATTCACATACAAACTAGGTGATTTGGGAGCAATCAAGCGGACTCAGATTGTTGCGGGTAGAAAGCTGGCGAGTGAATATCTTGGTCCATATGAAATAATTAAAGTCAAACGTAGTGGCCGTTACGATGCCCGAAAATGTGCTCAAATCAAAGGTCCTGTTAACACATCTACCAGTTGCGATAACATGAAACTCTGGAAGTACGTTGTAGAAAACGAAGAGCTTTTGTCATCGGGGTCAGATGACAAAATTCAGGAAGGCCGAGTGTAAAAGTGATGTAGATCTTCAACAAAACAGCTGACGCATCTAGAAAAAAGTTTTTTTTTCTGCAAAACGGATCCACTATTATTCGGCTCTCTGTGCTCTAAAATCAAAACTTGAAGTGCAATGGAATGAGGATAATACAGAAAAATATGCACGATTAGGTTGTACGAATTCGCTCCTGTATTCAAAAGCTCAACTCACAAGAAAAACATTGAAAAAAGAAAACTTCAAATTTGAATATGTAAGTCAAAAACACATTTTATCCGAAAAAAAAAATGATGCCAAAAATATTCATTAGCTGTTCATCCAACGAATTCACCTCTTTGCTGCATTCAACGAAAGTCACTAAAACTCATTCATCCCGAATATCGTTTTAACAGAAAATAAATACATAATTCCAAGTCCAACATCAGATCTCATGCATGCAAGTCAATTTTAATTACAACTGTTGCTTCCAAACCGATTGGTGTAATTGAGAAAATTATTATTATACCCCTCGGTTCTAAAAACAAAAATGTTTTTCAAATTCTCCGAGTGGCAAATACAAGCTGTAGGTGAACAAATTACACGGATGACTAATTTCACAAAACGAAGTATAAATTTACCTGTAGAACGTAGATGCCTTGAATCAATGGCAATGCCCATGGAGCTACATTAATCGTGTGCGAAGCAATAAAACTATCAATGACGTTACCCTCAGGATATACTAGAACTCGACTCGAATTATGTATGTGATCACCCGCCACCACTATCCAGCGAAGACCGAACGACTGAGGCGACACGACGGAAGTAAAGCAATTCCTTCCCACAGCGAGTCTCCGCGTAATCGTTGTTGATTGGGGCCAGTGATGAGGACAGTGAGAATTGTCATGGTTTCTTTTTTTCGTCAGGGGAAATAAATTTCATAATTCTAACGCCTCAGTGGTTTTCCAAATTAGGTGCATTTGCGAAAGGGTACGTAAAATCCTTTGATTTCGACAGGAACAAAACTGTCAAGTTGTTCACAAAAATGATACTTGGGTTCAGAAACAACAGACATTAGATGTAGGATGGATTTGTTTGTGGCCATCCGCTTGTTAACAGTACAGTCTCCGACATCTAAATTATTGTCTTCCAAAGACTTGATGATGACTAAGCGACCTAAGGGCTCCATTGAGAAACTAGTTTTCGGCGATGTTTTTTTTTCGTTAAACCTTTCTCAATACCTTATGCAAATTTTTCCCAAATTCTAGAATTCGTGGGTATAAATAAAACTTTGAAACATTTATTTAAGTTGTCGGTTGGCAGGAACCTTTTATAATGATACGCTCATTAATAAAATATGGAAATGTTTGTGTTAAAAGAAGTCTGAAAAACTTTTGTGAATGAAATTCAAATTGACTTGCGGAAGATATACGAGTTGGTTGGTATACCTACAAACATTGAAGCGGGTTCGACACTCTAGATACAAAATATTTTGAATGAAACCTGCTAACGAGGTTTGTTGGAGGTATTGGTATATAAAACACCAAGACTTCTTTTTTTGTTCTTGTTGTTGTTTGTTAAAAATTGAATTGTGTCAAGCCAGAGGCGTTTTAAATATTAATGCGAAAAAAAGCATGAATGGGAACAAGCCATAGAGTTGTTATTGAATTTTAAAGTTCTAACACTTCTTTCAAGGTGTTAATGAAAAATATCTTTGGATGAAAGATAGGTTGAAGAATATTATTTATGAGAGAGAAAAGTTTTTTAATGATTTATATTTTTGGCATTGATCATGAAGATCAAAATTTATACGAATACAGATACCTCACATTGGAGCGATGAAAAGTAATCCCAAAATTTTCAAGGTAGTTATGGAGTTCATATACCTTGGAACAAATATTAGTTCACAAAGCGACACGTTTGTGGAGATCCGACGAAGTATTACTCTAGCGAGCCGCTGCTACTTCGGTTTGGACAAACAACTAGTTTCATAACTCCTCACTCGTAAGTAAAAATGCGGACTATGTGAGGATTTTAAAGAAAAATAAAACAAAAAACAAAAAACAAAAACAAAAATCATACGCACAGTTGTACCTACATAACAATACTTACCACATAATACGATCCATAGAACACAAACACATACTTACCACAACAACATTTTTCATACAACACTACTTGACATTCATACACTTAATTAACTAAAATCAAAATTTTAAAAATTCAAAAATCAAAAAAATCAAAAATTAAAATAAAGGAAAAATTCAGTCAATCAGAAAACTTTAAGAAGAACTATTGCTAGAGTGGTTATACAATTTTTTTTTTTTTGTAATAGTAAAATAATTCAATCATATAACTATAAAAGTTTAGGAGAAAAATAACAAAAAAAAAACATAAATAAAAAAAAAAAAGAAAAATGTGCATATAAATAGAAATAAAATATGTGAATCTACATCGTATAAGTGCAGCGAATTAAACTTTATTTAATAAACGATGTTTAAATAAAAAAAAGAAGGAAAACAATATAAAAATTAACAAAAAAGTGAATTTGACCAAAAATATAAATAAAAATAAACAAAAAAAATATATAAATAAAGACAGTAATTATTACACGTAAGAAAAAAAAATAAATGAAGAAAGAAGGGAAATAAAAGAAGACATTGAAGAGGAAGAAAGAAGAATTTTAACAGAAACATCATTTAGCTTTTTTTTGTGCTAACATTTAATAATTTTTTTTCTTAAATTTTTTTATAAAATTTTTTTTTTTGTTTGTCATTAATTTTTTTGTGGTTCCTGGTGCACCTGGATAAAGGGAATTTTAATTAATTATTATTAATAATTTGTTTTATACATTATATTCGTTAATTATTTTGGTTTTTTTTTTGCATTTTAAAATTAAAATAATTTAATTTTTTCTTTCTTAAATTCACTATTTTTTTTTTTCTTCTCATTTTTTTATTTTGATTCAAAATTAAAAAAATGTTAAATTTATGTGTTTTTGAACAACGATAGTAACTTAGAGGTGCTTCCACCAATGGCTTTTTCCGTCAATTCCTTTATTTGGCTGGAGTTTTAAAGCTATTTCACGGGTGCCAAGCCGATCATGAGACTCCTTTTATTAGTGGTGCTGTCTAGTTGTTCTTTCATTTTAATCGAAACATTTTTTGAGTTCACATGGGATTTGAACCTAGGACCAGCCAGTTGGGAAGCCAATGCACTACGCACTGCACTAACAACTCCACTGATGGTTTGGTTTCCCATTGCAGACTTTATATTGTTTATCATTTGCAATGAATAGAAATGCATTCTTACAAGCTCCTCAAAGTATGCTATCTTGTTCCGCTTTCATTTTTTCTAATTTCCTATCTTTGTGTGGCAACGGTTTTGTTGTACACACAGAGGGTTAGATTATTGAAAGTTTTTGACATTAGTCAGTTCATTTTGTTATAATTTGTTTTTGTGTTATTTAACATTGCAGTTAGGCTGCGTCCGTCAATTCCATTTATGTGTTTTTGAACAACGATTTTTCGATTAAAATGAAAGAACAACTAAACAGCACCACTAATAAAGGAGTCTGATGATCGGCTTGGCACCCGTGAAATAGCTATAAAACTCCAGCCAAATAAAGGAATTGATGGAAAAAGCCATTGGTGGAAGCACCTCTAAGTTACTATCGTTGTTCAAAAACACATAAATGGAATTGACGGACGCAGCCTAACTGCAGTGTTAAATAACACAAAAACAAATTAAATGTTACATTTGTTTTAAACCAAACTTTTTTTTAATTATGGTTGAATAATTCTAAAAGGTTTGGTCATGGTGAGTGTAAGAATAGGACGGGTAGGTAAGTTCTCTGAGTTCTCTTCCCTCCCTTCAGTGACACTCCATCCTATTCAACTTTGGGTTCCATTATTTTGGAACCCTAATAAAATATGGCTTGATGTTAGATGTTCCACAGTCCAGAGCTGCGACTGCAACGAACCACACCACCGACGAGCTGTGCATAAACAAGCATGCCGCAGTCGTAGCCTGGATCCCCTCTTCATCCTGCAACCTGGATCGTTCTTAGGGTCTTGTATACCGAAGAGCGTGAAGGGAAGCGAAAGGTTGAAGAAGGAGGAATACGGGTTCCGTTAAAAATATACATACTTTAACAGGATTCTGATTTTCCAACTGCTGGACGCTTATTAAAAAAGAGAATAAACTAGGTAGGTCCTTTGGAAAGTAAAATTTTTCGACGGGTTTTCGGTCCCGTATTCGGCGATGGCAAATTGAGAAGAAGGTTCATCTGCGAACTGTGAAAACTGTTTGTATATAGTCCAGAAAGCCAAGTCGACTATATTCGGCCACATCGAGCTCTATCTTAAAAAGTCTTCTGTTCGCAGCCCCCGGTTTTAGACAATCAGGAAGACCGAGCCTTCAGAGCTGTAGATGCCAGAGCGCTTGTTTTGACGAATGAAAAACGAATGGTAGGAGCCTTCATAGATAAGTCTTGGAGCAGAAATTGCAAATGAACAATGTTGGCGCTGATGACACTAACTCTGGCAGATATTCCCAACTTCGATCCGTCATGGAGCTGAAATTTTCGAAAAAAAAACAGCACTGCCTTGTAAAAAACGAAAATAGATTGGTATAGGGCAATTAAAATTCGAATTTCGTTCTTGTAATAAGAAACGCCATTGCCAGAGTAGGTAGATGTATCTTATAATTATTAGACATACTCTGGCCATGGCCACTAATTAAGGCAAAAGCAAACAAAAGTGTTTAGGTTTTTTCGCCCATTGGCATTAAGTGTGTTACATTTTATTTTATTTTTCTTCTAGTTTCTTAAAATTAATGTCCCCGGGTAATTAGCAACTTGCAAAGCACTTTAATAATTGCAATCATCGAGCTCTAGCGCACTCACATTACAGTTTACATATTGATGTCAAAAAAAGTTACACTTTGTCCTTATTCTCCCACCTACACCCAAAGTCTAAAATGTTTTTATCGAAAAAAAGTGAAAAATTGTCAGACAATAGCCAACATCTACATACAAACTTTAAGCCATTTGAAAATATGTATTTGGTAAAGCAAAAATACAGACAAAAATAAAAACAATGGCCGTCGGAGTGCCTTGCATAAAAATGGTATAAGCCGACGACCGACGACGCATGGATGGTAAACAACAACCCTACATTGGCTATTTCTTGCCGCTTGAGTTCATTTGACAGAGCACCGAGCGGGACACTGTTTAACAGAAAAAGACAAGAACAAAAACTTTCTGAAACCGAAACTGCTGAATAAAAAAAGCTTATTCGCATTTCACAAGACAACAACTTGGCCGTGTCGCGCCTGTCATGCGCATCGCATAGAATACCGCTGGTACTCCATTATTTTTGCTTTAATTTAAATAGTTTGTCTTTGTTTAACAATTGGCCGTCGGTTTTTAAAAATGAAATTTCGTTTGTCGTGTATTTACTCGTTTGAGTGAGTGTACGAGTTCTTGGTATAAGAATGTAGGGTAGATTTTGTGTCTGTTATTTGACTTTTCACATACCTAGAATAAAAGCACCAATTAAAAATCGTTTTGTAAGATTAGAATTGTTGCTGGAGCTGTTCCACTTCTGGTATCTATTTCTCATTGACTTTTGGTGGATCATTACCGATTGGCATATAAAAGCACTTTTGTCAGCCATCTTGTCATAATGATGGCTTCATTTGATTTCGCGGTTCGTTAAATTACCCTGAGAGCGAAACGAGGGGAGCTATACCAACAAAATGGCAAAAGTTTGAACTGCTTTTTGGTTCATAATATTGTGATTGTAAATTTTGAAATATTTCTAGGTATCATACTTACTTGTTAAATAGTTGAATTTGAAAAAGTTGCGTAGCCTTGAACTTTTTTGTTGGTCTCTCGTAAAACGAATGACATATTTTTATGTTCATTCCTACCCAGTTGAAGTTTTCAGAGGAAAAAAAATATCTGGGTCTTATTTTAGACAGAAAACTTAATTAGAAGAGCAATATACACCAATGAATAAGGAAAGCTCCTGCAAGAAAGCCATTGGCAGTAAATGGGGTCTATAACCCAGAATTACCCACTGGCTATAAACATCGGTAATCAGACCAATTCTGCAGTATCATGGACTGCCTTGGATGTCAAAATGAACTGCGATATCTAAATTTAGTAAAATCGAACGCTCAGCACACCTAAGTATAAGCGGATCACTTCGTACGTTCCCATCTGCGGCACTAGACACCCTACTCTATGTGACTACTCTGGATATAATCAGCATACAAATAGCTGATAGTTCTGTTACTCGCCTGTATGCCTCTTCACAGTGGACCAATAATAACATTGGCCACTTATCTTGAATCAATTCACACAGACTACACCATTCCCAAACTACAGTTCCAGATCCTTCTGGGAAAATACAACATTCCTGGAAGACGAGCCAATCCACTTCTATAAAGTTGGGTTGGTGGAGGTGTGTACTCTAAACGACTAAAACTAAGTCTCTCATTCAGCCTTCCAAATCACTGTAGTGTGTTTCAGGCAGAACTTTTGGCGATTAAGGAGGTCCTGTCCAGGCACAGAAAAAACGTCTATAGAAAATTACCTATGAAGACAAAAAATCTTGTAAGCTGCCTAGATATACCTAGATAAAACCATTTTTGTTTTCTTGTAAAGGGTTTTTCAATAGGGACGCTACAAAAGTAGACCAATAGGGACAGCAAACGACGCCATATTTTTTCCCGTTCTCTTGACATTTCTCTTCAGTAAGGTTTGCCATTTCATCATGGAAAGGTATACGATCCAACGACTAGTCGTCCTGCCAGATCAACAATTGAGCGTCTAGTGGACAAATTTGAATCCACAGGCTCAGTACAAAATGTTCCCATGCCAGTGAGACAAAGAAGTGCCCGTAGTGTCGAGAATATTGCTGCCGCTAGCGCATCAATTGCGGAAGATCCAAATCAGTCTCTCACACGTCGCTCGTTCTCAAGCGTTGGGCATCTCTGTGACGTCGTTGTGGCGAAAAGATCTTGGCATACATCCTTACAAGATCAAACTGACGCAAGAACTGAAGGCGCTTGATCACCAGAAGCGTCGTATGTTCGTGAATTGGGCTGAGCAACAACTTGAAAATGATCCGGATTTTCATCGAAAAATCATCTTCAGCGATGAGGCTCATTTCTGGCTGGCGTTATTGGTCAGGCAGCAATCCAAATGTGCTTCACGAGGCACCATTACATCCCAAAAAAAATCACTGTTTGGTGCGGTTTACATGCTGGTGGTGCTTGGGCCGTACTTCTTCCGTGATGATCAAGACCGGCACGTTACTGTGAATGGGAATCGCTACCGCTCAATGCTAACCGATTATTTTTGGAATGAATTGGATGATATGGCCTTGGACGATATGTGGTTTCAACAGGACGGTGCCACATGTCACACAGCGGGCCGAACAATTGAATTATTGAGAACGAAGTTCGATGAGCGCATTATCTCCAGAAATGGACCTGTGAATTGGCCGCCTCGTTCATGCGATTTAACGCCGTTAGACTATTTCCTGTGGGGCTACGTCAAATCTATGGTTTATGCCAACAAGCCAGCGACGATTGATGAACTTCGTACGAATATCGAATGTGAAATTGCAGCAGCATCGGCCGATTTATGCTTGAAAACTGTCGAAAATTGGGTTCAGCGTCTGCACTTCTGCGTGCCCGTGGTGGCCATGCAAAGTAATCGAAATCCATACATAATGTGCATTCAAATGTACTTCCACAGAAATAAAGAATTTGATTGATATCTGAAACCGTTTTTGTTTTATTTAAGAAAACTTTTGTAGCGTCCCTATTGAAAAACCCTTTATTATATCTCGAAACAGATTTTGTAAGTGTTAGTTGTATATAATAGTATTTTAAATACAAAGTATAATGCGAGTCCCCATATACACACTTTGCAGCGAACGCAACGTTCAAAAGTTTCAATAATCTATAACGGTTTTTTTTTTTTACATCCTCGTACATTTTTTCTCCGGACACTAATGCTTTTAATGTTTAATCAAATATTTTTGCATTGCTCAAAAACGAACCTCGTTAAAAACAATTTTTTTTTTTTTTTTTTGCTTATAGATTGTTTTGTTATAAGATTTTCTCGAAAAATAATAACCAGCGTACCTACTTCTTTTTAAAACACTAGTCAATAAAAAATAAAGAATTCTTTAAAAAAAAAAATTAATTGAAATTAAAGGATTCTTAAAGCTAATCTTTTTTTTCAAAAGGAACGTTTGCCATTTTTGTTTTAGCTCAGTAAAAATTTTCATTCATCTGCAAAATCGAAAAATTGGAAAATTTGTTCGCTCACCTTATGATGAATCGAATCATCTGAGCGAACAATTTGTCCCAATCAATTTAATCCCAGATTTAAATTGAAAAATTGTTAGTTTGAATTCACTGTTTGCTTTAAATTGCTACTATTTTTTTCTAATCATAAAATGGGTTCGAATGGATAGACAGAATTTTGACTTAATACCCCAATATCTCTGCTAAAAATTGACTCACAAAAATATAAGGGCAGATTTGAAAAATGTATTACCTGAGTTTTCTGCACAAAAAAAATTTAAAGCAACTACAAATTTGTGTTTTCAATCTTTTCTAATGGATTTAATAAAAGATGCAAAAAGGCACTTTCAAATCTTTCATTAAAATTGCCCTTAATATTCTTTGTTTTTGATAATATAACCAATCTGAGGCGTGATTCTTAAAGCTCATAAAATTTTCTTGAATTAAGTGAAAATTTCGCACCAACACGACTTACCCGTTCTCTGTTGTGATCAAGCTTACGAAGAACTGTTTTTAAATTATTTGTTCTCCTTGATTCTCATATTTTCAACTGTTTTCTTTTGATAGAAAAATAATATTTTCTAATAGTTGAAGTTGAAGATTATAAAAAAGTGATAACATTGACATAACTATACATTGCAACTTCTTGTATTCTAGTAGGTAAGTATCTATGTATAAAGCTGAAGAGTTTGTTTGTTTGCTTAAACGCTATAATCTCAGGAACTACTATTTCGTATTGAAACATTCTTTTTGTGTTGGATAGTATATTTATGTATATTTATCAAGGAAGGCTTTGTTGTAAAACAATAAAAAAATATTTGAAACTAAAAGTTTATTTTGAAACGAGATATTTATTGCTTGAAGAATTTTGTAAGACTAATTTCTCGAAGAAAATTGAACATGAAAAATAATTAGAAAATTAAAAACAGAAGAGTGGATTAGAAATTTTCTTAAGACTTGTAAAGTAAGATTACTAAACTTGTTTAATGAAGTGCGTTTGAAACTTCAACAGGCTTAAGGCTTTACACATACACTAAGTGACTCAAAATGAATCGATTTTTTTTATAAATAACACTGTCAAAATTGGTCGAAGAGAGCTTATAGCTAGCACAGTCTTACGACCAATGCTTTGCCAACATAGTAGACTGTGTTATACCACCGGCTCATCATTAAATTCATTTCATTTCCTTTTCATTCTTCTATATTATATTTAAGGATGAACTCCTACTTAAGCTTTTGCACCAAGTTAATGCTTACACGCGAAATCTTGAGCATGATTTTTTGTGCATAAAAATTTCGTTTTATGAACATTGGGAACATTTCGGCTCCGCTATAAACACGGGCAATAACACCAGCGCCGACATCAGACGAAGAATAACTCTTGCTAATCGCTGTTTCTTTGGGCTTAGATAGCAATTGAGTGGAAAAGCCCTCTCTCGAGCAACTAAGGTAAAACTGTACAACACACTCATCATCCCAGCCCTGTTGTATGGTGCAGAAGCATGGACCCTGACAAAATCGGATGAAAGTGCCTTAGGCTGTTTCGAGAGGAAAGTTCTTCAGGTCATCTTTTGCCCCGTGTGCATTGAAGGGGAATGGCGAAGGAGATACAACAGCGAACTTTACGGGTTGTACAACGACATGGACCTAGCCAGAAGGGTCAAGATCCAGAGACTCAGATGGCTCGGTAATTAAGAGCGAATGGACACCAATGCTCCGGCCCGGAAAGCCTTCGTTCGACACTATTCCCGAGGGACGTAGGAGGAGAGGAAGACCTCGACTCAGGTGGCGCACTCAAATGGAAGAGGACCTCAATCAACTTGGAGTGCAAAACTGGAGATGACTAGCTAAGGATCGAGCTAGCTGGCGGAGACTGTTGAGTCAGGCCCAAGTCCACAACGGACTGTAGCGCCACCTTAAGTAAGTAAGTAAGTAAGTAAGAACATTTCGGCCTCGGTCAAAATAAATTAAACTCGGAAAACTCATTGGTTTTCAAAGGGAAAATTGCATGTAATTGTTGGTGCATTGGCGTTCAAATGGAAAACTAGAAAATTTCAAAAGAGGTTTTTGAATGGAAAATAGAAAGTTCTTTATGAAAAACTTGGAGATGTCATTGGTTTTCAAAGGGAAAAATGAATAACTTTGGATTCGGAACTTGGAAAACTCTGCAAGAGCACGAAGAACTTCAAGACCTAAAAAACATTTTTAATCAACAATATACATAGTTAGTTAGTTAGTTAAATTCTTTATTTCAGATAATAATGTTTACAATATTTATTCTTAAGAGTAAGGACGTGGCAATTCTGCCGTCTGCCTGAAGTGACATTTCATAATAAAGTAAAGAAATATATGTTTATTGAAAATATTTGAATACATTATGACAAACAAAATTCAGTACAATAAATCTGAGAGTAAGTTAAAAATATAAGTAACAATTTTGACGTGATTTGAAACACAAAATAGATTTTTTTCAAAATAACTAAAAAAATAAAATTTTAAACATGTTAACAATTTTAAAGTGATTTGAAACGCAAAAGTAAATTATATATATAATGAAACACAATAATTTTATCAGTTAATGATTTTATCAATTTTGAAGTCATTTGAAACACAAAATAAAAAAGCAAAGTGGAATAATTTAAATAGTTTAAACTGCAATAACTTTAGATTATTTCATAAGTAGCTATTTCAGAAGGTCAGCGCATGTTTACAATATTTGTATAAGCTACACCATCCTAGAGCACCGTTTAGTATTTCGCGCAATCGAACTGGTGAAATCAAGCTCTCATTTAAATGTAGACGTCGTATCTCTTGAAGAATTGGACAAACCACAAAAAAGTGCAATGTGTCTTCAGCTTCTCGTCTGTTACACAAACCACAAATTTGTGACAGATCAGAGCGATGAGGCATACAATTCAGATTTAGAATTTCGACCCGTGCTCTAAATATGTAGCTTATTGCTTCAGCAGATAGTTCATTGGAAAAATAGTTGTCTTCCGATTGCAAGTGGTGATTGAGAGTTTTATATACGTTTCTGGATGTTGTGGAAGCTGCTCTGGCTTGATGTTGGTTTTCGTCCACCTTAGCATGTTGTTAAACATATCTGGCATTTGTCCACATTTGACTCAGTCGGTAAAAAGTTCACTTCGTGAGATAAGGCAAGCTGGTTCCATTCCTTAAAAGGTGTTGAATTGGTGAGCAATAGACGTAACATGATGATTTTGTGCAGGCTTCTCTCTTCATAACCCTTACTATGTAATCTGCATTCTTTTTAAGGTTTTGAGTATATATGGGTGTAATACCAGACTCTACATATATTGCATAATTCGGAGTTGACGTCGGCAATCTAAACAGGCGTTTGAAAAAAAAAGCCTTTGAACTGTTTCGAATTCTTCGAGAGGCAAGTTTCCAAAAACTTGAGCACCATAGCACATACAGGTGTTGACAGTTGCATGAAACACACGGTATTTAGACTTTCCATCAACTTGTTGGTTTGCAAAAAACTTGGGCCACATCAAGTTTAAAGCTAATTTAGCCTCAGTGCTTTTTTCTTCAACATGTTTCGAAAACTTTAAATTACTTGAAAGTAAGACTCCAAGATACTTAAATTCCTGAACGATATCAATTGGTACATTGTTGAGAGACCATTGTTCCTCAGGCAGCCTCCTTCTTTGGCGTGCTTCAAAAACCATAACTTTCGTTTTTGTAGTGTTAACCTGTAGTCCCCACATGTCGCAGAAGCTCTTGAGTCTATTGATCTGCAGCTGGAGACTGAAAGGGTTTTCAGCCAACAGAACTAAATCGTCGGCATACAATAAAACTTTAACCTGAACGTCTGCAAACAATATTCCTCCTGGAAGCGCATCACATATATTATCAATAAACAGGGCGAAGAGAATTGGACTTAAGATGCAGCCTTGAGGAACTCCAGTCGTGGTTTCGAACCAATTCGAAAATTCAGCACCATCCCATACCGTAGCAGTAGTAAACATCAGAAAGTTTAGATACATCAACAGGAACTTTCGGGAAACTCCTAATGATGAAAGCTTGTAGATCAAGGCCTGTCTGTTAACCCTGTCAAACGCCGCTTTGAAATCAACGAAGCATGCATATAATTTTTACCCTTCTCAATAGACTTCCTAGCTATACCTACTGGTGAGAGTAAAGATATGGTCCATAGTCGAGAACCCCGGTCTTAAACCAGCTTGGAACATGTTCAGTAGATTGTTGTTTTCGACCCACCTTGAGAGTCTTTCGTACAGAATTGAAGCCAAGATTTTTCGCATCGAGTTGAGAATTGAAATCCCTCTGTAGTTTTCTGGTAGGGCTGAATCTCCTTTTTTAAAAATGGCAAAAATGACTGCTTTAGTGAAATTGTGTGGCACATGCAAGTTATCGTAGAGTCTATTAAAATATAAATATAAATACGGGTGAAACCGCAAACTGATGGGATGGAAATTGAGAATTTAAAAACATTTTTCAGATAGCTTTGTGGACCTGTACACAAGGACAAATTTAAACCGCTTTAACACACATTTCAATTATAAAAGAAACCAAAATCAATGTATAAACATTATTCCTTGCACCTTAAGTCTGACAGACTAACCTGAATATATCTCTTGGCTCAAAGTTCCTTTCCGAAGGCTAAATGCCATCACTTCCAATCAACACTTCACCTGGTCTCATGTTTATCTTATGCAAATCATTGCATCTTCTCATATATCACAAAAACTGATTAAGATCTCGATAATTCTGGGATGTCACCTCTTCGACTTTAAAATAAGCGCTCCACCTTCTCTCTGATCAAAAAACCAAAAACGAAAAGTTAGGTTTGCTCCAAATGACCTGTAAATAATTCAAAGCTCCTATAATCTTCAATCCTATTATTTTTGTGCATCTAATTAACATCGACAAAAGGTTTGTTTCTTGACACGAATATCTTTCTCATCGTTCGAGCCTAGATGCCAGTAATACCAGTCTGCAATAAAGTAGACACATAGACAGTATGGAACATTCCTGTAAAAAAAGGTGGTATCGCTCATAGATACCGACAAAATATGCCTCAGGCCACATTATGCATAATGCAAATCATCAACACAGTGTCTTTTCGCCCGCGATGACATGAGAACTAACATCCATGTGCATTTAAATCGAGCGATCTGAGAAAATAAACATTCAATTTCCCAATGTGGATGGAGAACTATCAAGAGTGAACATAAACTACACCACTGCCGCCACCGCCACCGCCTACACAATTTCTTGATGCTTGAAAATGCATCTATTGGATATCTCGTATCCATACTTGTCTCATATATTCACTGTGAGAACGATTGTCCATTAAGATATGAGCCATCCATATTCGGGCATAATATGTTATTCCTCCTCGAGACGTGGCAGCAGCGTTGATATCGGAAAATCAATTTATGACTAATCTGCGAAAAATATTATGTATCCATTCGCAGGGAACTACTTAATTATGTGTGATTGCAAACGCACCACCAACACTATGTTTTGTGGTAAACCATTATTTTAGGTGTAACTCTGCTGCGTCCCACTGTAAAGATTGTGTAGCGACGAGGGACGGAAGCAAATGCAGAAATTGCCAAAGAAGATGATGCACTCTAGGGTGGCTCTCTTTCTCCTTAAGCTCTCATCAACATCATCATCATGGTTCGCT
>CAKKXW010000001.1:83744484-83759554 GCA_920937365.1 Sphaerophoria rueppellii
ATAACGTTCCAATATTAATATCACTTTAATTTACATTCACGCGATATATTTCATCAAGCAATATTTTTTTTTTTTAATATGTAATAAGTTTATATTTTCATTTCATGTTCATTCGAAAATATTTTTTCAATCAGTATAGAGATAGCGATAGAACTATATTGTTTAATACTTAAAAGCCTCTATTTATTCTTTTCTGGTCTGTACCTGCGGTAAGGCTAATATTTATATTCACACCTTGGAGGTTTGTTTCACCTTTTTGTAGAACTTTCGAACCTCGTTCCTGTTGTGACATCCCTCTATCTTCCTCGATCGCGCGCTTCTTCAAGCTCCCTTTTTTCTTTCTGAGGACAGTTTATGCACCTCTCTCCTTTTCTGCTCGTGGAGCTCACGAGCTGCTCGTGTGCTTTCTTTGCTAGCGCCCACCGTGACCTTTTGTATGCCTCTTGTTTAGCTGCATGTGCTCGCCGGCATTCCATCGTCAAACCAGGGGTTTCGTTGTGGTGGCCTTGTAAACCTAGCCCTTCAGAGGCGGCATCTCTTGATGGCTGCTTGCAGTGTTTGCCACGGGTTCTATATATTTCCAAAGGCGGCATCTCTGATGGGCTTGCTTGGGCAGTGTTGCCACAGGTTCTCCATATTTAGTGCTGGCAGTCAAAGGGAACTTCTGAGGAGATTTGGAGGACACGATCGGGAAAAAGGATCTAGCAATCTTCTTGCGATTGTAGCCACATTTGACGTCGAATTTCCTCCTAGCATTTCCGCTTTGTTGGCCTTGATCGGGATATCCGCACTCGTACCTTGGCTACGACAATGGTAGATGGTCCGAGTCAATGTATTTGGCACCTCGGCATGTTTGCGCGCACATTCGTGCATGCACACGAGAAGTGTCGTGCGTCGAACGCAATGTGAACCACTTCTGGTTGACGGTGTATGATTGGTCAGGAGGATGTCCATGTTTCCCTTGTGGATATCGAGATGTCGGGAATCGCGTACTTGCTACCATTACGTCCTCGCCCCGCATCCGGCCGGAAGGCCCCCCCCCGTGTGGGGGGAAGTCGCTTAGCCTACAATCCGTTATACGGAGCGTGGTGTTCAGTGTTAGGCTATGTCCGTCCGAGATATTCCACCAAAGATTGCTTCTCTACCCAGCTTAGCATTAAAATCTCCAAGGACGATTTTAATGTCATAGCTAATGAGGAGCTCGTAGAACCTGTCTTTGGTGTCTTTCATCCTTTTCCTCAGTGAGGGCGTTGAGCGCAGATGAGGCTGATGTTGGTGAATTTAGCCTTGATACGGATTGTAGTGATGCGCTCATTCACTGAGTTGAAACTCAAGACCTTCCTCCTGAGTCGAGTCCCAACTACAAATCCACATCCAAATAGACGTTGATTTTGTTCCCGGTAGCAGTCGCCGTAGTAAATGTCTCAGTTGTTCATCTTACGTCGTAGGCCCGGACCATCCCATTGCATTTCTTGGATGGCAGTTATATCTCCTTTATAGCAGTCAAGGGCTACCACTAGTTGTTCGGACTGTAGGTGGCTTGTTAAGGGACAAAACCGAAATTCATTGTCCTTAAATCGTTTGCGTGGGTCGTCATCAATAATTCCGTCCGTATCCGAGGCTTGTCGGTGTTTCGGAACTAGCACTCTAGCACTCTAGCACTTATGTGCAGAGCCGTAGCCAGCCCAGATTCTATGGAGGCGCGAACATAAAAAGAGGAGGCGCAAATAAAAAAAAAAAAAACAAAAGTTACCATGTTATTTCTGTCCACTTTAGAGCTTTTCATAGAGAGTATTTCTTAAAAAGATAAAAAATAATTCACTACTTTGTTAAGAAATTTCATTATTTGTATTTTATTGAAAAGAAATTGTTAAAATAATTTAATTCTTCTTTGTTTCTGAGCGAATTTTCGAATTATGTCATCCTTTAGAAGAGAATCAATCCTTTTTTTTTCAAAAGCCAAGAACGATAGGTCACAGATCCTCTGAGTTGACATTGACATACGACGGATTGTATCAATCCTTGCAAATGCTGAAAATGCACATTCACAGACAGAAGTGCTGCTGCCAAAAGTTTCACTGGCTTCAAACAAACGGTATGTTTCACAAAAAGCACTTCTCATTGGCAACAATATTTTCAGGTTGGTGCCTGTATGATCCGATTTTTCTTTTTCTTCCATTAAAAATTTCAAAACCACACCGAATTCTGCTTTAGATGGCAATGCCAACCCAAGCTTTGTCAATGGTTTCAAATTTTCTAAATCAGTATTCGAGTTCAAATCATTGAGTTCTGATAATGACGTTAAAATATCATTGTTTGAATGAAATCGGTTTTTAAGCTCGCAACAAATAGTGTCAATGATTTCGAAAAACGCTGACTTCAAGCTGGTATCATACGATGTTTCTCCAAGAGTTTCAATGATAACTGAATCGTTAAGTCGTGACGACCGTTGACGCATTCGCTGTGGCCGTGGTGCAAATTCAACTAAGTTCATTGTTTCTACTTTCAGCTGAAGAAAACGGTTGAAGTGATCATCTGATCGTAAGTCCTGCACACTTTCAAACACTGCATCAATTAGAGGCTTTGCCATTCGAAAACCAACGTCGCGTTCCTGGAGAATTTTATTAGCAGGTTCGATTAAGCTCAATATTTCGTGAAGTACGTGGAGCATGAATATAAACTTGCCTTCAGTCATTGAACTTGCTAGTCCTGAAGCCGATGCCATATCCTCGCCACTAAAGTTGTGACCAAATCCGCCTTTGATTTTAATTAATGCTTCAAGCAATTCTTTAAAGTTTGTTCGAATAGATCGAATTGCGTTCAAATGACCGGACCACCGTTGTTCAATCAGTTTTGGGATGTTGGTGCCGAGATATTCCTTGCGTACCTTGAATCGTGCGAAAAAATTGTGGATTAACTTTATTTCACCAATGAAAAGCCGGCATGCGTCAATGTTTTTAAGCACATCCGTAACAACCAAGTGCAACCTGTGATTAAAACAGTGCACATACGGGATAGTCCGGTCGTAATGTTTAGCTATTAATTTTTGAACACCACCGAGATGACCGCTCATAACTGCCGCACCATCATAACATTGACTTATTATCTTCGAATCGTCCACTCCATATTCTTTTATTCGTTCGAGGTGGTGGGGGAAGTGTGTAATGAGGAATGTTTGGGGCTATGGTGAGGGGGCTTGCGATTTAGATTGGGTGTCGTAAGAGGGAGGGTTTTTATAAAGTATAACGTAAATGCGTAGGGTTGTTTTACGGACTGGACAGGGGATGCGATGGGGGCCCCCTGCGGAAATTTTTTAGTATGTGTCGGCGTGGGGGGTTGTATGGTCAGTGACAAGGTACATACGGTGTCTGAGGGATTGGGTGGGGTTTATGCGCTGCGTGGGATGCCCCCCCCCGGGGGTGGACGTATATTGTGCTGGTTGGGGCTGCGTGGTGAGAAGTACTTGGGAGGTTATGGGGATGAAGGGGAATTTGGTGTAAGGTTGTGTGGGGGGTTTTTTGAAATGTGGATGATGGGGAGGGAGGATGTAATTGGGACTATATGAGGCAGGTCCGTTGTGGCTACTCTTAAATAGTTTTAGTATCATGTTTCAACAGCTAGGGAATTTGGTGACGGTGGGGGTCTTGCAATGGGTAGGGGTCTTTGGGGGTGTAGTGATGGTGTGGGGCAAATGGAGCGTCTGTATAGCTTTAATTAGTTTGATGTGTAGGAATGGGGCGCGGAGGTGGGATGGCAGGGGGATTTAAGGGACACGATTCCTACTCAATGCCGGTTTTACACGTATATGATTCAAGTGGTGATTGTATTCGTCGAGATTATTGCAAGCAATAACGTGTCGACATTGCATAACAAATATACTTTATCTTTTTGTTTTGAGATATTAAATCCATTCAAACTTTTGCAATTCCAATTTGGATTTAAATGATCGTCCATTCAGTATGTTTAGGTAAACGAAATTATGTGCTGAGGGTGGTAATGTGTTGGCAGATACGGGTGTGTATTATCTGTCGGGGTTAAAACTAAAAACTATTTAGGTTAAAGATTCACAGCTGGCGGTTGATCACGGTTTGTTGTTCTGTGTCGTAGTCGGGATGGTGTGTTCTTTTTACTCCGTCGCTTCGGAGCGGTACGAGGAATGGAGGCGGGGGTGGACAATGTGGTGGGGATGGAGGGGGGGGAGATGGTTTATTTTTCTTGAACTGGATTGGATATGGTGTTGTGTGGGTGTTTATGTTTTATCGGTCTGTAGGGGTTTGGATTTGGTGATTAGGGAGGGTTTTGGTAATACGGGGTAAGTGTAGAAGGGGGGGAAGTGGGGGGAATTGGCGGCGACAGTATGGGAGTATAGTGGGTTTAGGGGGATTTGGGGTGATTTCTTGTGCGTCTTGATATAGACTAGGCCTACTTGATTTTTTTATAAATGTATGTATTAAAAACAATTCAAATGGTGGAAGAAATTATGCTATTTTAGTTCTTTTTTCACACATATGTAGTTCACTTGCATAAGAGATGCTCTGCAATTTTTGGAGGCGCTGTGTGGAGGCTTAGGGGCGCTGGGCGCCCCTTCGCGCCCCCATGGCTACGGCTATGCTTATGTGGCCGGGCAGTCGACCCGACGCACGACCCCCAACTTGGAGGGGCAGGTCTTTAGTTTAACTCTTAGACGAAGAGCCGGTCAAACCGCTCCTTATAGGCCTGGGCTACGAATATATCGTAGTAGCCCTACAAGGTGTTCTCTAAGTAGTTCATCTTGACTGGAACTGTAGACGCCACCGTTGATTCCATCATGGGAGTTCTTCCACTGCCGCCTGTTGAAAAGGAGGTATGCCTTAGTGGACGCATACCTTCTCCCCCTCTCTCTCTTTGCTGCCGCCAACAACTTCCCACTGGGGTTGGAACCCAATCTTTGGTCAAAGGTACTGGGCACCCGATGTTCACTACGGGGAGTTGGAGAGTAGGAGTTGATAGACAGAGGTTTCAGTGGACGCTTGTGTCCACTTGAATGCACATATCTACCCTTCGAACATCAGTAGGTCCTTTGGAAAGTAAAATTTTTCGACGGGTTTTCGGTCCCGTATTCGGCGATGGCGAATTGAGAAGAAGGTTCATCTACGAACTGTGCTAACTGTTTGTATATAGTCCAGAAAGCCAATGTCGACTATATTCGGCCACATCGAGCTCCATCTAAAAAAGTCTTCTAATCGCAGCCCTCGGTTTTAGACGATCAGGAAGACCGAGCCTTCAGAGCTGTGGATGCCAGAGCGCTTGTTTTGACGAATGGAAAATGAATGCTAGGAGCCTTCATAGATTAGTCTTGGAGCAGAAATTGCAAATGAACAATATAGATGTTGACGCTGATGACACTAACTCCGGCAGATATTCCCAACTTCGATACGTCATGGAGCTGAAATTTTCTAAAAAAAAAACAGCACTGCCTTATAAAAAACGAAAATAGATTGGTATAGGGCAATTAAAATTCGAATTTCGTTCTTGTAATAAGAAACGCCATTGCCAGAGTAGGTAGATATATCTTATAATTATTAGATATACTCTGGCCATGGCCACTAATTAAGGCAAAAGCAAACAAAAGTGTTAAGGTTTTTTCGCCCATTGGCATTAAGTGTGTTACATTTTATTTTATTTTTCTTCTAGTTTCTTAAAATTAATGTCCCCGGGTAATTAGCAACTTGCAAAGCACTTTAATAATTGCAATCATCGAGCTCTAGCGCACTCACATTACATTTTACATATTGATGTCAAACAAAGTTACACTTTGTCCTTATTCTCCCACCTACACCCAAAGTCTAAAATGTTTTTATCGAAAAAAAAGTGAAAAATTGTCAGACAATAGCCAACATCTACATACATACCTATTTGGTAAAGCAAAATACAGGCAAAAATAAAAACAATGGCCGTCGAAGTGCTTTGCATAAAAATGTTATAAGCCGACGACGACGCATGGATGGTAAACAACAACTCTATACATTGGCTATTTCTTGCCGCTTGAGTTCATTTGACAAAGCACCGAGCGGGACACTGTTTGACAGAAAAAGACAAGAACAAAAACTTTCTGAAACCGAAACTGCTGAATAAAAAAAGCTCATTCGCATTTCACAAGACAACAACTTGGCCGTGTCGCGCCTGTCATGCGCATCGCATAGAATACCGCTGGTACTCCATTATTTTTGTTTTAATTTAAATAGTTTGTCTTTGTTTAACAATTGGCCGTCGGTTTTTATAAATGAAATTTCGTTTGTCGTCTATTTACTCGTTTGAGTGAGTCTACGAGTTCTAGCCCTGCAACCTGGATCGTTGTTAGGGTCCTGTAGACCTAACAGCGTGAAGGGTAGCTAAAGGTTGAAGAGGGAGGACACGGGTTCCGTTACATGTCTTAATGAAAGTAGAATGTTAGTTGAAAAGCTTGGAAAATTCAGATATATGAAGTTCTCTGTTTCAATTTGATTCAAGCAAATAACATTGCATTTTAGCAATATCTTTGTTTATTGTAATTATTCTAAAGTTGCTCTGAAGGGTGGCGAGACTATATATATATATATATATATATATATATATATATGGGTGAAACGGGAATAGCTATAGTTAATGTAATAAAAAAGGTAGAGACAATCCAGAGGCAAACTGATGGGATGGAAAATGAGAATTTAAGAACATTTTTCAGATAGCTTTGTGGACCTGCACACAAGGACAAATTTAAACCGCTTAAACGCACATTTCAATTATAAAAGAAACCAAAATCAATGTATAAACATTATTCCTTGCACCTTAAGACTTTTAGTCTGTAGATAGTCAGTAATTTTAAATACTCAATTTAACTAATGTTATGAAAGATTTACTTCTTTGTTCTTCTTGTCCAATTTGGACAGACTAACCTGAATATATCTCTTGGCTCAAAGTTCCTTTCCGAAGGCTAAATGCCATCACTTCCAATCAACACTTCACCTGGTCTCATGTTTATCTTATGCAAATCATTGCATCTTCTCATATATCACAAAAACTGATTAAGATCTCGATATTTCTGGGATGTCACCTCTTTGACTTTAAAATAAGCGCTCCACCTTCTCTCTGATCAAAAAACCAAAAACGAAAAGTTAGGTTTGCTCCAAATGACCTGTAAATAATTCAAAGCTCCTATAATCTTCAATCCTATTATTTTTGTGCATCTAATTAACATCGATAAAAGGTTTGTTTCTTGACACGAATATCTTTCTCATCGTTCGAGCCTAGATGCCAGCAATGCTAGTCTGCAATAAAGTAGACACACAGACAGTATGGAACATTCCTGTAAAAAAGGTGGTATCGCTCATAGATATCGACAAAATATGCCTCAGGCCACATTATGCATAATGCAACTTATCAACACAGTGTCTTTTCGCCGCGATGACATGAGAACTAACATCCATGTGCATTTAAATCGAGCGATCTGAGAAAATAAACATTCAATTTCCCAATGTGGATGGAGAACTCTCAAGAGTGAACATAAACTACACCACTGCCGCCACCGCCACCGCCACCGCCTACACAATTTCTTGATGGTTGAAAATGCATCTATTGGATATCTCGTATCCATACTCGTCTCATATATTCACTGTGAGAACGATTGTCCATTAAGATATGAGCCATCCATATTCGGGCATATGTTATTCCTCCTCGAGACGTGGCGGCAGCGTTCATATCGGAAAATCAATTTATGACTAATCTGCGAAAAATATTATGTATCCATTCGCAGGGAACCACTTAATTATGTGTGATTGCAAACGCGCCACCAACACTATGTTTTGTGGTAAACCATTATTTTAGGTGTAACTCTGCTGCGTCCCACTGTAAAGATTGTGTAGCGACGAGGGACGGAAGCAAATGCAGAAATTGCCAAAGAAGATGATGCACTCTAGGGTGGCTCTCTTTCTCCTTAAGCTCTCATCATCATCATCATCATGGTTCGCTCCAACTCGCTGCTGACGATGGAGATGATTGGCTTAAGACGTGTCGGTATAGGTCGTCATCGACGCAAAAAACTAGCCCACGCTCTAACAATTCTATTAACCATGTTTGGCTATCGTTTGCCGTTCCGCTCCCTAATAATTGCGCAAAGAAACACTTCGATTCTGGGATTCGCAAAGCACACAGATGCCTGATGCTTCTTCATCCAAACAAAGCCTCAGCTAGAAATCACTGGGGTTTTGTCGATTAGTTGGCGTTGTTTTTCTTTCTTTTTGCCGGGAGGATTGAAGACGTGTTGAAGACGCGCCTGGAGAAATATGTCTGACATTAGTTTGGATCAATGAGGTGTTGGTTGCACTGTTGCTGCAAACAACATACATCTCATTTGTTGGTATAAATGATGCACTGGAGTCATGTCAATGGAAAACGTTTAATAACGCTGACGCCTCTGCATTTTATTGTTGCTTGTTAGTTAATTTTTGGTTGCAGAATTTGGGTTATTAATATTTTTAATATTCCAACATTTGTATCGGAGTAATGAAGTGTGCTCGGATTGTTCTTCTGTGCGAGAAAAGAGTTAAAACTATATTTTAATGACTATTTTGTACATTTAATTGGAAACCAAAGGAGGCGCATTCGACTGCGGGGCATTCCCACGAAATGTTGAGTTGGTACGTTGAATCGATGAATGACGGATAGGCAGAAGTATGTGTGGAGGTGTCAGTGAGTTGTGTTAACATAATTTTTACTTGCGACATATAGAATATATGGCAAGTATTGAATTCGTAAAAAAAAAAAATTTGAGATGAGGATGAGATATGACATTACGATGATAGAGAAGTCGAAAAAAGTGGGTCCGGCGATTCCGTCTGTCTGTCTGTCGGAAAGTTTACAGGCATCTACAGCTTAACTACTGGTCCGATTGACTTCAAATTTGAAAATTAGAGGTTTGAGCAAAAAGTCATATCCCAATTTTTTTATTTTTGTTTTAAGATCAAAATTTAGGGTAGCCACCATACGATTTTTTTGGCCAAAAACCAAAACTTTTTTTTCTCCAAAACGGCTCCTACGATTTTTTTAAACTTCCTCGAGTTTTATTTTTTTAAACATTCATGTATTTTATGTAAAAAAAAAATGTTGTATTGCTCCAAAACGGTACCTCCCATAGAACCGTTTTTTTGTTATTAGATTTTCTCGAAAACTGAAAGTCCGATCAGCGTAAGTTTTTTTTCGAAAGTACGTATATATTGTTCAAATAATATTTGTTTTCAAAAAAATTTCAATTTTTTTTTGGATTTTTAAAAATATTTTTAACTTTTTTTTCAAAATTCTGTATCTCAAAAACGGATCAATTTTAAAAATCAAATTGGAGTATAATATGTATATTTACATGGTCTTAAAAACTGCATACCCAAATTAATTTTAAGACATTTTTGAAAAATTTTATATATAAAAAATTAATTTAAAAAAAAACGGCTCCGACGATTTTCAAAAAAAAAATCAATAAATCAAGAATAAGGTTTGAATTTGTTTGGCATTTAAATTTTTGGAATGAAATGTATTTACGAGGTACATTTTCAAATTTTAATTTTTTTAATGAATTCTTATTATTTTTATATATTGAGTTTTTTTTTGTGAGTTAAGTGTAAGCTGTAAGTAAGAGTGTAATCAGAATTGCTTAAAGTATATCTCTTATTTTAACACTACTTTTTGCAATTTAAGTAATCATAAATATTTAGTTTTAGCATGCAGGAGCAAGTTCGTACGACCCAGTCGTGCACATTTTTTACTATCAAATACCCTATAAGAACATTTAAAGTTTTTGTTCAAAGAGAAGTCATAGTCTCTCACAGTCTTTAAAACTAGGTTTTTATGTTAACCCGAAGCTGGAAGATGGTAGTCGAAGATTTTTCTTAACCATTGGCTCGATGTATGGCGTGATGACTAAGATTACCTTTAGGATCTTCGGTCTGTATCCGGCTTTCTGGACTTCATCCCATTTACTCTCCCTATACATACGTACCTACTGAAACATCAAAACATTCTTTTGTATCGACTTAACATTGTTGCTTTGCGGTCCTCAACAATAAAACAGTCCAAATGGTCAAAATAAATAGGGTAGAAGGCCAATTTATTGAATTTCCAAGACCAGATTGGACCAAGGCCACTGCCAACAAACACCTCCAGCCGGCTAGGTCCCTTACTGTGTCCCGTTTCGAACACAGTTGAGTTAATTTCCATGCTAGGAAGAAAATGTTTCCCAACTCTTTCCTCCGGTGGACTCATGTAAGAAAGCAGCCGTACAGTTAAATCACAGACTGAGGAAAGCAAACGTATCACAGACTTAGAAATCAACTGCACACTTAAACCACAGACTAAGAAAGCAGCCGTACACTTTCAACACAGACTGAGAATAGCAGTCGTACACTTTGATCACAGACTGACGATAGCAATCGTATCACAATCTGAGAAAGTAGCTGTACACTGAAATCACAGACTTAGAAAGCAGATGTACCTACACTTTAATCACAGACTGAGAGTAGCAGCCGTACACTTTTTATAAATTCTATGTCCAGTCAATTCGGGACTAGCAACTTGTAAAAATTGTCAAAAATACCGAGTCTTTTCAGGGTAATCTTAATGTGTATCTCTGACATGGAAAAGAACTGTGTTTTTGGTGAATTTTTGTTCGACAAAGTCAAATCCATATATGAGAATGTAACGATGGCAGCAATGTGTGTGGCTTCATGTAAATTGAAAGCTCATGCAAAGACTTTCGTGACTGGCTTATGTAGAAAAATGGTTCATATAGTTCTTCGTCTCCGAAAGTCTTCCGATTCAAGACCAAAGGCTGGTGGCACAGAAAAGTACAACCGTCACTCGGGTAGTGTCGAAATAAATGTTATTCAGCTGATCGAGTTGGCTGGAGACATATCACGTATGTTGGTTGCGGTCTTCTGCCTATAACAGTAAAAATCGCTGTATCAAGTATCAACTGAAACTTCCCTAAATTCCATATCTAAATGTATGTACCTATACAAATTTGTTTTCGTCAACATCAAAATCAGGCCCTCCGACAAGTGGTCAAGTTATGACAATGACAGCTCTCTGTCTCAAATGGGTGCCTAAAGGGTACCCATTCAAGCGTTCACTGTTACGCACTATTAATTGCTGACCAATTATACACATAAAAAGTAACTGAGTTATGTTAAAATTTCAAACATTCACCTTAACATCAAGCTAGAAACGCAACAATTGCTAACTGTCGTCATACCGAATCAAAATTTTTCCATCAAAAATTGAAATAATCGATCGCTAGTGACCGTCTTCTCCCCCTCATTGAATCCAAACCAATTTTTTTACAAACACAAAGACCAACAGTAAATTAATTACCCGCAATTCCTGTAGTCTATCAAAATAATACGAAACAAAAAAACTATAGAATCCATGCGTTTTCATGCTTCATTGGCCACCGTTTACACGCTGCTCGCTTGTTCAATCACAAAATAAAAAAAACAAAGTTGACTACGATCTTGTGATCGTCAAACAATCAGCCCTGCTTCTGTTGTTGAGTATTTTTCCCTGGTCTAAACGAAAATTGTACTAGGAACCCTTGCACGTTGGTTCACTCACCGAAACTTGATGTATGAGAACACCATCGCGGTTTGCATTTGCATAAAGACTCTAAGGTCTCTAGGAAGACCAATGAGCAGAGGCAAGCTCTTCCGGGCTGCACTGCTCACATTGTGACTGTTCAATTGTACATTTAATTTAACAGTAATTTGAGATTGACAAACAAAGGGGGTGAGTTTGTTCTCACGCATCACGCGAATCGAAAAGTTGGGATCTCTAAACAAAAAAAATTATGATTGGAATGGGGACTTTCTTGTGTGTAACCTGAAAAGTCAGAGTTCAACTGCGCCACAAACGTCAAACAGTGTTTGCATACCTTTATGGCGCTCTTGTGTTTGCCAAGACGACGACATTAGAGGGCACTTTTAATGTCAAAGTGTTGTTTCATCATCATCCCCCGCAAGGATATAAAAAAATGTCCAGATAGCTTCATCAAAACTGACTTCCTATTATTTGAGCGAACGACGAGACTAGAGGTCGACTCTTTGGTCACATACTCTGAAACAATATTTGAGCAAACTTCGAGCAATGACGATGACGACGATGGAAGTGTGAGCTGTTCGGATGCAAATATTGACTCTGTTGGTATTCTAATTTTACAAGGCGGTCGGTCTTTCAGAAAAGTGTTTTCTTACTTTTTTTCTTGTTGTCTATTATTTCTTAACCTTACTCGTGTATAGAGGACCGATTGGCTTTGTTTGACATTATTTTTTGTCAATATTTGATGAGTTTTTTTTTTGCTGTTTTGTATTCCACGATGACGACGATGATGATGATGACGGCAGCGGCATTGGTGGAACGGAAATCGATGGTATAATGGTTACCAAAGTCAAAGGGTGACTTATGTGTGTTGTTTGATGTTCTAGTTTCATAATTCTGTAGAATCCTATAATGATTCTAAGAATGAATTTTGGGCCGTAATGAAAGAATAATAAGGTAACAAGCGTGGGAATATTAAAAAATCAAACTTTCTCCCTTCTTTAAGTAACTATAAAATTTATTGCATTCGTTATGACATATTGCATTCATTTCTCATTTTTATTCCATTTGAAAGTTAGACATTAGACTTTGTCAAATTTTTCACAGCTTTACCGATTGCTGGCATATAAGTTCGATTAGGTATGGCAACGCGTAATGGCAAAAATCGTAACGTTTACTTACTTCCCGAATTCCTTGAGCCTCAATTTAGGTGATATCAAGGTCTCATACAACAAGCTTCTCCAAGTAAGTTGAGGTCCATCCGACTCGCGGACTTGCACTTCTTCTTTGGGGTTTGGTTCGATGACTTTAATTTTTAATAGCTGGAGCACTATACTGTTCACTATACTGGTCTTATGTTTGTCTTACCATTACCATTGAATTGCCCTTTTGGTTTAAAGAAGAACTGATAGATTTTCGCTGGGTGGATGAAATGGGTCTGAGTCTGTGTCCTCAAACGAGCTGAATTTTGATAGTTATAAGATTTATGAAGCTTGAGGAAGTGGTCTATAACTTAATAATCTCTAAGGACTATGCAAGAAGTGGAATTTGTGGTGGAATAAGTTATTTTATATGCAGCCATTTGGAATATTGTTTTTGCATTGCGTAGTATGGGTAAGTAGGTAGGTAGAAATGGCTGTCCTACTACGCGTAGGACACAATTAGCGCTGAGTGCGCCGTTTTGATACCATACCTCGTGAGATTCTAAATAGATTTAAAAATGGGTTATGGATGATGTATGTTCCGCACTTACAATCCTATAATGTTGTATTATTCTCCTACCCTACGGCCTATTAACTCATAGTGCCATTTAGTGAGGAGAGATCTTGAATTCTGAGAGTTCCTCAATACCGTTGAAGAAATCTTTACCTAAGTAGAGTGCTCTTTTCCTAGCCAAGGCCGGACAATGGCAAAGAAAGTGTGGGACCGTTTCTTTTTCGTCCTGGTTCTCAGGATACCCAATTTTGCGTAGTATAGACACGAGAGACTTTCAGTTTGTATCATCTCCTCAGGTTTAGCAGATGCATTAATGGTATACTCACGTTTCAAAATTAAACTATCTAACTAACCGGCTCCCAATCCATGTAAGACCTTAACCTGAGACTCGGCTGTTTTCCATCGCATGCTTTCTCCAGCCATCAAAACCAATCGCTCTGGTATCCGTGGCTACCAGGTCTTTGTACAGGAGGTTCAGTCTTCCTATAGTGATCTCAGACCTGGGGGCTGCGTTTTCATCCATTCATTTGTTGTGGCCGAGCCAATGTATAGTCGTCTTTTCTTGGCTTTCTGGACTACTTATATTCACAGCTCGTATAGTTCGCGGTTGAACCTTCTTCTCCATACGCCATCGTCGCATACAGGATAAAAATCCGTCGAAGAATTATGATTCTTTTTAAAGTGCACAATATCATTTCCCCTTTCTTACTTATTGGTGCCGTAGACTAGAAGTGGTAAAATCAAAGTCTTGAATAGTAGGCAGTTAGAAGAAGTGAACTCAGTTGTTTGGCAAAACCGAAGTAGAAGCGGTTCGTTAGGGTAATTCTTCAGCGGATCTCCACAAAGGTGTCGTTTGGGATATTAATGTTGTTCCAAGGTAGGGGAACTCCTATAAATAAATAAATAAAAAGGGTGGCGTGACAGCTCTAGAAGAGCTAAGGCCTGATTGGCTTATAGTCATCAACAATGATCTGTGTTCGTGTGAAGAATTGATACAATTTATGCAACTCGGATGAACTGCGTTGTGTGGAACAGCTGGATCAGTTTGTTTGGGGTGCCAAATTCAAACATCGCTACAATTAGCTCTTTCCAATGGACGCAATCATATTGTAACGAAGCGTCGCACATCGCGCTCTGCTACCCCGATCAAGTCTTATCCAGCTACCAAAACCAAAAAATACAACTCCGCCGCACCCAGACTATGAAATAGCTAGTTCCCGTACCACACGAACTATAACATCGCAAATTACATCCAGATAATAAACGATACAACCACATATATTGCATTTTTAAAATTTAAGTTTTTTTTTTGAAATTAAAATATCGCTGGTAGTTTTTTGCAGAAAAGTTGCCAAGTAGGAGTCAAACCGCTACTAGTTGAATAGCAACAAGTTATTGTGCTTAGGTAATTTAGATTGTTCCTCATTTTGCTTAAATATTATTTTTTGCTCTTATTCTCCCTCCGAGTAGTGTCCGTAGCTTAGTGGTTAGGTGCGTTGGCTGCTAAGCAGAACGTCGTGGGTTCGAATCCTACTCGGGCCCAAAGTTTTTATTTTCATCTTTCACGGACCTCTTACGAAGAACTGACAAAACTTCCAAGAGTATCATCTGTCATGAAAAAGTGCTTCTCAACTTTGCCGTTCGGAATCGGCGTAAAATTGTAGGTCCCCTCAATTCTTCATACGCACCTAGAGGATTGTTGATGAGAGTAAGCCACTTAGGCCTTGGCTCTTCAAGAGCTGTCGCGCCACTCTATTTATTT
>CAKKXW010000001.1:83775788-83788101 GCA_920937365.1 Sphaerophoria rueppellii
GATGGGTCTAGCGGTTAACGATAGCAAGAACAAGTTAATGCTGTCGACAAGAAAGGACAACCAACATCGACGTCTTGGAGCAAACGTCAACATAGACAGATTTAACTTCGAGGTAGTTAAGGACTTTGTCTACCTGGGATCCGCTATCAACTCAGACAACAACACCAGCGCTGAAATCAAACGAAGAATCACTCTTGCCAATCGCTGCTTCCTTGGACTTCGAAGACAATTGAGTAGTAAAGTCCTCTCCTGAGCAACTAAAGTGACACTCTACAAAATCCTCATCATCCCGGTCCTCATGTATGGTGCAGAGACTATGATAACATCTGGTGAAAACGCTTTGGGCTGCTTTGAGAGAAAAATTCTTCGAGTGGTTTTTGGTCCTGTCTGCATTAATGGAGAATGGAGGAGAAGATTCAACCAAGAACTGTACGAGCTGTACAGCGACACTGACCTAGCCAGAAAAGTTAAGGTCCAACGACTTAGATGGTTGGGTCTTGTTGAGCGAATGGAAAATAATGCTACGGCTCGTAAAGTCTTCGAATCCAATCCGGAAGGACGTCGCAGAAGAGGAAGACCGCGACTCCGGTGGAGCACACAGGTGGTAGAGGACCTGAACCAACTTGGCGTGCGAAACTGAAGACAGTTAACCAGGGACCGAGCTGGCTGGAGAAGTTTGTTGGGTGAGGCCCTGGTCCGACCAAGACTGCAGCGCCACCATAAGTAAGTAGGTAAAGGACCTACCCAGTTTATTCCCTTTTTTAATAAGCGTCCAGCAGTTGGAGCTCTAGAGTAAAACCGTTAGATTCAGAATCCTGTATAGGTTCCTATAGTCCGCCTTTTTACTTTCGAGTGAGGAGTTTTGAAACCAGTTGTTTGTCCATACCTAAGCTCGCTAGAGTAATACTTCGTCGGATCTCCACAAACGTGTCGTTTTGTGAACTAATATTTGTTCGAAGGTATATGAACTCCATAACTACCTTGAAAATTTTGGGATTACTTTTCATCGCTCCAATATGATCAATGTCCAAAATATAAATCATTAAAAAAACTTTTCCCTCTCATAAATAATATTCCTCAACCTATCTTTCATCCAAAGATATTTTTCATTAACACCTTGAAAGAAGTGTTAGAACTTTGAAATTCAATAACAACTCTATGGCTTGTGCCCATTCATGCTTCTTTTCGCATTAATATTTAAAACGCCTCTGGCTTGACACAATTCAATTTTGAACAAACAACAACAAGAACAAAAAAGAAGTCTTGGTGTTTTGTATACCAATACCTCCAACAAACCTCGTTAGCAGGTTTCATTCAAAATATTTTGTATCTAGAGTGTCGAACCCGCTTCAATGTTTGTATACCAACCAACTCGTATATCTTCCGCAAGTCAATTTGAATTTCATTCACAAAAGTTTTTCAAACTTCTTTTAACACAAACATTTCCATATTTTATTAATGAGCGTATCATTATAAAAGGTTCCTGCCAACCGACAACTTAAATAAATGTTTCAAAGTTATATTTATAGACACGAATTCTAGAATTTGGAAAAAATTTGCATAAGGTATTGAGAGAGGTTTAACGAAAAAAACATCGCCGAAAACTAGTTTCTCAATGGAGCCCTTAAGTCGCTTAGTCATCATCAAGTCTTTGGAAGATTATAATTTTGATGTCGGAGACTCAACTGTTAACATCTAACGTCTGTTGTTTCTGAACCCAAGTATCATTTTTGTCAACAGCTTGACAGTTTTGATCCTGTCGAAATCAAAGGATTTTACGTACCCTTTCGCAAATGCACCTAATTTGGAAAACCACTGAGGCGTTAGAATTATAAAATTTATTTCCCCTGACGAAAAAAAGAAACCATGACAATTCTCATTGTCCTCATCACTGACCCCAATCAACAACGATTACGATCTGCACGGAGACTCGCTGTGGGAAGGAATTGCTTTACTTCCGTCGTGTCGCCTCAGTCGTTCGGTCTTCGCTGGATAGTGGTGGCGGGTGATCACATACATAATTCGAGTCGAGTTCTAGTATATCCTGAGGGTAACGTCATTGATAGTTTTATTGCTTCGCACACGATTAATGGACATTGCCATTGATTCAAGGCATCTACATTCTACAGGTATATTTATACTTCGTTTTGTGAAATTAGTCATCCGTGTAATTTGTTCACCTACAGCTTGTATTTGCCACACGGAGAATTTGAAAAACGTTTTTGTTTCTAGAACCGAGGGGTATAATAATAATTTTCTCAATTACACCAATCGGTTTGGAAGCAACAGTTGTTATTAAAATTGACTTGCATGCATGAGATCTGATGTTGGACTTGGAATTATGTATTTATTTTCTGTTTAAACGATTTTCGGGATAAATGAGTTTCTAGTAACTTTCATTGAATGCACATGTAATGAATATTTTTCTCTTAAAGAAATGTACAAAATTGAACTTATCCTTTTTACTTATGACATATCGAAAACATTCGTAAAAAAAACGAGATTTTGATCAAATAAGTATGACATAACAATGATAGAGAAGACGAAAAAAGTGGGTCCAGCGATTCCGTCTGTCTGCCCGTCTGTCTGTAAGTGCACATACAGCCTTAACCACTTCACTGTTTCGATTGACTTCAACTTTGGAAATTAGTGGTTTGAGCGAATTTGAGTGTATCTTTTCCTTTATTTTTTTTTTATATAAAATTTAGGGCAGCCACCATACAATTTATTCGGCCAAAAACCAAATTTCAGTTTTATTAAAAACGGCTTTTTCGATTTATTTTTAATCTTCCTCGAAACACTGATATATTTCATGTAAAAAAAATGTTCTTGTATTATACCAAACGGTACCTCTCACAGAACCGTTTTTTTTTTTATTATTAGATTTTCTCGTTGTGGTCCAATGATATAAATTTTTATTTATGTTTTTATTTTCCAATGTTTTTCTTGTGAGTTAAGTTTTTGAATACAGGAGCGAATTCGTAAAGAGTTTTTCAATAATGACGCTACAAAAGTTTGTTTAAATAAAACAAAACAGTTTTGGATATCAATGAAATTGATGCCATTATGTATGGAACTCGATTTCTTTTGCATGGCCACCACGGGCACGCTTGCAGAATTGCAGACACTGATCAAGCATAAATCGGCCGATACTGCTGCAATTTCATTCGTACGAAGTTCATCAATCGTCGCTGGCTTGTTGGTATAAACGGTAAACCATAGATTTGATGTAGCCCCACAGGAAATAGTCTAACGGCGTTAAATCACATGAACGAGGCGGCCAATTCACAGGTCCATTTCTGGAGATAATGCGCTCATCGAACTTCATTCTCAATAATTCGATTGTTTGGCCCGCTGTGTGACATGTGGCACCGTCCTGTTGAAACCACATATCGTCCAAGTCCATATCATCCAATTCATTCGAAAAATAATCGGTTAGCATTGAGCGGTAGCGATTTCCATTCACAGTAACGTGCAGGTCTTGATCATCACGGAAGAAGTACGGCCCAATGACACCACCAGCATGTAAACCGCACCAATCAGTGATTTTGCGGAATGAAATGGTGCCTCGTGAAGCACATGTGGATTGCTGTCTGACCAATAACGTATATTTTGCTTATTGACGAAGCCATCCAGCCATAAATGAGCCTCATTGCTGAAGATGATTTTTCGATGAAAATCCGGATCATTTTAAAGTTGTTGGTCATCAATCGGCTTCAGTTCTTGCGTCAATTTGATCTTGTAAGGATGTAGGCCAAGATCTTTTCGCGAAATTCACCACAAAGACGTCACAGAGATGCCCAACGCTTGAGAACGACACGTGTGAGAGACTGATTTGGGTCCTCCGCAATTGATGCGCTAGCGGCAGCAATATTCTCGACACTACGGGCACTTCTTTGTCTCACTGGCACGGGAACATTTTGTACTGAGCCTGTGGATTCAAATTTTTCCACTAGACGCTCAATTGTTGATCTGGCAGGACGATTATGACGACCATAAATTGTACGTAGCGCTCTTAAAGTGTTGACCACTGACTCCGAATTTCGGTAGTAAATTTTTATAATTTCGACTCGTTGTTGGATCATATACCTTTCCATGATGAAATGGCAAACCTTACTGAAGAGAAAATATGGCGTCATTTGCTGTCCCTATCGGTCTACTTTTGTAGCGTCCCTATTGAAAAACCCTTTACAACCTAGTCGTGATCATTTTTTCTGTATTATCCTGATTGTATTGCACTTAAAGCCTATCAGAGAGCCAAATAATAGCGTATCCGTATTGAGTCAGCCAGTCAGCTATTTTGGAAATATCTCGAAAATGACTTTTGATGTTTCAAAAACACTTGTCAGTGCAATGTCATGAAGTATTCCTTTAAGTCTAGAAAATAACTCAGGTAACGGATGAAAACACCGATACGAATTTGTTTGAGTCAATATTTTATAGGTTAGCTTAAAATTTGAACGTCATTGATAGATAGTACAGCGGTCTGTCGAATAATGAAAGAGAAGATGAGCTTGCAGGATCGGGTTCAATTTCAATACTAGACCATTTATTGGTTGATTATATCTCACCATGTGCACTTAGGCAGAACAATCATCATTCATCAGCACATGTACGACTTCTCTATCATTGTCCTACACTGCCCACCAAAACATCTCTTAGCCAAATAAAAATAAAGGACACAGGTATCACCGGACACTCACAAAGAATTGTGCTTGAGGCCTTCACAGGGATTGAAGAGCAGGCGAAGCTCGTTGGCCTTAAAGTGAATGAGGACATGATATCAACAAACAAAAGAACAGCCGTCCACCATCAACGTCATAATCGGCCTGGCCAATGAAGTTTCTCACTTCATCTGAGCTCCGGTCTGGGCCTCCTTCAGCAAGTTCTTCCATTCTCCCGATTATTGGACGACGACGCACGCCATCCAGTTCCGCACCTTAAGGCTTTGGGTGTCCTGGTCTATGCCATCCTTCTAGCGCAAATTCGGTCTGCCGCGCTGTCTCCTACCAATGAATTGTACTCTCGGGGCCGGTTCCACTTCGTCCAGCCCACCGGAGTCTACTAAGCTTAATTTTTGTCATCAAGTCTGCTTCGCGTTAGATTTGATACAGCTCGTTATAGTTTCGTCTCCGGAATCGTCCTTCCTCACAAACGGGACCAAATATTCTCCTTAAGATTTTTCTCTAGAATGCGGCTAAGACTTGAGAGCGCCTTTTGCTTAGACACCATGGTTTCGGATTCGTAGAGAACCATATTTGGTTTCAAAATCTAACGTTTATCTAGTTGTAGTCCAGAAAGCCAAAAAAAGACAACGATTCAATGGACTACACAACCCCAGCCATGAAGATGTGTTTTTCGCATCCCACAGTTTAAGGAGGACAAAAAAGACAGAAAAACCTGTTCAAAGATCAGATAACTGCAGATGCCAGACTTTATTCTGACGTATATGGAAAATGCATATGAGGTACCGTTCGCAATGGCCCTGTTTCATGCTGACTAAATGTCATGGATTGGGAGACTGTTTAAGAAAATTAGTAAGATTTGTCGGAGAAAAAAATAATTGCGATAGATTCCTTGTAAGTTGAATCCGTATCAAACTTGAAACCCCTGGAGATAAAATAGAGTGACGCCCTCTATATGCTTAGTTACCACGGTTTATAATGCTCTCAGTAGAAGCTTATATTTTAAATTATTTTGGTGTTTCCCACTTACCCAGTTAAACAAAATATTTAAAAAATGACACTCGGAGCCCTTGAAATTGAACCTTTGTTTTTTCCCGATGCCCTTACATTGATAGCAGCGAACTAATGCAAATTCTGTGACACTTTGCTAGAATTTTGAGCATAACTAACTAAAAAATCAACACCGTTACTTTTCAAGTTGTCCCAAAAGCAAAAACCAACACCAAGTAAGGCCAAACATCAAAGGTGACAATACCAAATGAAAAAAAATAGCGAGTTTCTTCACAAACATTTCTACTCCACTGGATCGTTCAGTGTCTAAAAAAAGTCGAACATTGTTCATCTGTCAACTTCAGTCGAAATTGTAACAAATATTTTCTATGCCCTTCGTTGCAACGTAAACAACTTTTTGAGCAACACTTCCAGTGAACTTATGTTTTAACCTGCCTTCCAGCAGCGCAGCGACTAAGTCGACCGTGACGTAGGTCGTGTTACAGTTTGCAAAAGCCTGAACTAAAAATGAAATCATAACACAATCGTAAAGGCATAGCGATATGCAGATGCTGCCAGATATAATTCGGCATTCGTTCGCTCACAAAGCAATCGATGGTGTTATATCTTTTTCGACAGCCAGGTTAACGCCGGCCGCCGCCGCTGTAGGCTCTGGCACTGAGCACGTGATCACGATCTCCATAGCAAAGGTGACGGAGAATAAAACAAAAGCCTTCTATGCACATAACCTCTGATCGTTTGGGGTCCACCGAGGAGTCAAGATCGCGCGACGAGAACCAAAGCACTACAAATTTCATTCGAAACAATAGAAAACCCAAATAAAAAAATGTACATCTATCGATCTATCTATTGATGATGATTGAGACCCTATACGAGTAAGAGATTAAAGCTGCCTGTGCATTCGCTAGAATGGAGAGGTCGTCGTCGCGTCGATAAGTTCTTTCCCAACTCCAATCGATTAGATGGAATTAAGATTGATTATTTGAGTTGGAAATTATTTTTATTTGATTCTCGACAACCTTCAGAATGTGACGTTTCATTGACAGCTGCGAGCCGCTCGCTCAAGTTTAAAACATCATTAATTCCAGCAAAGAGTCGCCGCACTGCGCTGCTGTCAACGACGAAATAGCAATATGCAAAAGAAAATCACTTTTTCGACACCACAGCGGGGTTCACCGACTCGGCGGAGATGAGATCGATCACATCTTCAGTATCAGTTGAGTTTTCCATTTCGCGACAGCTGATTGAAGAACCAAATTATATCTTCCGAAAATCGACTCAATTAGAAAAAGATAGATGGATTAAGTCAGCCCTTGCACTGACAGACAGGACAGGAGTAGTCGCGGTATTGGTGTCGGAATGCTTTTACTGTGATTGTGACAAAATTTGTGCAGGCCAGGACCAGCCGAGACGGGTTAAAAGCGTTCTTCTCAGATTTAATCCACGGTGAATTTCGAATTTATGGAGATCACGAACTGGAGTCTATAATGTCAGGTTAGAGGAATTGACGTGCGCTTTTCGCGGTGCGGTGTTATGTAAGCGTGCTGACAGCTGCTGACTGCTGCTGCGCACCATCATCGCAATGCGGCAATGAGAGAGGACCGAATATTTATAAGCGATTTGGCCAAAAGCAAATGAACGTACAAAAAATTACTAAAATAAATTTCAAATCAATACGATCCATGATGTCGATTATGGTGATGATGACGGAGACGGTGCATAGAGCCAGCGACGACACGGCTTATGCAATCCTGGTAATGGAGCGTCGCTCGCTGGGGGATTTCTTTTTTTGTCTGTGAATCTGAGCTGTTTTTCATTTAAGAGATCTTCAAATAGGCGCCATCTGGGCATCTGGCATGTTACTTAAGTGACGAATTTTGTCTTGACTCAACTCGTCAGCAATTAAGTTAAATTGTTTTCATTTTGTATTACTTGCGACACATTGACAGATGGAACTTGGTGTTGAAGTTTAGTGATATAGTGATTTGACATTGTTTCTTGACAATCACTTCTTACTTGCACATAGTTTACTTTGAGACCTTTTGAAATCACCTTGTCAGCGCGTCTTCAGACCCAGCAAGTTTTAGAAAAGACGCAAGAACTTATAGTCGACAGCTCCTATTTAGCGACTTCATCGTAGCTAGGGCTTAACGATATTCGATAAAAATATCGGTATCGTATCGTATCGTATCGAAAGTCGATACGATAATCGACACGATATCCAGTATCTGCGATACCGATATCGATACGATAAATGTGTTTATAAAATTATCGATATTATCGTATCGCCGATAAGCACTGGCCGATAACTATCGAATATATCGTATCGACTGAAAGAATTCTATTTTCGACACTGCGTGCGCAAAATTCGAATTTTCTTTCGATAGCATTTACTAATAGTAGTTTACTTGCAGTAATAAACATATTATTTGATTGTTTTTTTAGGCGTTCGCTCGTGCTTTCATTGTCGATCGTCTTTTCTAAGAACCCGATGAACATCGATACTAGAACGAATTGCGTCATTTGTTTTCGAGACATGTTAGTAACCAGTTGATTATCATTTCATATAAAAGGTGGTTGAAAGGTTGTCTTCATCTATAGTCATATATATATAAATGCACCTATACAAATTAAGTCTGTTAGGGGTTGGAATATCAAGCCTAAATTACGCGAAAAGGAACACCGTTCTATATTTTTCTCTTAGAACGGCGATGGGATTGTGAGCTTTCAACAAATGTCAATTTAAAATTGGGGGTTCGGATAGTCTATAATAAAATAAAATAAATTTTTAATAGCTTGCGTTTCACTTTTTGCTCGCTTTAATAGTAATGAAATTTTTTTCTTATTTCGATATTTTATCGAGTATCGTGTCGGTATCGTATCGAATTCGATAACGATACGATAAATTTGTCTTAAAATTATCGCCGATATCGATACGATACGATAAAACAATTCGTTATTCGATACGATACCGATACAATGGAAAAATATCGGTATCGTATCGTATTGTGAAGCCCTAATCGTAGCTGGCTCACGAGGCTTCAAATGTTACCCCGAATTACGTCGAAAAAGAGAAAGGTCTCAACTCAGGTGAAGCACACAGGCTGTATAGGACCACAACCAACTGCGGGTTTGAAACTGGAGACAGCTAGCTAAAAACCGACTTGACTGAAGACTGTTGTTGGATCAGGCCCTTGTTTTAACTGATCTATAGCGCCAACTTGAGTAAGTGTAGATAGAGTAAGTGATTATCGATTGGCTACGGCCCTCTACATTTATTCCCACCATGAAAATTGTACCTTCTGATTCGAAGGTAGATAGATAGATTGTATTTATTACACACATTAAGTTTACATAACATATATTCAAAATCTTTGAGCATGGCATTGCCATCAGCCGATTGACAAAAATAAAATTTACATGTATTATAAATCTCTTATTTTATTAGATAAATTAATTAAAAAAGAACTGAATATCTTGTAATTAACATGACTATCTTTACGCAAAGATTAAAAGTCTTCATCTATTATTCTTTGTCGATATGCCTTAACGCAGCTTTGCAGTACATAAATAATTTTTGGACGTTCATCTCATTGAGGAGATCTATTATCTGGATAACCGATAAGATGTTGGCACCTAGGTAATGTCTCCTGGTTTCAGCTGGAACCGGACACCGGCCTATGAAATGTATGGTATCCTCTCTCTCTTGCATGTAACATAGGTCACAAATTATCGGTAGATCGTCTCTATGTGGCATGTAGTTGAGGCAAAGAAGTTCACCTCTTAATCTTCCCATCATGGATATTTCGTCAACACTATATTCATCTCGAAAATAATTCCTTTCATTAAGATAATGGTTCAAACTGCTGTATAGAGTTCTATGAACTGAGCCTGTTGCTTCCATCACATATCCTTCTCTACACTTACGATCCACATTTGCTATTAGTTCGTAAAGCCTTGGTTTTCATTCGCTCAAGTCATCGCAATTGAGGTTAAGTTGCAGCCCGCACCTTTGACTTAGTTACTGCCATTCTTCCATCCAGCCTGTATTTCTCCTTAGGTATTATATGAAGCATTATTATCTTTGGAAGTTTTTCAATAGACATATTGATGGCCTTAAGAATATAATCTATATATAGCTTAAGGGTCCATTTAAACAGAGGTGGAGGTCCAGTTTCCAGCATGACCAGATAATTCGGGGCGTTGGACGGAACATCTCAGCAATTTTTCCACCGTTTCATACTGTTTGTAGCCCCACACCTGAGCCGAATATAACATGATGGCTTCTGAAACTGCTTCAAAGGCTCGATGGCACTATGTCTAATATTTTTGTTCGAAAAACACCTGTTCCACGTGGCAGCGATTGCGGTCTTAGCCTTTGCAAGCTTATCCTTAAAGTGGTTCTCCATTTCACTGTTACGGTTACGCCCGCCTACTTTCCTGAATATTATGTTTTTTGACTTTTCTAAATTCACAGCCAAGTCCCATATTTTGCAATAGTCACGCAAGCGGTTTATCATTAATTGAAGAGATTCTGGCGAGTATGCGAGAACGACAATATCGTCGGCGAACATCAGTGCTTTGATAGTTTTTCCGGCGTACTCAATACCACAAGGTAGGCTTTCGACGAGATCTTCAATATAGAGGGTAAATAACGATGGGCTTAGAGTACATCCTTGTCTAACTCCTGTGCAAGTGTGGAACCAATCTGACATCTCTTCGCCATTCCAGACAGCTGATTTTGTGCTGCTATAAAGATTTTGGATTATCCTTGCAAATCTCCAGGACATTCCCATGAGATACAACTTATATATCAAAGCATTTCTATTAACAGTATTAAATGCTGTCTTAAAGTCAACAAATAATGCATATAATTTTGCTCCTTTATTCATAATGATTCTGCAATACATCTCAAGACGAAAATGTGGTCAATTGTAGAATAGCCTGATCTGAAACCAGCTTGATACTCCCCAATTAGATTATTGTTCCTGATCCATACATTGAGACGATGCTGCAGGACAGTTGAAAAATTTTATATGAAGCGTTCAAAAAGGATATGCCCCTATAATTTGCCGCATCTGTTGTACTACCTTTCTTGTAGATAGGAAAGATCAAGGATTCTGTATATTGTCGAGGGATACGCCCATCTTCCATTATGTTATTGAAGATTTTTAAAAGATTACTAATAAGATCCTGAGTTCCATATTTGTAAAATTCAGCGGGAATTCCATCCGATCCTGCTGCTTTTTTGTAACCTTTTCAACGCGTCATTTACCTCATCGAATGTGAACGTTGTATCAAGGATCTCATTATCAATGTTTGGTGCAGCGTACAGATTTGAACTAGTATTTTCCGAACCGTCCAGTAACTTTTTTGAATGTGTTAGCAGTACATTTGGTTTTAGCTATTGATTGATTACATAAGACTTCCCATTAAGTTTCCTCACTAAAGTCCAAAAATCTGCTCCATTCCTGCAACTTCCTTATCGTCTAGCTTCTGCTTCATAATATTTCTCTTTTTTTTGTTTACATAGCAACTTGTACTTCGTGTTTGCTTCAAGATACTGAGTTTTGTTATGCAATTCATTTGAGTCACGGAATGCTTTTCTGATTCGTAGATATTGCCCGGAGCATCGTACCTGCTTATGAGTGCCACCAAGGACATAGTACCTGTCGATCTGCAACCGCTTAGGGTATCGCCCCTCTCCCCCTATTTTTTCCGAGAACCAGTCAAACATACAAAGCTTAAATTCCAAGAACGAAGAATACTGTAGTTTGGTCAGTAGAGCAAATAAATACGGGACTTCAAACCAAGACGTCCTGATGAATCCATTTGGCATGCAGAACTGAAAACATTTAAATCTGGACTGAAATGCTTAGACACACTTATTGAATAAGGTACTGTTCCCACCTAAAATGTAGAGGCCGTAAGACTGAATAATAATGAATATAATGCTCACGGTGAAAATAAAAACAGATTTAAGTTATCGTTTCATTATTTACATTTCCCACAACGATTAAGTTCCACAGTTCTTTCCCAACAAAGCAGTTCATCAACCGATTTTGATTCTAAAATGATATTTCTTCTAACAATACCATAACTGCAATTATTCCGAGAAATCATAAGGTTAATGCATCGCTTACCATCTTTACCAAAAAAAATTCCGACAAATTTTCGTTTAATGCCCAAAAATCTATTAATAAAATTATTAACGAACATTGATGAGCGAATAATGACTTTTTGTTGTCATTTTTGATAAGCTTTCTGTGATAAGCCTTTAAATATTGAAACCACCAACAGCCGTTAACAACATTTTGCTTAATGATTAATAAACCATGACTGTTAAATGTTTTATTTGATTTTCGATTTGCAACAAGAATTCAAAAAGCACCAAAATATTGGAAAAGTTGCCCAACTGTCTGGAATTGTTCAGTTCCATTGGTATTGGTCGTTATAACAGTGGGAGTCACCTTAAAACTGTTTAACAGAAAACATACATTGCTTCAGACAAAATTGGCTGATAACTTAAAATATCAAAATCTCTTGACTAAGCTCGTTCCACTGTCAGTGTGACATTATTTGACATTTACTTTTGGTGATAAAAGCCGATGATAAGC
>CAKKXW010000001.1:83801960-83818818 GCA_920937365.1 Sphaerophoria rueppellii
GTTTTTATCAAATTGAAAAGGAAAATATGGATGATTTTGATACTGGTTTCTTTTTATTTGATTTTGAATTTGATTTTTGGTGAAACTTTAACCGCCAACTCATCAAAAGATCTTACACTCGTTCGAAAATAGTCAACAAAATGTTCAGGATTTGGTCTCATATTTTGAAACGATGAATAAAATAGTTCTTTTGTTTTGTTTTGCAATAATAAACTCAATATTTATTTTATTTACTCAAAATAACCTTATCTATTTGCCTTGACGGCTACGACTTTTTGTTTTGTGTCAAACCGTGTGATCATCAAAGTTTTGCGAGTCAATGCGTTGACACTGATAAGTAAAAGTCACGTTGACGCACCTGTGCGTCAACTTAATTTGGGACAAAATTGACCCAATAGTGTCAATCGTGTGATAGTCAATGCCTTATGCATTGACACTGTACACTTTGACGGTGAGATGACAGAGAAAATATTTATTTTTTTGTGACGTCAGAGAGTCAACGCGTTGACCGATTTCGTTGACCGTGTAGTCATGGCTTTAAGCTTTCCGATTTTGGCAGCTTTTCCAAGTTGAGATTTTGGCAAGAATAAACGATGGAAAACAGGTATCCACGATGACGCCATCACACCCTAATATCACCTCTTCCATTTATAGCCAATCTGCAATAAAAGCTAACTCTGCCGCTCTAATCAAGTCAAAGTGTTAGAGCGAAGGCCTGGGACATAATGTTAATCAAGTCATCTTAAGAATGTTGTAAGGCAAAACTAGAAAGGTCTTGGGAAGTTAAGCACAGATCGCTTTGTCTGGCAGCATTTTCGTCTAACAAGCATTTGTTAAATTCGACTCAAAGTGTCAAAAAATGAAAAAAGTTCAACTCGTTCGAGTAATTTTGAAAGCTTCATTCCTTACCGAACGTAGTTTGCATGATTTATTTTTTGATGCAGTTGAAAATTCGTTGGTAACGCCCGGTAGACAACTTTATATGTTCGAAATTTTCGAATAAGGAGCTCTTGGAATATAGCAAAACGTAATACATCGCTGGGTCTTCGGTCGCAGTTGTTTGTACAGTAACCATGTGCACATAAACAGAACACTGGGTTACAATATATAATATAGGTACGGATAATACGAGAAGATATGACAAATTTTTATTACTTATAAGGTCTCTCTTTAAATACCAAAAACGGGATATAAGCTCCTTGGCGGAGATCCTTATAATATATTATATATACGTAAAATTGGTTTTAAAATGGCACGCCTCAATGTATAATCTAAGATTGAGAGTATTAATGCAATCACGATCACTGCCCTATAAGTTCGATAATCCTCCATCTTTAAAAAAGGCGATCCATTGATATATTAACCTTTTACCCTTTCTACAATACTATTATTGGAGGTTCCCTTAATTCAAACAGACTTACGGTAGGCCGTAGATAAAAAAATGCATTGAGTCAAATCCTTTAACAGATCAAATAGCATTATTTTGAACTCAGACTACAGACAGTGCTCTAATGAAAAAACCGGCTGCTTTCCTCCGCTAAGACTTTTCAACCATAATACTTGCTTTTCGGAATTCTCATCACTTCATTATAGTTTGCCATTGAGCTCAACTTCACTGCTTTCAAACCTGAAGCTCAAGCTGTGCCTCGGGCATAAGCAGGGTGCAAACATCCTTCTAAGTTTTAAGTAGACATGCGTAAATTTTATTTCAAAAAAAACGCTTCAACGACTTAAAACTTTAAAGCGAAAAGCTTTTTATCTTGATATTTGAATATCGATCGTATGAAGTGTAACAATACAGAGAATGCTATTTGCAAAGAGCTTATCTGAGATTAAGATGGGTGCTAGGGTGTACCTAATCGACTTCTAGTAGTGAAATATTAAAATATTATGGAATTATTTTAAGTTGAATAAGATAATTTGATACAAGATAATAAGACAGTGTGATTGTCCCAGAGATATAAAGTTCCCAACATGACTCCTTGGTTGATCAATGGGGTGCGAGAAAAATAAGAATTGGTGGCAGAGTGACCCACCCTACTATGTACGTAGAATACAAAATTGTAACTATAACACTTTTTAATATGGGCAAAAATATCTTTGGCATTTGAAACTAAATGAAAGTCTAGTTTTAAATGAAATGGTTATGGACATAATAATATGTGGTTACCGTCAATTTTATTTCCATGAAAATAACAATTACTTATCCTACTTCATCATCTTATGATCGCTGTGAAAACCATAGTGATTATATAATACCTAGAGTCGCGACCTTTTCCTCCCTTGCCGAAAACACCCTCAAAATTTGTCTGAGGTGAACTCTCACGATCCTCTCTTTTTTTTCGTGTCCGTGAATCTGTGTAAGAGGTGAAAAAAAAGTGAGTACTCAGCCGTGAGTAAAATTTGTTTTCCTGTTGCCCAAACCCAAAGTGACAGACTTCCACCACAGCAAATACGAGACTAAAGGCACGATTGTATGTTCCAATACTTCGTCCAAAACAAATCTGCAGTACAGGGAAAATAGGACATTCATCTCTCACTCTATCTGTAGAGGAATTCCATTACGTTGTGTGAAAGAAAAAATTGGCACGGGTTACCGTAGATTATATACTAAAACTGTAAAAAGCTCTCCGAAAAATCGAAAGAGTTGCCTTCTATATTTTATTTACATTGTCTTAAACAAAGATTTTCATTCAGAAAAAAAAATTTAAGAAAAATATGAAATAAATTTGAATTTCGTAATTAAAACAAAAAAATTTTAATCGCACTAAACTTCAAATTAATAAATATTTCTCTGCATAATAAGCCTACTCTTTTTTTTTAACAGATTTTAAGTTTTTATTGCAAAAAAAAAAAAAACAAAAAATGGGCTGGCAATGATTACCTAAGAAAAAGCTACGATTCTTGAAAGCTCCCTTACAGAATCGAAATAAAAGTAAGCATTATTTCCTGGCAACGCTGATTTATATGTTTGTACTGCAGATTTTTTTTGGACGAAGTATAAGGGTAGTATGCGTAGGTACTACTTCGATTTATTTTTTAAATTTATTAAGATTTTTGATACAAATATTGGTAAATTATAGTGCAATTATATGTTAAAAGTGCAAAGAAACAATATAACGTATTTATTTCTTATATTACATGCATTTTTTGTATGTTTAAGTTTTTTTGAAAAATTTTGAGCTCAACGGAATCTTGTTTTCGAAACCTGAGCCAATGAAACCCACCTCTACTCAAACCTGAGCATTGTATCTAACTCAGTGCGAATGTATTGGTGCAGTCTCTCATTTAAAAAGCATTGGAAAACTAACACATTCTCACTGGGTTAGTATAGTACAAAAAGACCAAATTGCAGCTTGTAGGCAAAAAGAGAGCGAACACCCGGAGTCGCGACTCTAGGTACCTACATATTATATATTCTCTATGTTGAAAACGATTTCGACGAATCCCACTTTTTGATGTCATATCGCTTTCTTGAAATGTCTATACATATCTTCATTTTTATACCTCCGTTTTTTCGGCTCTTAATTTGTCAAACTCTTAGGGAAACCCAAATATTGTTCGAGTTAGAGAGATCAGAACAAAAACATAAAATGTAAAAAAAAAAGACCCAAGTTCTTTTATGAGCGAACAACACTGTGTAAAAAGTCAGCCACCAAAAGTAATGAGATCTGAATATCTTAAATCATATAGAAGATAATACAACAATATTAAACAAAAATAGAAACTGAGCCCAAAGTTAGTTTGAATGAAAATTTCAAGTTCACTTGGCAACTCTAAACCCTAAACCCTAATCGAAACGCGAATTTCAACCTTCTACGATCATTTTAAGAAAGTGGGCGGATACCACGTTCTTGAATGAAAAAAATGAAATTTTCGACTTTTTCATTTGTATAGAACCGAAAACCTCCCATTGTACCAAATTTCAAGATTCTGATAATTTTGATGATCAGTCAGTGAGTCAGTGAGTCATTCAGTCAATTACAGTTTTTGAATTTTTTACTGTTCAATATCTCAGGAAGTAGTGGTTCTACAAAATTATTTTTTTTACAGGGCCTTTGTACCCATGAAGTTAATACGTAATTCAAATTTAAAGCTTCTACCTCTATGGGTTCAAAAGTTATGGGGGTTTTAATATGTGCTTGAGTTCGATCCTGTAAAAAGGGAGTAGTGCTAGAACTTGGCTGGGCACTACCGTGCCCTTTGATATTCAATTTTGGAAAAAAACTGAAGGGAATGATAAAAATATGCTCAAAATGCTCGAGTTTAAGAGAATTTTGACTTAGGGAGAGTTCGATGTATATTCAACATTTTTAAAAGATTTAAAATTAGTATTTTCATAGAGAATATGCGTTAGGTGACTAATGATTACTTGTATCTGTTTACTTGTCGAGTAGACTGGCCTAGCCTGTAACCAAATTGATGTTTCCCAATAATAGGATATTTTCTTATAAGATGAACTCAAAAACCTTATACATAACACTTTAATTGGTTCTCTCTGTGATATATCCCCTTTCTTATGTATGAGATATAAATAAGATTTATTATGAAATCTTCGAAAATATTACATAAACCAACTAATCTTATAGTATTCTTTAAAAAACACTGTTTTTCTAAGCTTGATGTGAACAAAATAACTAAAACGTCAATAAATAAAAATGCTTTCGAATCTCAAATTTCCCATAAAACAAAATTTCCATATTAAACTCATAGCTTTTTTGAAAACTCAACCTAACTGCATTTCAATGAAAATTATGGCTATTATTGACGCCTAAATACCAAGAAAACAAAACTATCATAAACGTCTACAGTGGTAGCCAGTTACTATTATTTTTTTTCCGGTAAAATATAAGCCCTATTAGATTTGTGAACCTTGATAACAAACAAAACACACAAAGCTAATACCAAATTTAAATAGCAAATGTATACGTTTCATTTATGAATTGATAATTACTATTTTCCCTCAGATGAATAAATTCGTTGATATCTCAAATATGCACTGAAAAACACTCATATTCATCGTTTTTGAATTTAACTTTAATCGTTCTAAGCCTCTACTACTGATGCTGTTCTCTATGGTAATGGTAGGAGCTATTAAGAAGTTAAAGGTAGGTCTCTATATACGGCTTATTATATTCTCAAATTTGCTGTTAGACTATCAGTTGTTCATATCAAATGAAGCATTCATCCAAAGTGCTTTAACTGAACGAAACGATATTCAAAGTACTAAAAACAACATCGAATCTCCAAATTGTTTAATATTCAATTTGGCTTATAGGTTCTGTGTAGGTGTAGGTTTTTTTTTGTCAGCTCTTAAGTGTCATTTAAGACAAGGTGTTCTGAAATCGACACTGTTTTTTTGGCCCATAAGCAAATTATGGCTTGAGTGGCATGGCGTCTGTCATTTAGCATTTGGGTTATTGCTTGAGCTAGCTGCTGCTGCTGATTCAGATGTCAACTTGATGTTGTTTTTTTGTGATGTGTGCTGTTTTGTGTCTCAGCTCTGAAATGGTGATTTAGTGGTAATTTTATAGATTTTAACGATGCAGTTTACGGTTAAGTTTATGAATTATGATTGATCACAGAGATTAGTATTGAGTGTAGGTGTATGAGCGATTTGAGATGGTTCTTGGCGTTTATGACATGAAAATAGCAGTCGACTGCTTCCAGTAAAAACATAAAATAATAATGGTGTTTCTCGAAAAACAAACAGATTAGAGTCAATCAAATTGATTAGAGATTCTTACACTTTGATTAGCTGGACGAGTAAATAAGTGATCTATTTTACATGCGTGGGTGACGAATTTTTTGCAAAGCATGTAAAAATTTGATTAGGTACTTGAATATTCTCGAGGAGAGTTTTAGCTTATAGAACATCGATCATAAAATTAAGACATTACATAAATTAATTATTTTCTGGAGGAGAAAGGAAGAGCGGACTTGCGTCCGCAGTTAGTTGATAGAATGATCTACTTTCCAATACATCATGATTACAAAAAAAATATCCCAAATATTGTGAGAAAGGCTTTCAGCAAAAAGTAAAATACGGTCTATGGAAAAATTACAATATGCCAATCATATAGATCGATATCAAGTCAATAAACAAGAAAACACAAAACTAATCGAATTATATCGTAACTACTTAAATAAGTTGTGATTTTTCTCAATCTTGACATCCGTCATAGAATTTTAAATGAACACACCTTCAAGATTTTTTTTTTAAATACACTGGGGCGCTATGCAAACGCTTGAAACATAGGCAATACATTGATGGCGACCGGCTGCGGCGGGGCTCCCACTCTTTGTATACGTGAGCACAAGTCTCTAGCTTCAACTTGATGTTAAACGGGTAATTAGTTTTCTCGAAAAGATAATTTCCTCAATGGTAGTAAATAGCTTAATTATTTCAAGCACACACCCATTTCGATTAGAAAAATCCCGTTTGATTGGTGCACTACCCGACCAGACATCAGACAGCACAACAAGACTAATCACATGCGACCGAGACTTGAAGGACTCTTTCATCAAAGTTGAATGCAATTACATACACACATATCCTGTACGCTGCCAACTTAACAAATTGTCAAAATTAACATTACGTCTATTGACAATTTATATCGATTTTCGTTGGTAGACCTCTCAGGACTGACCTTACCTTTTTTGTCATGCGTCATGTCTTGAAGTCGTCACATCAAGTTTATTTAAATTAGACTTCAATAGAGTTCTAAAAACAATGAACAGCAGAAGAGAATATGAATTTTTGTGAGATGACAAAACACAAAGCTTAAGTTATGGTTTGTTATGTTTTAAATAAAATTTGAATAAATTTATCAGAGAAACATGTTTATATTAACAGTTGTTGCGCACAAAATTTTAGCATACGTATTGGTATTGGAATTGTGATTGTTAGAAATGCTGAAAACTTCGTGCGGATTAAATGTCAAAATTATGAATTGGTATGACATTATAATTTGCATTTCCATTGTCTTTATGTTATTTGTTATTATTATTCTGTATCAAGGCAAGTGAATTTATTATTTTAAAGTTGTGGTTGTTCCGTTAGAGGAAGTTTAGTGATATGAGAATTGTTTTAGAATGTTAGATACATAAGTCCGAATGGTCTCAAGGCTTGCCAAGTGTAAGTAAATGAAAATGAACATTTTACATAATGTAAAGACTGAAAACTAAGGCAAATTAAATAAGAATAATGACAACTGAAGCAACTGGTGTCATTGTAACAAAATAGCAAAATTTACGAAAAAAAAATTGAGGAAAACATTTTGGAAAACAGAGCAGAACGTCTATCGATGCCATTATGGTATAACATTAGGCGTGTTTTTTTGCACGCGTATATACGCTTAAAATGAACAGTGCACAAAAAAACGACAAATTTTTTGTTTAAGCAATTTGGCATCACAAGTTGATGATATGTAAACGAGAGGCAGAGATGATATAAGGTAACGAGATGGGAAACTAAGCTGTCAAAATGACAGATGCCTACAAGCGTTTTTACCAATACTATCACAGTTTGGACCATAGTTTCTTTCAAAGTATGCGTGGTTTTACCAACACTATCACAGTTTGGACCATAGTTTTTGTGAAAGTATGCGTGTTTTTACACAGTTTTTTTGTTTTTTTATTATTCATGTACAAGGAAAGAAAATAAAATGAAAGAAAATGAAAATTGTGGGATCTAGGGAGTGAAACGTAAGTCAGTTTCCCATCTTGTTACTTATTTAATCTTTGACGAGAGGAGAAAGAAGAGCAACGCCAGCGGGAATTTTTTCTCCAGAGAACAGAAGAATCTCTTGCTCAAAGAAGAAAACCAAGAGAATGAAGAAAAGAGATCTGGATAGAGACAGAGATACGAAGGCATGGAACATACAAAAGTAGCCAATGATTTCCTTTGATTTGAAATATAACAACAGCAAAATCATAGCTTGCTTGGGTAATTATTAAATGAAATGAATTTCGAATGAATTTCGGAATGAATTGTTGAAAATTCATTGAAAAGGGTATATGGTAGCATTGTTTTTATATCCGCTTATTTCATAAGCGTGGATAATTATCGCCGCTAACTAAGCGGATATAGAAATTTATTGTTGTTGCATTTGCATGCAAATATTTTCTTAAGCGTATATACGCGTGCAAAAAAACACGCGAAATCCACACCAAATGACCAAACAGACTTTATCGGGATTAATTGGACTCATCTCTTATGGATTGGTATCTCAGCCTCATCACTGAAGATGATTATCAACACCGCATAATGAGCGAAGTACCTTCGTGGAGTGTGGCCGACACAACAATTTTGATAAATCAGTTTTATTGCGATTACACACTTGTGTGTGACCATGCTTGTTTTGACTGAACAAATGACAACCAACTTTACAGATGTATTTTTAATTGTTAATTGTTTAGATTAAGATATGCCTGAAAGACAGCCTTCTTTTTCATTTTTAACAAACCAAATTTGCAATCCTAATGGCTTAAGACACACACATTTAGTCTGGCTTATTGATCCACATAATCTACATAAATGAAATTCATTTGCTTGGATGCCAAGAATTTTAATCTTTGGAGTGATTTTCCTTCAAATTGGAGCACCGTGCTTTTTTAATCAACTAATACACTCATTATGTACCTGCATTCATTCAATGGTATTTTGATAAACATATAACTTTCCTAATATAAATTGAAGATTCAAATTATAGGTTCTTTAAAATAGGTACCTACCTACGCGAATCAAATTTTGGCGTTTGTCATGCCACGCTTGGAATTTATTAAGGTTAATTAAAACGATAAACAGAAAATGTTTTAAAAGAAAGCATTTGATGTTTGCATTTAGGACAGCATGCAAAACTAGTAACAACTAAATGTAATAGAATAAAATAAGATCACTTTTTTCAGATGAAATTGTTTCCCGCTTGAGGTGAGAAATAATTTCACCTGAAATTGCATTATTTCCCACCTATGTATTTATTCATTCAACAACTCAGTTTTCAAATCACGCAATTTTTTTTTTTTTTGATTATTATCAGAATCTAGGTAACTGAATTTCTGAATGAAGCATGTTCCAAAATTTTGAGAAACCTAGTCATCGGGAAATTCAGTTTTCAAGACTGAAAATAATAAAAAAAATCGCGCCATAGCAATGCAGTTTTTTGTGGTGACGTGAAATAACGCCCAACGAAATAAAGCCAAAACGCTAAAATTTGCACTTATTTGGTTTTCGAAATCGAATTAGAATTACTTGAACGTTGGTTTCATTTTATTTGCAAAAACGAGACTATGGCATTTTGGTCTTATATATCGTTTTTAAATTTATATTAATTTTGTTAAAATGTTTTTCAACGGTTCCGTGTCACATAACCGTATTTCGAACATATATCTATTTGTCACATTTGTAAAGCTTCACTTGGCCATATTTATTTGCTACTTTTTGCCATATCGTCACTTAAGAAAACAGTATGAGTTCTCGAGAATTCTCAAGATTTTAATTTATTAACTTATGAAATTTAAATTCAAAGAAAAATAATAATCGTCATAATTCAAAGCGAAGCGAGTGAAAAAAGAACGTTTGCCAAAGAGAGAATCAAATTGTGACGTAAAATTAAAAAAAATCGCGCGAATTTTATTTAAACTATAGCGCAAAGTGTAGCTAGCGGAAAAATGTGTTTGCCCCGGAAAGAATCAATTTGGGGTGAGATAGTAAAATTCGCACAGCCACAAGCTGTGATTTGGGGAGCGATTTTCTTTGGGTCAAACATTTTTTTCCACTTCTCGATTGACATTTATTTTTTTCTTAGTTCAAATCTTATATCAAATAGCTAAATAAATTGAAATCTATCCTTGTAAACTCATAATTTTTTTTTCCATAGATAAAGTCATGTAAAAATAACAACGCAATACACTGCAAAATTTGCAGAGGAGAAAAAGAAACCATCAAAACTGCATAGAGTTGAAACACATGTTACTATAAATGTTTGGATTGAATATTTACGTAGTTTCAATCCTTTTTTAAATACCTAAACATTTTTCGTTATTCAGAAATCTATTTCTATATAAACTTTGGATTATCAAGCGATTGCGAAGGTGTCTATTTGGCGAATCAGAACTTTCGTGCGTAAAAAAATTAGGTACAAAGAATTCAGTTGTTTTGTTTTCAAAGAATTTTTCGGTTAATTCTTTTTTTAAATTTGCAAAAAAGCAGAAAAACTTGTTTTGAAAATTTGGTCTTAAGTCCAACAATTTTTTGGAGCAATTTCTGACTGACCTAAGAATTAAAGCCAAAATGGCATTGTTTCGTTTTTGAAAAGGATACTAGGCCGAATTTCAAATTCCGCAAAATTTCGTTAGGCGTTATTTTACGGCACCGTTTTTGGTGGACAAATTATGTATAAGTAATTAGCACAAAATGATAATTTCTTGCAACTGTAATAAAAAGTTAAATTATTTTCCAATTTGTGTGGGACATAACATCACACAGAAGTGAAATTCGGGCCCTAAAAAAAGTGAAGCTGACTCCCACCTTAGATGGAAAAAAACTTCACTTGGAAAAAGTGAAATTATAACTCAAAAGAGGTAGTGTCCGTAGCTTAGTGGTTAGGTGCGTTGGCTTCTAAGCAGAACGTCGTGGGTTCGAATCCTACTCGGGCCCAAAGTTTTTATTTCATCTTTCACGGACACTGCCTCTTGCGAAGAACTGACAAAACTTCCAAGAGTATCATCTGTCATGAAAAAGTGCTTCTCAACTTTGCCGTTCGGTATCGGCGTAAAATTGTAGGTCCCCTCGCACCTAGAGAATTGTTGATGAGAGTAAGCCACTAAGGTCTTGGCTCTTCAAGAACTGTCGCGCCACTCTATTTTTATTTATTTTAGAGGTTAGACTATGACCCATTTGAAGCTATGATCCGTGAAGTTTTGCACAAGCACCGAAATATGATGTAATAAACATTTTTTTTTTTTCACACAATTTATATTCAACCCACCTGTTTTTTTGCTAGATAACAAGTTTTGTAATATACAAACATTTTCTTTAAATCACTGGACAAGTGTGTGATAAACTCGATCTAGGAGGGTTCCGTACTCTTTTATCTTTCACTAAGTTACTTAAAATTTTGGAACATGATTCATTCGGAAATACAGTTGTCAGGACCTTCGCGCGATATGATAACTAAATGTTGGAATAAATAAGTAGGTAGATACGTAATAATTTAAATTTTTTTTTATTATATTTGAATTAAGAATTTAATTTACTACAAGGGGTAACATTCTTTTATAAAATTTCAATATAAGGAACACAATAGGCCTAGGCAGGCTGAATTGAAACTCTTCACATAATTTTTTTTGCCTTTTATTCTATTATGAACACATTTCAATAAATGTATTTATGGATAAATAAAAATTAAGCATACAGAGAAAAAAATATGATTTAACTTTGTGTTATTTGATTATTTCTAAATTTTTCAATTTGAAATATTGCCAAATTGGTATTACTTCGTTTTCTTAACCGAAATAAGGTCATATTTAGAATTTGACGTTTGTTCGTTCTTAAAAACGAATAACTGCCTTTTTTTGAAATTGGCTTTATTTCATTTGGCGTTATTTTACGTCATTGAAATTAAAATCTTGTAACTAATTATTATTTACAGAAAGCAAAAAACATAAGTTTTTCTTCACATGATTCTTCAACAGTTCGTAAGAATAAAGAAGTTCAGAAGATGTTGGGATAAGCTTATAAAATTTAATAGATTTTCTAAAAAATGCAATTCAAATTTATCAATATGTGAGTAAGAACATAACATAAACACTCAGTTCGGCATATGTATATTCTTCCGTATTTATTTTCTATTTAAGGACTAACCATTGAAACATTTTTAAGGACAAATGACAAAAAAAAAAAATCGAATAGATAGCTAGTTTTGAAATGTTTGCAATCACAAATATTAAACATCATCACAAAAATGGAAAATAAATTTTTCTAATTCTATTCGGTCAGACATGTTTAACTTCCTTTTGAAAAAAATATTTCAAATTTTGAAAAGAAATATTTTTATGATCCGTTTTTCTGATAACCAGCTCCAAACATATAAAACGTGTGCATGTTGTTATCTCTACGGAAATGGAAATCCTATGCGAATTGAGCTCAGCAGCTTATAGATTTCTATCTTAAACATTAATAAGAGGTCCAGATCTAAAAGTCCACAAGCCAAAAGACCGTAAATACATTTTTCCCTCTTTCAGTGAGTCCACCTAAGTGAACAATCTTCTGGTAAAATATTTTCGTTCTTCAGCCATGCAAATTATGTTTCATCTGTTTCAAACAAAATGCCAACTTTTCACAAAACATAAGGTTTAACGTAGACAGAAGCCAAAATGAAAAATGCATTGCAGGCTGTGGACCGCAGTTTGACAAAGCATGAAGTTTTCAAGCACTCAACATAGGTATTACGAAGAACCATAAGAAATGGTTCAAATGAAAGGAAACGGGAGTTCTTCAACATATACGGCGATCCAGAGACATATCATTGCCAAAGGTTGGCTTGTCATGCTCCAAAAATGCTGCAATATCCAGCCGAGCGTCGTTTTCTGCAGATTGAACAACATCTCCAAGAGCCTATGCTGGAAGAAATGACTATGCCTATTTATAAGATGTCACATTCGCAAATTGCGAACGATGAATTTTGCTAGAGCTTATAGAAACTGAACAGACACTTTGTCAACGATCACTTCAAAAAAGTAAGGAACCTAATGGAGAATTAAGACACCCAGCATAGACTAGAGAGAATCTTTAAAATGGACGAGAAATGCTGCAGGATTTCACACTGCCATCCACAACCAAAATCTCACAGTTCAAAAACAAAACAGAATGTTTTCTTACATTTTCTTACATAATTTATTTAAAACAAAATGATTACGAAACGACGTTAAATTGATTGTGATTTTATTGTATGTTAGAACTTGGGTTCAAAATAATAACTGCCGATGAACAATTTTTGGAAAATTTAGTGTGATACTAGCTCAAAGTTATAACTCTTCTCTCGTTCATAATCTTCTCAGTAGCGACTGTTGTCAGTAGACACTCTTACACAGTAACTTGAAAACATAATTGTAGACTTGCGTTTCAGGTTTTGATTTAATCAAGGTTTGAACAATAGTTATTTTGCTTTACTAATTTTGTCTATGACTTGTTTGTCTTTTGATCCGTGGTGAACAATTGCTTATAAACTTGAGGGTGCTCGTTTTATTTCTTCTTACTAAAAATTAAAAAAAACATTGCGATGAGACGCTGGTATAATGAAAATATAGTTTCCGAAGTTGACAAGACAGAGCTTATAGTAAACTGTCATCGATCATCTGATAGAAGAAAAAATAGTTTAACGTACGTAATTAGAAAAATATCAATGAAAGACGTCCTTAATAATGCAACAAAAATACGGTGATTCTGCATGAAGTTACATTTTTGCTTCAGATTCTTTTTAAGCGGTTCGATGAAGATGTTTATCATGATTTCTTAACACTCAAATCAATAGAAAGAAGAGGGGGTTTTCACAAGACAAATACCACAATAAGTACTTCTTTACAAAAAGAAAAGGTTCTCAAAAAATCATCAAAAAGAGTCAACGAAACACTGAAGAAGATCACCACTTCAAGTCATACTAATCCATATCTTTAGCTTGTAAAAGATTTGTTTTGACATACAAATTACTTCAAGTGAATCCTCTTGACTTTTATTTGTCCAATAAAAACACCCTTTCAACAACAACAATAAAACAAAAATGTAACACCTTCGCTTTCAATACTTTTGAAAATCGCCGCCGCAACGTCTCGTTTTGCACAGCAGATAAGAATAGGGGAAAATAAACCCGAAACCAGAGAATCAGTAACATGATTCACGTTCAAATGAAATTCACATTATCCATGTGCAATCAGTTGATGTTTGTCAGTTGATTTTCACATTTCACTTTTCCGGATGGGTGACAGACAAATTAATCATTAGGGGTGCAAAACACGTATCGGTAAATAAATTGAAAAAAATTCCACTAACCTGCATAACCCAAAAATTTGCGGTTGGCACAATTTGATCGCCGATGATAATATCCGTATGCATCTAGCAGCAGCTGTTCGAATCGGCAGGTTCTGATAATCTCTGGAGAACCCAATTTCGGGAACAGAAAAACTATTTTTTTTAAATATCCAAGTTTTATTATGATCGCAACATTAAGTAGCAGAACGGAATTACACTTGAATATATTTAAATCGGAAATTAAAGACCACAAAAGGCGTTTTCATGCAACTCAATCGAAATAAGAGGATTCGCCATTTTTTCGCAACAAGGACTTGGACTTCCCTTTAAGGAACACTATTCATTAAGAGGTTCCGTTCGGTGTAAACACTCAAAATTGTTACACTTAAAAACAACACACACTATTTGTACCTCAACTATTTAACTCATTTAGATGGCACCCCAAATTTCTTATATATTTTCTAGACAGCTCAAGATCGCTTCACTTTCAATGCAATAGCCCAATGGGGCGGTAAAAGTAAGAAAAAATGCGGACGTCAAAGACAGTATTTCACGCGGAAACACCTTTCGCGTAAATTTACAATCCGCAGCAGCACACAAAATAATGTTTTTCGATCGAATAAAAAAAAAAAAAATACGATCGATCAGCGTCGATCGATAAAAAGTAGAAAAAATAGGTAAGACCAATAAAAAAGAAAAAAGAACACAGACACTGAGACGAAACGATCGAACGACAACCGACTAACGACAACAATAATGACGACGGACTACGACGACGCACAGGTTAGAAATTGTTTCCTCTCCGGTTACCTGGTCGAGACTGATTGGATAACATATAGTTCAGGTTTCACGAGGCTCATTTCACCTGAGCAGGTGAACCAGTAACACATCGCTAGACACCAGTTCGCTTTAACACACAAGTCCAAGAGCGAGTTAACTATATTCGCTCTACCATCGACCACCACCGACAATGTGACGGCGAAAGACGGCATTAGTGTAAAAGCAAGACAAGTAAGAGGCGACCATAGAATCCAACCAACAGCAGAGAAAAACTCTTATACGAGTGTGATTTGTGATATTGAGTTATAACTCATATGAACCAGGTGTTTTGAGTGGAACTCAATTATGGGCTTCGGACGAAAAAAGGTATAAACACTTAACAAGCGAAGTAGGTATCTGACTTTGTTGCCAGAGCTAGTGGCGAGCCGGTTGGTGGATGTGCTCATCGCTGTCGGACGATCTGTGAGGGATAAACATTTGTATTTACTCTAAGGAACATTATGTTGATGATGATACGAATTTTTTTTCTTAACTAGGGGTGGTTTTTGGAGGAAGATTCACGTCAGCAAAACCAAGGGTTCATCGTTAGTTTTCGTTTTTCCTAAGCTCGATTGCCATTAGTCTATTGTTTGTATGCGGTTTGAGGTGTCTTAACCTTAACAAACCAATAAGAAAAATGTAAACTTTTTTAATCGATTCAACTTTTCCCACAAAACATTGGCATTTTCCATAATTAGTTGTTAGACTTGTCGAGCATTTCAAATCAATTAAGTTTGACTATCAAGTCTTACATTTGTTTTTGCAACAAACAGCCATTCCAATTTGCAAACACAAGTCAATTAAAAAACAAAAACAAAAAAACAAGTAGCTGCTAGCTCTAGCTGATGTATTTTTACTTTTTTCATGTAAGAATATCTGGCATTCATTCCATATAAATATCTACACTTTTGTATCTTTAAGTCACCATTTTTGCGGCTTTCTCTGTTCATTTTTTCAGCTCTCGCTCTAGCTCGAGGATTTTGTATGTACAATAGCTGTTTTAGTGTTTTCATTGGGCAGAACAGATGTCTTATGGCCACACCTCTTTATTGAATCAGGTGGTTGTTCGAGAAGGTCTTTTTTTTATTATTTATGTATGTATCTAGCTACATGCTTTTTTATCAATTTGATTTTATCTTTCTATCTCATTTTAACTTTAAATTGATTATTGTTAAATTTATTTTTTGATCAGTTGGTTGCGGTTTGAGAGGTTTAAGTGAGTTTGGTAGAAGTTAAAGTTGTGTGTTTTTTTATTTTGAAATAATTTTAAGGGAAGAATGTTCTGTTGTGTGTTATTAATATCAAGCTTTGCGTGTGTGAAAGCTGTTTAGTAGATATTCTAGATCAAGATAAATAGCTACTGTTAAAACTTATTTAATTAGTTGGAGATTTTCTGCTATTATTGTTTCTTTTCAAGGTACTCTAGTGGGTTATGATTGCCAATTTAATTTATAAGGACATCCGATTTATTAGTAGTTTAATTAACCTATTATTTTTTTATGGAAATATTATGTTTTTCATCCTTAAAATATGTAGGTAGGTATATCTCAGTGTCAACTGTTAAAAGTATCCAAGTCATTAAAATTAAATTGGAATAAGGTAAGTAGATTAGATACATGCTGCTATGTTGAAGGGCGGTCCCATGCAAGAACATACTAAGTCAAGTTAGTATGGTTTGGAGTTATGTATGTCATTAAAATCGCCGCATCAACTTCTATTTTTCGTATTTTTACTTGCGACATATAGAATATATGGCAAGTATTGAATTCGTAAAAAAAAAAAAAATTGAGATGAGGATGAGATATGACATTACGATGATAGAGAAGTCGAAAAAAGTGGGTCCGGCGATTGAGGTTTGGTATGATTGAACTGAATCATACAAGAACGTACCCTGGCGGGAAGTTGTATCGTCGTACATAGATTAGATGAATGGAATAAGGTTAAATTAAAATTACTGAACCTATGAAAATTGTCAACTGTGACTCTATATGGATGGATGTATAAAATTCC
>CAKKXW010000001.1:83879818-83890012 GCA_920937365.1 Sphaerophoria rueppellii
GTCAAGAACCAACTTAGAAGAGGAGGTAAGGGGTAATTACGTCTGTCCTGGTTTTTAGTGAGCTTCTTAAAAAGAGAGTTTCGTTGTAACTTCGAGGTAGTTAAGGACTTTGTCTACCTGGGATCCGCTATCAACTCAGACAACAACACCAGCGCTGAAATCAAACGAAGAATCACTCTTGCCAATCGCTGCTTCTTTGGACTTAAAAGGCAATTGAGTAGTAAAGTCCTCTCCCGAGCAACTAAAGCGACACTCTACAAAACCCTCATCATCCCGGTCCTCATGTATGGTGCAGAGACATGGACTGTGACAACATCTGATGAAAACGCTTTGGGTTGCTTTGAGAGAAAAATTCTTCGAGTGATTTTTGGTCCTGTCTGCATTAATGGGGAATGGAGGAGAAGATTCAACCAAGAACTGTACGAGCTGTAAAGCGACACTGACCTAGCCAGAAAAGTTAAGGTCCAACGACTCAGATGGTTGGGTCATGTTGAGCGAATGGAAAATAATGCCCCGGCTCGTAGAGTCTTCGAATCCAATCCGGAAGGACGTCGCAGAAGAGGAAGACCGCAACTCCGGTGGAGCACACAGGTGGTAGAGGACCCGAACCAACTTGGCGTGCGAAACTGGAGACAGTTAGCCAGGGACCGAGCTGGCTGGAGAAGTTTGTTGGGTGAGGCCCTGGTCCGACCTGGACTGTAGCGCCACCATAATGAATGAATGCCTCGAAGAACCATATTTTTCAACAGTTTGAGATGCAAAGGATGGTCATATAAGGTACTCAGCTGGTAGCTCACCGTATTCTTAGAACTTCGGTTAACGTTTAACAGTAAATAGATTTTTTCATAAAATGCTTCAGCAATGAATAGTAAAACTTTTGAGTAGTAATGGCAACACAAAATCAAAGAACAGCTTTTTCAATATCGGGACCTCAATTTAGTCTAATAAATCACTATGAAATATTTCGCTTGGCCAGAGTCATATTAGAGGTTCCGCTGTTAGATTTTCTAATCTGTAACCCTCCTTTTAGTGAAATGAAAAAGTTCTTTATGTGGCGAACATAGGATTAGCTGTTTTGCATTGACGAAAAACTGATAAAATTTCCTAATATAAGAATTTGCCAAATAAAAAAGTACATCTCATCGAAACCATTTAAATTGTCATAATATTCCTCTCAATTTTTTCAACGACGATTATAAGAGGCTTTTATTTTCATGATAAAACTTCCTTGTAGGCAGTATAAATAAATCGCCTCATATTTTTCAATATCACCAGCATTCTCTGGATAACAAAAACACAAAAAATATGTTAAATAGAGTTTTCTCTATTAATAACACTGATTTAAATTCAGAATTTTTCAATGCCTGAAATTGCAATAAGTGCTACTATTCATCGAAAATCCTGACAGGCCTAGCTTGTCAACTAAAAATAGACTGGGATATGGAAATATATTTTTTACAAATTTCCACCATTTTGTAATATTCGGCTTAGTCCGGAAATTAAAACTTATTCATTTTTCAAATAAAATACAAATTCACTTTATTTAAATCACTCACAAACTTTTTTATTCAACACTTTCAATTATTACTTTCAAATACAGTGTCTTTACTTTATAGCAGTTTAGCAGTTCACATTCGAATTGACTCTTGCTTGGACACCAAGCGGGTATTTATATAATTCAAATAGGTTCTAGAAACTACTAGGTTCTTGTAGGCGCTGAAACATCTCGATGCTTAACAAAGTTCTCCTCTTAACCACTAGAGTGTAGGTGAAACACTAAAAAGTGTAGGTATACACAATTACATACAACTACAAATAAAACTTTTTCTACATAACTTTTCAGTAATTAGCCAATATTAGAGTGACAGAGATAAATAGTGTATACACATTTAAGTATAGAGATATAGAGAGGCGGAGTTAAAAAGTGCGTACACATTACAATAGATTGAAATAGAGAGATATAGAGAGGTAGGGATACAAAGTGCGTACACATTACAATAGATTGAAATAGAGAGATATAGAGAGGTAGGGATACAAAGTGTCATTTCTAATATCTGAAAACCACAATAAGGGAATATTTTGACGAAAAATCCTTGCCATAAAATAAATGTATAAATACCCCAATTCCTATCAGCAAAACTTGTGAGCTTGAGTAAGAAAACAAGGGTTCTTGTTATGGCTACGTTTGAATTGTTTCACTATTGCCCAATAGGTGGCGCTCAAAATATTCAAAGCGCAAGACAGGACATGCCTATGCATAATGCAAGAAGGAAGGAATTGAATGAATCAGAATGAAACGGATACGTCTTATTGGATTGCCGTTCCCTAAAGAGAAACTATCAGAAAAATCCATCAGAAAAAATTGGAATAGTGGAAACATAAACATTTTCCTGATGGGTGGTTATAGCAACCAATTATTATAAATTAAATGTCACTTCAAAATTTTGCTCTGAAGACATGTTTTTTTTTAACAGAAAAAAAAATTTAAAATTCTATTTCTAATTAAAAGTACTCGTGAAAGATGAAATAAAAACTTTATAGGCACGAGTAGGTTTCGAGTCCTACTCTTGCAACTCTAGGTATGCATTAAAATACAGTTTGAAATTGACTGCATCAATGGCGATTTATTTGCTACAAAAGACCAACTAAATACTTTTAAATGTTTGTTAATTAAAAAGTTCACTCGTTATCCATAAAAATATACAACGACACCAGCAACACAATTAACGGAAATCCAATTGATTAAGTCGGCCTCCTATTAACACATGTTAAACGTTCACCGAGCAACGCGAGTATACGGCCCGCCATAAACATCCTAATGGTACCAATATACGACGACTTGTGTGTACACTCTAACTCTCTGGTCTTATCTCTAACAAAACTACGAATCGTTCGGAATTTATCTCAAAACAATAACTCATTGCAATACACTCAGATACAAAACGCGTAAAACTCTATTAGGCTAAGTTACTTTAAATCGAATTTTCCAATCCCGCCAGAGGCCACAAGACCAATAGCTATAAAGGCTGTTGAGGATTGAGTGTTGAATGTTGAATCATACATTTCAATTATGATATTATTTGTCTTAGAGTCTGAGTTGAGGTAGACTTTGATGTCTGCTAGTGAGAGAGCGAAGGAGCCTACATTCTTTCGAACAGAAAAATTAACATAATTTTTCGCACGTCCAAGTCCAATGTTATACACCGCACACCGAATTATGGACGTGCAGCAGTCGCTGTCTATAACCAAATGTTAGGCCAAGCATAGAGTTTCGGCGAAAGCATAACAACAATAACGACAGAAAGGCGACGACTAAGTTGACAAACAACGACGACGTTGCCAAAACATGCAAGCTGGACCCATTCAGATAACGCCAATATATGTTCGCGCTGAAATGGCGGACAGATTCGGATGAATTGTATTTCAATATGGCGCAGAGTGAAATCGAGCTTTCGTAATTATAGATTTTTTAAATTAATTTTTGTATGTTGTTTTGGCTGTATGGCAGTAAATCATTGTGTCACATTGACACGTTGAAAATGTGTTATGGAAATAAACTTGATTTTTGGTTGACACTTACCTGTATGAATCCTTTGATGGCCTTCAAGTGTGAGCTTTTGGTATAGACTTTTGTACAACCTGAAAGAAAAGTTATGATGCGTTAAATTGGTTGATTACTTTAATTGTCTGCTTAAATTGATTTGATTTAAAAGTCCTGTTGTCTAGGGCCATTTTCAAAGTTATCAAACAAATGTCTTTTAACCTGAAAGCTTTGAAAAGTAAATATAAATTTCTTATAGCAATAGCAAGTTATTATTATTATTATTATAATCTACCATAAAATTAAAAAAATATTGACACTCTAATCAATTCCTTTTTAAGTGTCACTCTGCTCAATCATGTCTCATATTCGAACTGACACACTCAACAGGTACCTACGAATTTGTTTATTAAATTAAATTCTCATGTACCGTTAGCAACTTTGTTCCCAAAAGAATAACTTTTTCTCTACACATTTTACACAATTAACAAAGCAGACACAAACATATTCATTTTCAATCCATATTCAAATAAAAGATAGGTGCCCACTTACAGCCCGATACATAACCAACGATCTAGATAACAATCAATATACCAGCACTCATCGCTGATAAATACGTACCTCAGTTGAGGACGTGAGTAAAATAACACGTACGTGCCTGGCATTATTTTATCAATCTAATGTGAATTAGAGAGAGAATTACAAAAAAAATCAATATTAACGTAAAACGCTTAAGCACGCAATCGATCGAAAGATGAATTGATTTGTTCTAGAGTCGCAGTTAAATGCGTGGAAATTTTCCATAATTAGTTTGGAATGATAAAATCGAATATGAAAAAAAAAAACTTGAAAACATCATTAGTGCCCACGCATTAAAGGCCCAAATATAGGTATATTTTTTTGTGCCGTTCCTGGAGTAGCTGTTTTATTCATATTGATCTGAAGGGAAGAAACAAACGCTCCGTTGACCGAATTCAAATCAGTCACGTTCAAAATGTTGGCAAATATTAACTAACCCTTTGGCCATTCGGATACAAATAACTTTGTTGTCACACAAACACAATGTAAAACAAAAGAGCTGAGGTTCAAACTTGAAAACAGAATTCCAACACTATTGTTCTATTCACATCCACCAGCAGTGCCGTATTATCCTAAAGCAAACAAAGGCATGTGCCTAGGGGCGCGAGACAACAGAGGGTCACACCGGCGAGTGAAATGATTTTTACAAGTGGCAAATAATGTGAGTTCATACGTGGTTGTTAAGGTAGCAAACTTATGAATTCGAACCGCTCTTGCCACTTTTGTTAAAATAAAAATCGGTCCTGAGCAACTTACAGTACCTACAGAGTATTTGACTTCAGGCATTCGACTTAGCTTCCTTTAATGTTTGTAACGTCTAATTTCATGAAAAAGTTCTACCCCTTAAAACTAGGTTTATTGAAATTTAAGAACTCATTTCAAATGAGTTCTAAGTCAGTTCTTTACCAAGTATTCACGCGTTAGAACTTCGATTTAGAACTTTGTTGTAGTTATAACTTCGATAAAATTAGACTATAGAATTTGGGGGTCTAGTACCCTGGAACTTTGTTTTTCCAACGAGTGAAATGAATTGAATTTGTGATCATTTAAGGAAAATAAAGTGAAAGAGAATAATGGGTGACGTTCGTATATCGTCTACCGTTATCCTCTTTGGAGCTTATTTATGGACGGTAACTTTGAATACGAAGCGAACGTTATGCTGGAAGAACGGCGTTTTTATCCAATGTCAATACGTGTCACTGTTAACACATGTTACGACACCTATTTTTGTCGGTGCTTCCGTTTAACAAAGCAAACATTTTCAGCAGTCCTTCAACTGGTGGCAGAAGACCTTCAACATATACAAATATGGTAAAAGTTGGAATGAATTTACTATGGACTTTTTTCTTCACAGTTTATGGGCACGAGTAGGATTCGACCCCACGTTCTGCGAATAAGAGCCAACGCACATAAACACCTCGCCACGGGCATTACCATAGGTTAGGTACACAGATACAAACAAAAAATAATCGCAAAGCCTACAACTATTTGTATTTTGTTTCGAATTAGAAGAAAAGCCGGTAAAAAAAATACTACCGGTTGACTCAAAATTTTCAAAAACATGCTAGAACTAGGTTCTTAAAACGATAATTTTATATTGAGTTCTAGAGAGGTGGAGAAATGCCCGAGTTCCAAATATTTTAAATTCTAAGCCGATATTCACTAGATCGAGTTATAAATAGAATTTAGAACTGTGTGAAAAATTAGGCGTTAGTGTTTTTGATTTTTATTAATGTAAGGGCAAATCACCTAGTGGTCGAAATTCATCAGTGGATGGTAAGGATTTTGACGGATTAAAAACCTCAGTTTTCTGCTTTCTGGATTTTGTTTGCAAAATTTACGGTTCGGCACATCTTAATTTAAATATTTCAAACCGAACTCCTAAGACTTTTTTGATTTCAACGCGTGCATCGGTTTTGATCAAACAAAAGAACCTATGAGATATTTTTCAATAAAGGAGCGCCGATGAATGCTTGCCTATGGCGCCCTCAACGCTTAATCCGCCACTGCCAACCAGGCTTGTTTCCACTTTCACAAAGGTCTAAAAAAAAAATAAACACGCTGAATCAGAAAAAAACAGGTGCTGGCTAATACTAAAATAAAACCCACAGTGACTTTTGGTGACGCCTTCGGCACTACTTACGAGTGGCTCTAGACTGAAGGAGCCGCTACGCGTATGCACAAAAGAACATCGTACTCGTAGATTGTTTTTTGTTGCAAAATGCAACTAGCCATATCGTATACAGTGGACAGACAAAAGACATGGAAAAAACGTCAGCGTGGCTCGTTTTACGTGACATTGTTTACGGAGTTGCAGAATTCCGTCAAGTTGCACTTAATAAATGTGACACAAAAAACACACACACTGTTTGTTGTTGTTGCGTTGTGGTATTGTGTGATGCAGTTTGACCATTAGAATTCAAGGAATCGCTTGTGAGGAGGACAGCCGCAATGTTACAAATTTCACATTCGCTTTGCAAGTGCCTGGACTAAGACTCTGATGAGGTCTTAAGCTATTTTTTGGTCGAATAGCACAGAAGTTGCATGCCGAAGTTTTTTCTTAGGATCGCAGTCAAGTTTTGTTTTGGTTGTTTTGAATTTTATTGACGTCTTCGCCTGCTGTAATGTGCGGTTTTTGCGTGAGAAAAGGTTTCCGTGTTCTGATAAAATGAAAGGTTTGTCAAGTGCAGGACAAATTTTGTGTATTAAAACTGGTCAGCGTGTTTATGGTAATGTTTAACAAATGAAAACTCTGCTGGCGAACTACACTTTTCAGAATTTCAAAATGTATGCTGTTATAGTTGTCAAATAACTCTTCATTTGATTTGACGGTAACTCTTCTTTAGCTTCTAATGATTTGGCGAAATCCACAAGTCAATCAGAGAATACTATTTACATATGCAACGCCGCATCCTTCAAAACAAGAGACTCGAACTTATGAGAATCAAGAAGAACGAATGTAAAGCAATATTCTTCGTTTACTTTGTATTTTTTAAGGAAACGCTTCTAGGTGAATATTTTGATTCTTAAATTCATCTTTGAACTTAGCAAGGGACGTAATAAGTTGCTTTTAATAGGTCAAGTATACAAAATGGCTAAAACGCTCCACCGCTCGGAATAAGCAACAAAAAAATAAAAAATCACTTTCACTCGCCGTAAGCTGGGGTCTCAATTCCAAGAGAAATTTTAACGTACTTTCGACTCATTTACGTGGGTTATAAGTTCATAATCGATATATGAAGTTTTGACCCACCTAAGTGGGTCTCATGACTTACGGACTTATGACACTGCGCCGCTAAACAATACGCAGTGCAGTGAGCAAATGGGTAGTTGTTTCAAACATGAGCAGGGTTTAGATAAGAAGATGCACTGGCATTTGACTTCTTCAACATAGTACGGAAGCCAGATAGTACACAACGGGCGATTGAAGAACAGTCGAAGCTCGTTGGCCTTGAAGTGAATGAGGACCGAACAAAGCACATACTATCAACAAACAAAAGAATATCTGTCCACGCACGTCACTGTTGGAAGAAACAATTTCAAGTTAGTTAAGTAGTTCGCCTACCTTGGAATAAATATTAATCCCACAAACGACACCTTAGTACTGCTTCTTTGGTTTGGCTGAACAAATTGGTTCAAAACTCCTCACTCGAAAGACAAAATGTCTGCCATATGCAAGACGATAAACACTTTCGAAAGAAAATTTCTTCGTAGGATTTTCGGTTCCGTACGCGACGGTACAAGGTGCGAAATCCGGCGACTGGAGAGTAAATGCGAGGGACCGTTCCCGATTGTAGCCGAAAAAGTAAGTAAAATAAGTATTGAAGGCGTTCAGTACAAAGCAGCCAAAAGCTCTTCAGTTTTACCTCGCGATTTTCCTTCCATAAACAAGAATCTAAACACCGACTTATAATGCTTTTTTCCATCTAAATATCCGCAGACAGTCTCAATTCCACAGGCGATCAAAGCAAAATTAGTATTGCGATCCGACTGACTTAATCGTCTATGGGAATGTATTACACGATAGTAAACTGCCCTTCTTTTGGCGCCATCAGGCGGTGAGGCTTGCATAGTACTTATCGTACCACTCTCGTATAGTAAAAACTGGATCATAGATATGCAAGAGACTTGTACGAGCATTCAATTAAGATTTAAGATTATTTGTATTTAGCCAAGGTCTTATATGCGATCCTCCATAAATATTGCTGTTTTATGAATGAACCATGCCTTATCTTAAAAGTAAAGTAAAACCGCTTGTCCGTATCATCAAACTGCATTTACTCCTATCAATTTTTGAAGATGCCTGCCTGTCACCAATTAAAACAATAACGCAAACCAAAGCATAAGCAATCTGCCGAGGAATGCCAAACTCATTAGCCCCAACAGGTGAAATAATGACAACAAATTCCATCCAACAAAAAATAGAATAAAATAAATTAATATTTCATAACTTGATTTACAATTCATCAGTTGCCACACATTCGATTGAGATTTTCCACGCTCAAAATTCATCATCAATTATCTTTTCAATTCAACAGCTATTTTTTTGTCTTCATTTATTTGGTGTAAAAAAAACAAAAACCAAACATCACCCAACAAAGTGCACCGCCAGACATGCGGTCAGACAAGACCTCTGATTTTTGATTTCGTAACGAGTCCCCGTCGCATCACGTCGTCGTCGTTCAAAACATTGAACGTGTATCATGAAGCAAAAATAATTATCTCCTCTATAGCTAATGAGGTAAAGTCACAGCTTTGTATTGAAAACGTCCAATCCTCAGCTATCTAATTAGCGCCAAACCGCGAAAAGTTGCAATTCCAGCTGCAAGCTCCTCGACCGACCGTTTGGCATTTTGGAATTTCTTTCTCTTAATGAATCGATCTCCACCATCGCGATCAATTGAACGCTTACGCATGCGCAAAAGCTTCGGAATTGAAAATATGAAAACGTTTCAGTTGCAACAAATGCGCATAAAGCGCGCTATTTGCTGCAACGGAGAATAAACTGTGCACTCGTCTGAATTGAATAATTGTTCTGATCAAAAATTCGTAGCGTATTAGACATAAATCTGTATTAGAGTTGACACTTAGGGCATGTTGGGAATATCACTATGCTAGTTTGCCACTTGTTCCATACAGTCGCAGCTAAACGTAGTCTCCCCCTCTTCGAAATGTGCGCTTTGGCTTCATTGCAGACGTACGCGATGTTGAGTAATGTGGCATTTAATCAATGTGCCAAGAAGGCATTCCACACAAACGCCAGATAGTCAGTATCTAGAAGACAGACAGAGATAGAAGTTGTAGGTAGCTGGCACTTCTCCAAAGTCACATTCGCATTCGGACAAAGATTCATGTGTCGGCTGAGTATACTTATCTGTTTCGGTCATTCGTCTCTTTACTGTCTTGATAGCCGGTGTTACTGCCGATAATTTCCAAGAATTTGCGGCACTGTCAATGCAACGTCAATATGTAATTTCCGTAAATACATTGATGTGTGATTACGTGTGGGGCTAACGTTTGGAGAGTCTCTCTTTTGGGCTTCTTTCTTCGCTGTACTACAGGTCTGGCGATTGAAGGGAATGTGTGATATGATCTTTGAGGATTTTTAATGAGCTCATACCATACGTGAGGGAGACTTAACGCTTTGTAAGAGACAATATGAACTTTGCCGATTACTTTTACGATTTTAGAATTTATCAGTTGTTTTATCCCGTTTCCGCTTTAAATCTGTCTAAACAAAAACTGGATGCTGCATTCAGAGAGGTTAGTTAGTGATTATTGCATACGAAATTGAACGAAGACAACAGTGCTCAAAACTTCGTTAACTGCTTAATTGTTCTTTGACCAAAAACAACAAGTCGTGAACTAGTTAGACTTCATATCTGACGTCATATTCAATTTATGTTAGAAAAAATAAACTTAAAGATAGACTCATTAATGCAACAACATTAATCTCATCTGACTCGACTACCCAAGTTTCAAATCAATTCCTTTGGGGCTTTAACGCAATTCCAACTCTTACACATGAAGTGAATCATAAAAATTTCTTGCAATATGACAAGCTCATTAAACTC
>CAKKXW010000001.1:83897074-83911905 GCA_920937365.1 Sphaerophoria rueppellii
AAATTAAAGTCTTTTCTCAAGACCAGTGTTATACACTTTTAAATGTCTCTCTGTTTACTTAATGTTTGTAATTATTAGTTATGTATTAATCTTGTTTTGTTAACTGTCTTGTTTTTGTTTCATCCATGTGAGTGTTTGTTATGTAATGTTTGCTTACTAACAACTAACACTGCACTAAGTGATGAGCCGGTGGTATAACATAGTCTACTATGTTGGCAAACCATTGGTCGTAATGACTGTGCTTGCTATAAGCTCTCTTCGACCAATTCTGATAGTGTAAAAAAAAAAAGTCGATCAGAGAATACTATTTAGAGGGGAAATGTGGTACACTTCGATAATGTGGTATAGGCAGGTTTCTAAATAACTAAGCATGCCCCTACACTTATTTTTGAATCAACAGGTTAAGCGATGAAAAAAAGAAAAGCAACCGTGTTCAAATGTCAAAAAAATTGAAAATAGCTGAACGAAATATTGAAAATAAAAAATCGTATCCATTCGAGTTTTTTGCCCGGTCAAAGAAAAGTGTTTGTTTTTAAGTCAGTTTTGTGTTTTCTCACCGGTGTTTTATGTTATTCGAACAAAACATTTAGTTATTTCAGTGGAATAATTGTGAGTTTTGTTTCAACTTATTTAATTTACTTTTTATAAAAATTTTTCTCCAAATATTCACTTTCGGCTAATGTGGTATACTTGTCATGGGCTATTGTGGTACAGTATACCACATTACCCATTATAATGATATCAAGGTAAAAGAAGTAAGTATTCTGTTTCTGCTTTATAGATTCATTTGCAAAAATGCCCAAAAAAGGTGAAATTAGAAAATGGAATCCAAAAGCAATAGAGAAAGCCATTCATGCTGTGAGGAATGGTGAAATGGGAATTTAACTTGCGTCAAAAAAATTTGAAGTCCCGCACACAACTCTTCAACGTCATGCTCGAAGCAGCAAAACGTTAAACGATATTTTTTCCGTAAACTTGGGCCGGAAGCCTGCTTTAAATGAAGCTATTGAGACAGCTCTTGTAAATTATATTTTAAGATATGGAGTCTCGTATTGCGAAAAAAAAATAAAATCTCAAATAATTTTTCTATCATAACCGAAAGTGCTGGAAACGATTGGCTAAAATTATTCTGTAAAAGACATAAAGATAAATTAAGCATTCGAACACCTGCTGGCACATCATTTGATCTTGCAAGGGGGTTTTCACGGGACAATGTCAACGTATTTTTTTTATCTTTTATGTTTCGAGTAAAGTCGTTCTTTACTCGAAACATAATTTCGCTGCTACTCGAATCTGGAATGTTTATGAGACAGGACTTTCTGAAGTTCAGTCAAAGCAGCAAAAAGTCCTGGGGAGAAAGGGAAAATGACGAATTGGAGCAATGACGTCAGCAGAGCGTGGATTTTTAATAACAGTCATTTCATGTATGAGTGCCGGAGGCTCGGCCGTCCCACCATATTTTGTGTTCCCACGTTAAAAGCATCAACCAGCTCATATGAAAGATGCACCTCCTGGTTTGGACTCGTCTTGCTACCTCTCAGGATGGGTCAAAGTCCCTATATTTACAAAGTGGTTGAAAAATTTTTTGAGTTTTGTTAAACCATCCAAAGATGAACCGGTTTTACTTGTTCTTGATGGCCATTATAGCCATACAAGAAATATCGAAATGTTGGATCTGGCTCGTGAAAACGGTGTTATTATAATTTCCCTTCCCCCTAATTCCACTCACAAAATGCAGCCACTTGATAAAACATTCGTGGGTAAACTGAAAGTTTATTACAACGATGAAATTAGACGTTTTTCACGAGAACATGAAATAAAATAGGTAACGTGGTATAATATACCACATTTGACGAAAGGGTGTACCATATTACCCATTACTTTTCAAAAGTGTCAGTCTTGGAGTAAAATCAGAGTTTTTCTAATATGTTTGTAATTAAATTTCAAAACGCGATGAAAAGTATTATTATAGTGGCTAATATGATTATGCTTATATCTACAAAATTTGGAATCAATCGGTACAAGGAATTCGTCTAGAAGTCAAAAAAACAAACATGTATACCACATTTGCCCAACTTCCTCTACATATGCAACGCCGTATCCTTCAAAACAAGAGACTCGAACTTATGAGAATCAAGAAAAACGAATGTAAAGCAATATTCTTCGTTTTCTTTGTATTTCTTAAGGAAACGCTTCTGCGTGAATATTTTGATTCTTGAATTATTCACCTTTGAACTTAGTAAGGGAGGTAGAAAGTTGTTTTTAATAGGTCACGTATACAAAATGGCTAAAACGACTGTGGCTGGGACAGCAATTTGAAGCCCAGTGCTACAGATTTGGTTGCAATGGCCAAATAATGAGGAGGCTACGCTACCATTGTGAAAAAATAGTTAGTTCCCGTGGAGTTATTTCCCTCCACCGCTTGGAATAAGCAAAAAAAAAATAAAAAATCGATTTCACTCGCCATAAGCTGGGGTCACAATTTCATGAGAAATTTGGACGAGCTTTCGGCTCATTTACGTGGGTTATAAGTTCATAATCGATTTATGAAGTTTTGACCCACCTAAGTGACTTACGGACTTATGACTTTGCGCCGCTAAACAATACGCAGTGCAGTGAGCAAATGGGTAGTTGTTCCAAACATGAGCAGAGCAGGGTTTAGACAAGAAGATGCACTGGCATTTGACTTCTTCAACATAGTACTGGAGCAGATAGTATACAAGGGGCTTACACCGATTGAAGAACAGGCGAAGCTCGTTGGCCATGAAGTGAATGAGGACCGAACAAAGCACATACTATCAACAAACAAAAGAATATCTGTCCACGCACGTCACTGTTGGAAGAAACAATTTCAAGTTAGTTAAGGAGTTCGCCTACCTTGGAATAAATATTAATCCCACAAACGTCACCTTAGTACTGCTTCTTTGGTTTGGCTGAACAAATTGGTTCAAAACTCGTCACTCGAAAGACAAAATGTCTGCCATATGCAAGAAGATAAGCACTTTCGAAAGAAAATTTCTTCGTAGGATTTTCGGTTCCGTACGCGACGGTACAAGGTGCGAATGCCGGCGACTGGAGAGTAAATGCGAGGGACCATTCCCGATGGTAGCTGAAAAAGTAAGTAAAATAAGTATTGAAGGCGTACAGTAGGTACAAAGCAGCCAAAAGCTCTTCAGTTTCACCTCGCGATATTCCTTCCATAAACAAGAATCTTAACACCGACCTAAAATGCTTTTTTCATCTAAATATCCGCAGACACTCTCGATTCCATAGGCGATCAAAGCAAAATTAGTATTGCGATCCGACTGACTTGATCGTCTATGGGAATGTATTACACGATAGTAAACTGCTCTTCTTTTCGCGCCATCAGGCGGTGAGGCTTGCATAGTACTTATCGTACCACTCCCGTATAGTAAGAACTGTGGGTCATAGATATGCAAGGGACTTGTACGAGCATTCACTTAAGATTTAAGATTATTTGGTCAAGGTCTTGTATGCGATCCTTCATAAAGATTGCTGTTTTAAGAATGAACCATGCCTTATCTTAAAAGTAAAGTAAAACCGCTTGTCGGAATCATCAAACTGCATTTACTCCAATCAATTATTGAAGATGCCTGCCTGTCACCAATTAAAACAATAACGCAAACCAAAGCATAAGCAATCTGCCGAGGAATGCCAAACTAATAAGCCCCGACAGGTGAAATAATGACAACAAATTCCATCCAACCAAAAATAGAATAAAATAAATAAATATTTCATAACTTGATTTACAATTCATCAGTTGCCACACATTCGATTGAGATTTTCCCCGCTCAAAATTCATCATCAATTATCTTTTCAGTTCAACAGCTATTTGTTTGTCTTCATTTATTTGGTGTAAAAAAACAAAAACCAAACATCACCCAACAAAGTGCACCGCCAGACATGCGGTCAGACAAGACCTCTGATTTTTGATTTCGTTACGAGTTCCCGTCGCGTCGCGTCGTCGTCGTTCATCACATTGAACGTGTATCATGAAGCAAAAATAATTATCTCGTCTACAGCTAATGAGGCAAAGTCACAGCTTTGTATTGAAAACGTCCTATCCTCAGCTATCTAATTAGCGCGAAACTGCGAAAAGTTGCAATTCCAGCTGCAAGCTCCTCGACCGACCGTTCGGCATTGGAATTTCTTTCTCTTAATGAATTGATCTCCACCGTCGCGATCAATTGAACGCTTACGCATGCGCAAAGGCTTCGGAATTGAAAATATGAAAACGTTTCAGTTGTAACAAATGCGCATAAAGCGCGCTATTTGCTGCAACGGAGAATAAACCGTGCACTCGTCTGAATTGAATAATTGTTCTGATCAAAAATTCGTAGCGTATTAGACATAAATCTGAATTAGAGTTGACACTTAGGGCATGTTGGGAATATCACTTTGCTAGTTTGCCACTTGTTCCATACAGTCGCAGCTAAAGCTAGTCTCCCCCTCTTCGAAATGTGCGCTTTGGCTTCATTGCAGACGTACTGATTGCTGATGTTGAGTAAAGTGGCATTTAATCAATGCGCCAAGAAGGCATTCCACACAAACGCCAGATAGTCAGTATTTAGAAGACAGACAGAAATAGAAGTTGTAGGTAGCTGGCACTTCTCCAAAGTCACATTCGCATTCGGACAAAGATTCATTTGACGGCTGAGTATACTTATCTGTTTCGGTCATTCGTCTCTATAATGTCTTGAAAGCCGGTATTACTGCCGATAATTTCCAAGAATTTGCGGCACTGTCAATGCAAAGTCAATATGTAATTTCCGTAAATACATTGATGTGTGATTACGTGTGGGGCTAACGTTTCGAGAATCTCTCTTTTGGGCTTCTTTCTTCGCTGTGCTGCAGGTCTGGCGACTGAAGGGAATATGTGATATGGTCTTTGAGGATTTTTAATGAGCTCATACCATACGCTTTGTAAGAGACAATATGAACTTTGCCGATAACTTTTACGATTTTAGAATTTATCAGTTGTTTTATCCCGTTTCCGCTTTGAATCTGTCTGAACAAAAACTGGATGCTGCAATCAGAGCGGTTAGTTAGTGAGTATTGCATACGATTTGAACAAAAAACCTTCGTTAACTGCTTAATTGTTGTTTGACCAAAAACAACAAGTCGTGAACTAGTTAGACTTCATATCTGACGTCATATTCAATTTTTGTTAGAAAAAATAAACTTTAAGATAGACTCATTAATGCAACAACATTAATCTCATCTGACTTGACCACCCAAGTTTCAAATCAATTCCTTGGGGCTTTAACGCAATTCCAACTCTTATACGTGAAGTGAATCATAAAAATTTCTTGCAACAAGTTGAAATAAAAAAAAATATATATAAAAAATCGAAATCGCTACTCTCCTATGCCCATAATGCATCCCATCAAACATTTAAACCGTATCAATTAATAATGGCCTTACATTTCTAAAGTACTTCAGCGTTAATGGATTACCACGAGTATTATACAGTTTGAGCTGAGCTATGTATGGTCAAACAACCACCATCCTTTCTGACATGATGCTGCTGTTACTGCAACTGTGCCTCTAGGTCCATTACCATTATTATTGCCATCATCATGGTCGTGTTGTTTGAGCTTAGAATACCATCAGCAGAGTGTACTCTGGTGCATGATGCACCACGGCTTATTTAGAGCCACATGATGCGAATGTTTAAATTCAAATGGCTCCTCCAACTCATCTCTGGAGCTGCTTACGTACACAGCGGGCCAGAGGTAGGATTATTTGCTTTTGGAGATTATCCGAAAATAGTAGTCATCAGAAGCATAAAGTGGGTGCAAGGAAAATGTTGGCCAAAATTAGATATTATTAATGTTAATTGTACTGGGTTGCGATAAGGATAAATGTGGAGAAGTTGATTGACAACTTCTGTTTTTGTTTGGAAATGCAGTTGCAATGGATGGATAGATGGGAATACTTAACATTGAGATCAAAAAACTTTTAAACAGCTTACAAAGTAGTAGAAAATCGTGTATGCGGGATAGTTAGCGTAATGTTAGGTTAAAGTTGTTTACTTAAAATATTAAATGCAAAGATGAAAGATCTCACTGGTGAAAAGATTTGATTTTTAGTTGCGGTATGTGTCCTATTTAACATAGAGCAGAAAAAAGATGGTCATAAGGGAGAGGACAATAGAGTTCAGTCTTCATTTTATTTTTTAGCCTCAAAGGACGATTTGTCAAATCTTTTTAGAATTATATATCTCTTGGTCAAAAACGCCGAAAATGTTGATTATAATGAAATACATGTATCATGTAAGTATTATTTGGCTCCTGCAAGGCAATATTCAAAAAATTTGCACAACTGGGTCATAAAAATGCTTTTTATCAATGAAAAAAACTCAAAAATATAAAATAAAATTTCTGCCAGTGTTACCTAGTTCGTAGTACAATTCAGAACACTCGTTATTTTAGATCGTGTTGGTTCAAAAGTGAGAAGAGGGACTATTTGAATGAATGTAGGTTTGTCATTTTGTTAAATAATAGGGCTAACCCCAGCAATTGAATATTTTACTAACAAACTGAGTAGCGGCTTTTTTGTACCTTTCGTTCAATTTTCATCAATATTTTCCTTACAGGTATAGTTAATTGATGAGTTAAATGCGTCTGACATCGGAACAGACGGATGGAAAAACGGACACGGCAAAACTATTAGGTTTGGGTTTTTGGCATATATGCGTCTTATAGGGATGGGAATATCATTTTTGGAAATAAGTTTATTTACTTCCATCGATGCTTTAGTTCTTACGAAAATTTATCAACGAAATGGTAACAGTTCTGAGGGGAATACCATCTTTGAGCAAAAATATTAAATTTTACCATTCAATGAAGACGAAACAAGTCAAGATTTCCGTCTACCCGACCTTGAAGAAGTGAAGATAGCAATATCTTAGCTTAAAAAAACAAAGCCGCGAGAGCTGATGGCATCACTGCAGGCCCGTAGCCAGAGTTGAATTTAAGGTAGAGCAACGGTCATATTAGGTAGGGCATTGGTAAATTTTATATTTCGGTTATTCCATTATAACTTTGAGGACATTTTTACGCATGTTATGCAGTTAATCCGTTAAAGAAGCAATCTTTTTTCTTGAAACTTGGTGAGTCGTAAGGGCTCATAATAACGTTGGTGTTCTAGAAGTTTCACAAAAAACTAATTTAAATTATGCTATTACCGTTTTTATCTGGGTATAATTTGGCTTTATAATAAGACCTTTAGTTTCACCAAGTTTCGCGAAAATAGATCGATTCTTATAAGAGATAAACAACCGCCAAAATGCCTTCTCCGTTACCTTGGTATGGCTGATAACATCTGATGTAAGAAAGAATCAAAATAATAAAGTGCAAAGCATTAAGATATTCAAGTTTAAATATTTAACTGTTTTTCCAAATCAATACTAATATATAAAGTAAGACTTTTGTTTGTTTGTCGGTTGTACCTATGTTTGTAGTCGATAAACCGATAAGCAAACAAAAGTATTACTATCTTAATGTTGCCGAATGCTTCGCCTATGCACTGAATGTGCAATAGGAAGTTCTGAAAATAAAAGAAATAATTATAAATAACAAAAAAACATTGATTTTAATTTATTTACTCTAAAATTTTGTTTTTGAAATTAGGAAATTGACAGCCGCCATCAATTCTTTGAAATATCTCTCTATTTTTCATTTCATTTCATTTAATTTCCTATTCATTCTTCTATATTATATTTAAGGCTGAACTGAAGACAATGTTTACACGCGAACTCTTGGGCAAGATTTTCTGCGCTTGAAAATTCCGCTTTACGAATATTGGGACTCGGTCAAAATTAAACCTGTGTCATTCGCGGATATGTAATGGTAGGTGCATTCGTTTTCAAATGAAAAACTGGAAAATTTCTAAATGGGTTCCGAATGGAAAATAGATTGTTATTGATGAAAAACTCGGAAAACCAAAAACTATGCGAGAGCACTAAAAATTTCAAGACCTAAAATCAAGTTTTTTCATACAATTTTAGGTGCATTTTAACAATATATGTGTTGATTATAACTATCCTGGAGTTGCTCTAGAGGATGGCGAGACAAAGTTCGCAGGGTCGGCTAGTAAATTATAGTTATAAAGCACAAAAATAGTAAAATATAAAATATTAATATTATTCTTTAAAATAACTGAGTTTTTCGATTGCTCAAATTATTAAATACACGAAGGACTTCAATGAGGTCTACTGACTTAGTTCTTTTTTTTTCAAACGCGAGAAATACAAGGCCAGCCATTCTTTCATGTCCCATTGAACTCCTCTGCGGCCTATTGTCTATTGATGGCAGTTAAAGTTGAAAAAGTGGATTCACATACTGCTGTGCAACACTCTTAAAGTCGCTAGACGCTACCGACGCAAAAAGTTCGTATGTAACTTTAAATGCCTCTCGCTGCGTGTACAAAATCTGCATTAGGTTTTCGATTTTGTCTTTGAGCCTACTTAAATAATTTTGGACAACAGAAGCCTCTTCTTTTGTTTGAATTGTTATACCTGAAAAATCAATTGAAATAACTGAAATACATTTGCTGAATCTTAACTTCAAGAATAATGTATTAAAGATTACAGTTTATGCAGACGAAAAAATTGATATATATGGCTTGGAGTGAAAAACAGCTTACTCCACTCTTACACTCCTTACAAAAATGGGACCACACTGAAGGCACCAGCTTGCGAATGCAAAAAATTGGTTCACCCAGCCCAAATATATGAGGTAGCAAACATAAAAAAAAAAAACAGACGTGTTGATAACATCCTCCTTTTTGGAAGTCGGTTGAAAAAGAAAATATTTCTAAATGTGTTAATAAATCCAAGACAACATAAAGTTATTTTTTAGAATCCATACTATTAAATGAAATGAAAAAGAATTTGAAAAGATTTCAAAGCTTTTAGTAATTGTAATCAAATATGTAAATCATATTTATGTGGAGTTAGGAGGTGGCAGTTAACAGGTTTGCACTCTTAACCGACGATATTATTCATTTATCAAAAATGTGGAAACAAAAGGTGGGACATTTTTGAAGGTTGGGCATTTTTAAGGTAGGGCATTTCAAATTTAAGCTAGGGCATTGCCCCTCAATGCCCCCCCCCTGGCTACGGGCCCGCATCACTGTCGAACTCTTCAAAGCAGCCGGTGATGACTTGGTAAGGAGCATGCGCCAACTCATCTGAAGAATATGGTCGGAAGACAGCATGCCCGATGAATGGAACCTCAGCATTTGTTTGCCCGATCCTGAAGAAAGGTATCAGCCTCCTAAATATCGCCTATAGGATCTTTTCTGCAGTACTATGTGAACGCCTGAATCCGTTTGTAAACAAACTGATAGGTCCATATCAGTGTGGCTTTAGACCAGGAAAGTCCACCATCGATCAAATATTCACATTACGACGGATCAGGAACTCCAAATCGACACCTACCATCTTTTTATCGATTTTAAGGCCGTGACGCCTTCGATGTCAAAAAAGGCTTTATACAAGGTGATGAACTGTCATGCAACTTCTTTAACATCATATTTGAACGAATAGTGCAGAAATCCTTCGTCAACACTAGATGCACTATCTTCCAGAAGTCTGTGCAACTACTCGCGTACGCTGATGACATTGATATCATTGGGAAAACGCAGCGTGATGTCAACAGTGCTTTTGCGAGTATACAGACAGAGGCTGAAAATATGGGTTTAGCGGTCAATGACGCCAAAACAAAGTATTTGTATTTGTATTTTTGTATTAGATAAATTTGCTGTCCAATAAGAAATATAAATTCTTGGACAAAAATTCACGATAGATGCATATAATTTCGAGGTAGTAAGGGACTTTGTCTACCTTGGTTCCGCTATCAACACGGAGAATGGCATCAGCGTCGAGATCAGACGAAGTATATCTCTTGCTAATCGCTGTTTCTTCGGGCTAAGAAAGCAATTAAGTAGTAAAGCCATTTTCCGAACAACTAAGCTGACGCTCTATAAGACCCTCTCCCTCATCATCCCCGTCCTGCTATATGAGTAGAAGCATCCTGTCAAAAACGGATGAAAGCACCTTAGGCCGGTTCGAGAGAAAAGTTCTATGGAAGATCTGTCTGCACAAATAGTGAATGGAGGAGAAGGTTTAATGACGAACTGTACGGGATGTACACTGTACAGCGTCACTGACCTAGCTAAAAGAGTGAAAGTCTAAAGACTCAGATGGTTTGGTCACGTGGAAACGATACCATACTTCGGACCATAAAGTCTTCGAATCAGCCCCAGAGGGAAGGCGCAGTGAAGAAAGACCGAGGCTCAGGTGGCGCACGCAAGTTGAAGACGACCTCAACCAGTTCGGTTAGTTTTGATTTTGATTTTGATTATGTTTTTTTTTTAATTAAATATGTTAAATTTACCTTGAATAATTTTATTATTTTTAATTATGGGAAATTAATTTAAATATTTGGTCATGGTGAGCATGATATGAGGACGGGTGGGAGTTGAGATACAGAGTAGATTTCTCACCTACTCCCTTCAGTGACACACCCTTCTCCTCGTATTCATCTTCGGGTTCCATCATTTTGGAACCCTAATAAAATATGGCATGTTATAATGTAACACTGTCCAGAGCTGTGACTGCAACAACCCACACCACCGACGAGCTGTGCAAAACCTAGCATGCCGCAGTCGTAGCCTGGATCCCCTTTTCAGCCTGCAACCTGGATCCTTCTTAGGGTCCTGTAGACCTAAGAGAGTGAAGGGTAACGAAAGGTTGAAGAAGGAGGAACATGGGTTCCGTTACAACTTCCTCATGTTCCATATTCTCTATGAGCTCATTTAATCAAAAACTGATAACGTTTTCTGTCGACGCCTCCAATTCGAAAACAATTCAAAATTTATTTCTGTACTTTCTGCTCTTATAAAGGTATAAATACATCATAACAAAAACCACTAATTGCTGTCGATTAGAGAAGATCCATCCAATGGACCAAATTTCAGTTTCGAATGTACACAAAATCTTTATGCAAATGAAAAAATTAAATCTTTCCCGTTTCTTAATTGACCAATAAATTTGTCTATCAATACCTGTCCAAACATCACAACACCCCCCAAAACCAAACCAAGCCATCAATCAGAGTTCTTGGCCGTTATCAAGTTTTTCTTTCTCAATTCGAAATGAAAAAATTAACGCCCTCTAGTTATCGATTGATAAATCAAATTTTACTAAGGCCACCAATTAATCAGTTGTAGAAACTAGACTCCAGCCCGTTCCGTTACATTCAGTCGTGTTTGTTTATTGTTTCATGCGATAATAAATTATTATAATTTCCAAAAAAGATGGTCCGATGAGTTTTTTTTACTGGCACAAGCTAATATTTGCTCTTCACGCTTGTTTCCATTCAAAATTTGTTATTTTGGATCTCAGATAAAAAAGAAAAACTAACACCTGGGTGTAAATAGAAATCATAGGTTTGTTTTGAGTTCAAAATTTCACAGTTAGATTCTTTTCTTCAATTCAAGGGAATGTTTTGTGCCTAATCATTTGATTAAGACCATCTAAGTTCTTAAATAAATTTACAGACCGACCAACTCGACGACGCACGTATGTTATGTCGACAAAAACAAAATTGCAAACATACCAAATAGATACTCCTTCCCGGTGGAATAGCCACCATCGTAGCACTGGCTGCTGACATAGGCGCAACATAAGCCGGAACTTGAATTACTCGGTGAGCTGGACGGATTATCTATGCTATGATTTGGTTGCTGTTGTTGTTGCTGATGATATTGCTGTTGACTTGGTTGCTGGTGATGATGCAGGTCTTGGTAATGGGGATGATGGCTGTGGTGCTGGTGATGCTGATGGTGCAGACGATGGCTGCTATGATCGGTGTGCTGATGATGATGGTGGTGATGAGGTATGACTTCTAGTTCTACGTCAGACTCGATTTTGTGCAGACGACCCAACAGCTCATGCCGATAATCCAATTCTGGGGACTGAAATTAGAAAAAATTAATGAAGGTTAGAATTTAATGCTTCCAGTTTTTGGACCTTAAATGATAAAAAGAGTTAACGAGCTTAGATATAAAAACCCATTTGATTAAAATTGTATCACCATTTGGTACACAGTAGCACCTTATTCCCAAAACTCAGTCAACCATCAGTGTAGGCGTCAACCCATGTGGTGACTTGACCAGAAGCGTTCAACCTTAATTTATGTACAAATTCAATCAGTCTTCTTTGTTTCGTTTTCTGTGATTGTTCCCATTCAATTCACTCAAATACTTGATGTGGGTCCCATAGTTGTACCTACATTTATTGTTTGCCGAGCTTTTTGTTACTAAATTGTTAAACACCTCAAGGTCCACAAATTTTGAGATTTTTTGTTTCATTCAAAAAACCACTTGGTCGCTTACGCTTGGGCTCAAGAATTTGGTGTCAAAGTCAAGAGACGAAAGAAAAACAAAAAATTACCCTTAAGACGCCAGGTCGAAAAAAGGTGACAGCCACAAGCCGAAAGAATTCGAATTAAATAACCCATTTTTGTTATCCCCATCGAATTTATGAGTATACAAGATACAAGCGAACAAACATTCGAGCATCAGGCAGGCTATAAGTCAACAAGCTTAAGATATCAACAACAGCGGTGTGTGGTGTAGTTTGTTCGAGGAGTCACTTATTCGTGCGATAGTGGTGACAATAACTTCCAAGGCATACACACGCGCCACACCGCGTTCCATCGGCGACCATTCCCTGATCGTCTTTACGTTTACTGCCGCATTACCGGACGTTCATTCGTTTGGGCCAACACCTGGTTAATACCTGAAGAAAAACTGGTTAAATTAATTCCAACACGATGCTCGAATACAAAAACAGACGTATAGATTGGTATTAAGCATCAGATCCCTGCCCAAGGAAGGACCTTCGATCACTATGGGACTTCTTAATTAGACCGGAGGACGAATTCTTAAAGTGTGTTTGCTGTTCTCTGTGTTCTACAAAAACAGGCAAAGGGAGAGGCAGAGAGAAGAGAGAAACATTGGTATTTTTTTGTTTGTGTAAAGGAATTTTATATCGAATGGACAACTTGCAGATAAGATGAACTCAGCTTGTCAAACATGAATTTACATTTTATCAATGTTTGTTATGCATGTTTCATATATTTGTGTATATTAAACCAGAATGATGTGTAGTAGTTAAGGGGCGCCAAGTAATGGTCCCTACCTTTTATTGATACCATTATCATTTAGATTCTGGCTTTTACTCTTAATGGAAACTATAACTTGTGCAAGGTCACAAGGAGAGAAAAGTTTTTGTTTTCAGGAAAAAAATCAACATTTTATAGATTTATTGACAAGTCTTAAGAGTTTTGAATAAGTTAAGGATTTAAAGAAAAAACGAGTTCGCTGCTTAGCTCTTTTGATTATTGTTGGGTGTTAAGTTTATCGTTTATGGTGGCATTTGATTAAAGACTGTCAACTAACCGATAAAAAATATTAAGATAATTATTATTTACACACCTCAGCATGGTATTTGAATACACTTCCGATGGTCTAACAATGTATAATGCTATTTTGTCGGTGATGTTTCATCTTTTCGGTTAAAGTGGCGGACATTTCAGATATGGTAATATTTGGATTTTTTGTTTGGTGTTTTTTTTTTAATAAAAGGTTTATAGAAAAAGTGAACCAACTATTTGGAGATTAAAGCTTGTTAAAATTGCTTTAATATGTGAAAAAGAAAGAGTTTTAAGATAAAAAAACGTTAAACTTAAAAACTTAAAGACGATTTTATGAGGTCATGAAAATTTGAGTTTTTATTGGTTGAGGGACTAATATGTTGAACAAATGTAAACTGAAGAAATAAAATTCAAGTTAATAATACGGTCAATATGTTGGTTTTCAGTTTGTTAGTAAGAACATTTAGAAGTGATTTACATTTTCAGTCTGTTTCGGAATATAAAAATAATCTTTGATCATCATCGTTGTCGTTGACCTGGACGACGATTTTTTTGACTTGAGCTGATCCACAACTATGATCCAGTCCGATCCTTCTTCAACAAGCGCTTTTACAATCGATGGTAGACAACTTCCTCTTACAGCGGAATTCGGACTACCAAAGCTATTCCTTGCCATGAAATACACCGCGATTTACCGCACGCGGTTACGTCATCGCTTATAAGTGAGAAATATCTAGCCAACCGTACACTATCAGTTAGTAAAAGGCGGCAACTATCTGCCGGAGGACTTTTCCCTCGAACGTGCCTAAAAGTTCAGATTGGCTTTGGTATTGTATACCGTCTAAAGCAGTTTCGCAGTAATGTTAAAATTTTGTGATTAGAAGTACATATATCGAAAAGTATGTAGTTCTTCTTCAATATTTTTGTCGAATGAGATCCACATTCTTTTGATGACCAGATGCGAAGGATTTAGCTTTTTGATGGCTCTTTCCACCACTTCTGTGCTGGGAACTGGTCTAGCTTGCCTTTCGTCACTAACAATTGAAATTATAATCTTTCAATTATTTCAAAAAATAAAAATGTAAATAAGGGGCCAGTTATAGCGATCATTAAAAACTATCATTAAAAAAATTAATTTGGATAATGTGGTGTGCTGTACTTTGATTTCATATACCAATCTCATACCAATCGATGGCTAATCCATTGAAATAATTTTTTCTGGTGAAAAATTTCCGTTCGATCTGGTCAAGGGTCGTGTCTTCACCACCTTTCTCGGTAGTTTTTCGATTTAGGAAGCGTAGACCAGTAGTTTTCTTACACCTAGAGTAAGCTGTTTTTATAACTTCTTCTTGATGTATGAAA
>CAKKXW010000001.1:83923883-83940866 GCA_920937365.1 Sphaerophoria rueppellii
GAGGCAGCTTTAAAAAGGACGACAACTGACAAAACCACGGCGGCGTTCAACGAAAAATCGAAGCGGTAAACATTTTTTTCTTTAACATTTTGACGTTTAACATTCCAAAAATGGTGGCGTTTTGTATGCGCAATCGCATCGCCAGATACAATCAAAATTTTGACACTTTTGCTTAAAGGTCGTCGCTGCTAATAATATTCCTTGGGATTTGGATTTGCGCTTTATTAGGACCTTCCGCCTACACATTTTCGTTGAGCACACCGAAATACGGGAGTTTGAATTTTTAGGTAAACGAGAGGCGAATTGGTAGTCTTTCATTTGACATTTGACATGTGTTTGGCGAGCTGTATATGTTGCGCAACGTTGTTGTGGGCTTATGTTACATATAAGTCTGTAATTTTGTCAAAGCCTTGTGCCCAGACGACACGAAAAAACGACGACGTAGACGGTGCTTTGTGGATGCAATTTGCATAAATGAGCTTTGGGATTGCTTCTGATTGCCGGACAACTGCTTTGGTACAATACGAGACTATGTTGGGCCATTTGAAGATCAATAAGCTTCGGTACGAATTCGTTTAAGAAATTGAAAATTGTTTTGTCTTTGGTACAACATCGAATCTTATTCAAATCGATTTTTATTGAAATCTTAATGGTCGGGTTACAATTCAGACTGTGGAAGCTGAAGAGTGAATCTATATGAAGAAAAAAAGACTGCTGCGACTTTTTATTGGTCGTGTGTTTTGCATTTCAGTCATTTGTTTAGTATTTTCGATTTTGTGGTTTATGTGTATTGGAGGTAATTTGTGGGAGACATTCGGAAAAGTAATGTCAGTGAGTTTTGGCATGTGCTGGAATGTCAGCGTCCTATTGCCAAAGATACAGTTTAAGGCATTGTCGGAGTATAAAAAACTAATATCGATGTTGTAATGTCTGAATGCAACCAACTGAACGAAAATCGCAATATGTCAACATGACAAATTATGTCAGAATACATTCAATCGAAGACCGCGTTTTAAGCAAGACCAAATTGTAAAAACTTAACCTATTTGTAATAATTTTATAACCTATGAATATATTGAATTTAATGAATTAGAAATTCGTCTTCATTTTTTCCAAAGCTGTAGAACACATCACTGGCGACGAGGATTTGGGAGTTGCTTATCAGAGCAAGAAATCAATTTGAGTGTTTAAGCTTTCAATTAATTCTTCTTTTTATCGTTTTAACAGAAACGAACAACTAGCCATTGCCTGTGAGTGACTTCATGGGTAGCCGTAGCAAGAAAAAGATTACAAGATCTTCCCCAGAATTTTCTGCAGAATCAGACGCGGATCAACAAAACGACGACCATAGTTCAGAGTCAGATTCAAAGAAATTTATTCCGAAAAGAATGGCTTCGATTGGATCCATAGAAACCTTCGATATTACAAAACCTGCATCGTGGAGTTCATACAAACGACGTTTTGAAATGTTCCTCCTAGCAAACAGTATCACCGATGAAGAGATTCAGAAAGCAACGTTTCTCACGATCTGTGGAGCTCAGTGCTTCAATCTTGTAGAATCTCTCATTTCACCAATGAAACTTGAGCAACATACTTACAAATCTATCATAGACGAACTTACAAAACATTTCTCACCGACTCCGTCCGAAATTGCATCCTTTTATAAATTTTTCAAGCGCGACCAACAGACAAATGAATCAGTTTCGGAATACATCGCGGAACTACGTCATCTAATAATGGATTGTAATTTTGATGGAAAGATGGTTGATAGAATGTTACGAGACCGTTTGGTTTGTGGCTTGAGAAACACACGTTTGCAACAGAACCTTTTAGCTGAATCAAATCTTACTTTGACATCAGTTCAAGAACGTGCTATTGCTGCTGAGACTGCAGCCAAAAATCAGTTGGTGATACAACAAGTTGCACAACAAGAACAGGTTAATGCAGTAAAACACAAGACACAAAAGCCCCAGAATTCGAAATCTTCAGATTATGGGAAAAATGACAATGAGAAAATGCACCAGACTTGTTATGGATGTGGGAATAATCATTCTCGTTCTGAATGTCCCTTTCGAACTGCAAAATGTGACAGATGTGGTCGTGTAGGCCATATTAAAAGAGTCTGTCATTCAAAGATGTATACAAATTTTAAGAACAAATCAAAGAAACATCAAGTTAATGCAATAAACCGTGTCGGCAATTATAAGAAAATTGCAAGTGTAACTATTGACGATATACAATGTGAATTCGAGGTAGACACAGGTTCAAATTATACGATAATGTCAGATTTTAATGCAAAGAAACTGTGGGAACTGAACATGCCTCAACTTATCGACACAGATTTGACACTCTTCGACTATAGTAATAATCGCATCCCTATTACAGGTCTTATCTACGTCAACGTTGTATACAATGGCAAGAGCATACAAAATCTTCCGTTGTACATTGCAAGTGGACAGCGTACAAATGTTCTGGGCTGCAACTGGTTTGACAAGTTGGGAATTGTGATTCAAGGTGTTCACAGCGTACGTGCTCCAATCGACGAGTTGTTGGAAAAGTATGCTGTATTGTTTTCCGAAGAACTGGGTTCATTTACTGGAGAAACAATTTCACTTAATCTCGATCCAACGGTACGTCCGATTAAACTTCCAGCAAGAAAAGTTCCGTATGGGCAGAGAGAGGCTATAGAAGCTGAGTTAAATAAATTGGTTATACAGGGTGTGCTAGAACCAACTGAATATAGTGAGTGGCTTACTCCTATCGTGCCTGTTACAAAATCAGATGGTTCTGTGCGTATTTGCGGAGATTACAGGTGCACCGTAAATAAAGCGCTTTCGAAGCACTGTTTCAAAACACCTGCAATTACTGACATTCTTGCTGAAATGCCAAAAGGAACTACATTTGCGAAAATAGATTTGGCTCAGGCGTATCAACAACTACTAGTAGATGACGAAACGGCAAAGGTGCTGACAATTACGACTCACAAAAATGCTTACAAGGTCAAGAGACTTCCGTATGGTATTTCGTCTGGACCTGGAATATTTCAACAACGGATTGAAAACGTTTTGCGCGAAATTAAAGGCGTTTTAGTCTACTATGATGACATCATTATCGCTTGTGAAAATTCAACACATCTAATGGAGACTGTGGAAAAGGTTTTTAGACGTCTGCAAGAAGCCGGATTACGTTTGCGCAAGGATAAGTGTTATTTTGATTTACCTTCTGTTAAATTTCTCGGTTATATAATTGACTGCAGGGGAATACGTCCGTCTGATGATAAGGTAACGGCGATAAAAGAAACTCCAGCACCAACCGACAAGAAGCAATTACAAGCTTTCTTAGGACTTATCAATTTTTATCATGCGTTCCTCAAAGGCAAAGCTACAATTGCAGAACCTCTACACAGACTGTTAGATAAAAACAACAAGTGGCATTGGAATGAGAGCCATGAAACTGCATTCCAACAACTTAAGAATTTGCTCTCACAACATAGCATCTTGATTCATTATAACGAAAAGCTTCCAATAGCTTTGGTTTGCGATGCTTCTCCGTACGGATTAGGGGTAGTGCTGTCGCACATTCTACCAAACAAAGAGGAAAGACCGATTTCGTTTTACTCTCGCACTTTAACATCATCAGAAAGAAATTTTGCGCAGATTGACAAGGAAGCCCTGGCAATTATCGCCGGTGTTAAGAAATTTCACAATTTCCTTTACGGTCGAGAATTTCAGGTAGTGACGGATCACAAGCCGTTACTTGGGATATTCAATCCTGAGAAACCGACTCCAATCATACTTTCTCCCAGAATGCTTCGATGGAGTGTGTTTTTGAATGGATATTGTTTTAAAATTGTGCACCGACCAGGCGAAAAGAATTGTAATGCTGATGCTCTTAGTCGACTCCCAATTAACCAACCGTTTACAGACAATGCTAACAGAATGAACATGTTGGAAGAGTGTGATGCAAACATTCTTCAATCGAAAGACATAGCGAAGATGACTTCAAAAGATCTGATACTACAGCGCGTGTTTTCATGGGCATTGAAGGGCTGGCCTGCCCTGTTGCCAGAAGAGGTGTTTAGACCCTTTTATCAACGTCGATTTGAAATCTCAGTGAATAAGGATTGCTTACTGATGGGTGATCGGATTATAATCCCAGAAGCTGCCAAGGTGGATATGTTAAAAATATTACATTTAGGACATCCAGGAGTAGTCAAAATGAAGAGTATAGCCCGATGCTACATTTGGTGGCCAAAGATGGATGCCGACATCGAATTGACTGTTAAAAGGTGCACCACTTGCCAAGAATCGCGGCCAGAGAAACCTCGATCTGCAATACATCCTTGGGAGGAAACATCTAAACCATGGTCACGCCTCCATGTAGACTTTGCTGGGCCTTTTCAAGGTAAGATATTCTTTATTCTGGTAGATTCTTATTCGAAATGGCTCGAAGTCAAAGTCGTTTCCACGACGAGTTCAGTTTGTGCTATAAGCAGCTTAAGATCTATTTTTTCAACCCATGGATTACCAGATTCAATTGTTTCTGATAACGGAACAGCTTTTACGTCCGAGGCATTTGGACAGTTTTGCAAAAATAATTTAATTTCACATATTCTTACTGCTCCTTTTCATCCATCGAGTAACGGACAGGCAGAAAGAGTAGTACGTACGACTAAAGACTATCTCAAGAGCAACAGCGCTGGATGTATTCAACTTCGTCTATCAAGATTCCTGCTTCACAATCATACAACTCCATCAACTGTGACTGGCAAGTCGCCAGCAGAATTATTATTCAAGCGACGTCCAATGACTTACTTCGATAAGATACATCCAGACAATCAACCGATTCGTTCATCAAAGAAAGATCTCGCTTGTAGCAAGGACCTACCTCTGGAAACGGATGCACAAGTTTGGATTAGGAATTACTCTACGGGTCCTAAATGGGTACCAGCCAAAATAATCAAACAAACAGGTCCAGTTTCATATATCGCAACAGCAGAAGATGGAAAAGAGGTTCGTAGGCATGCGGATCAAATTCGAACAAGAATTCCTGAATCGAATGAAGAAAATATTACGACGGAGATAAGTCATCAGAAAGAAGCAGTTATCACACAACAAATAAACGACAAAGAAGAAGCGATTCAACAATCAACCAATGATCCAAAACATCCATTACAATCAGACCAACCTGTACCTAGACGTTCCGAAAGACTTCGCAAGTTGGACATTCTAGCCAAAGGGGGAGGAGTGTAATGTCTGAATGCAACCAACTGAACGAAAATCGCAATATGTCAACATGACAAATAATGTCAGAATACATTCAATCGAAGACCGCGTTTTAAGCAAGACCAAATTGTAAAAACTTAACCTATTTGTAATAATTTTATAACCTATGAATATATTGAATTTAATGAATTAGAAATTCGTCTTCATTTTTTCCAAAGCTGTAGAACACATCAGATGTTAATTTGGGAGCTTGTACAGAAAGACAATGATTAAAGTGCTTTTGTTTAAGATTAAGTTTTGTTTTTTATTCATCTGTTATTTTAAAGTAACTTTTGACTTTATTTTTTTTTAATGTAAGTCAGTAGTTTTAGTCAGTTTATAAGGGGCTGAGAAAAATAGACTTTCCTGGCTGGATCGTTGTTGCCCATTTGCTTGACGTAGTCGTCTCTTCTTGGCTTTCTGGACTACATTCACATCTTAGTACAGCTCGTACAGTTCGAGGTCTAACCTTTTTTCCATTCGCCATCGTCGCATACAGGACCGAAAAAACGTCGAACAATTTTTCTTTCAAAAGTGCCCATTACGAATTCCCCTTTTTTGCTTATCGTCCAGCACTTGGCGCCGCCGTAAAGTAGGACTGGTAATATAAAAGTTTTGTATAGCAGACACTTTGTCTTTCGAGTGAGGAGCTTTGAACCTAGTTGTTTGGCCAAACCGAAGTAGCAGAAGATTGCTAGGGTAATTCTTCGACTGATCTCCTCTAAGATGTCGTTTGTGGGATTGATATTTTTTCCAAGGTAGGCGAACTCGTTAACTACCTCGAAAGTGCTGCTACCAAAAGTATGACGTTCTGTCCTAGGCGGTGGACAGATGTTCTTTTGTTTGTTGATAACATGTGCCTTGTTTTGACCTCATTCATCCCTTTAACCCATTTTTCCAGTCTGTGAATATCCTCAAATGCACTATTGAAAACAATCTGTGTTCTCTCAATAATATCAGTATCGTCGGCGTACGTGAGTTGTTGTAAAGACTTTTGGAAGATAGTGCGTCTAGTGTTGACGTGGGAGCATGACAGTGCATCACCATGCCTTAAGCCTTTTTTGACATTGGAGGTGAATGTCGATGAGGTCAAAAACGTACTCAGCATTGAGTATAGCAAGTTCTCTAGTCCTGCTCAAAGAAATGAGCTTGGCAGGAATGCCAACACTGAAAATGGGTCTATGCAGTTCTTCTTCTATGATCTTGCCATACGCGGCCTTGAAATCTATGTCGATTTGTGTAAATTCTTAATTGATGGTGAACTTTAATGGTCTAAAGCCACAATGATTTAATATCTATCAGTTTGTTGACAAAAGGCTTCAGAACAAAGTTGGTACTGCAGAAAAGAACTTAAAGACCATGCTTAGGATACCTCACTAATTTGAGCAGTTTATGCGGTTTCCTTCTTCAGGATCGGGAAATCACAGCTGAGGTTCCATTCTATTTATCGAGTAGGATCTCTCCCAACCAGCATTGACTATGGCTCCAATATGATATTTTTCTGCTGATCTTTACAGACTTCATGGTGCTCAGTTAACTTCTTAACCTCATTCCTTAATTTTCTCACACTTTTACTTAACTTAACGCTCCTCAAAAAGTGTACACAAAGAAGAAACCATATAATCTTCAATTCAATTTAATCATTTACAACCTTAGAGACCATTTGGTAGAATATTTGATCTCATTTTGATTATAATTAGTTCCGCTTTATTGTTACCCGACAAAATTGTACTAACTTCAATTATTTTATTTCTCAATTTAGGAAATCAAACCTGTTACACAAATTGTACCGAAACTTCTTCAAAGAAGCGAAAAAAAGCATAGTGAAACCTTTCACCGTTTTCATGTCAGCTTCCTCTTCATCATTAGCAAAGGTACCTACCACATCAGCGCACAAGCTCTTTTTCATTTGCCCTCTGAATGATTTGGCATCTGACCTCAATACAAATCGTGTACTTCTTTTACTTCATCTCTCTGTGTCCAAACCTAACCTCAACTAAGAAGAAAGCAGACAAACCGTCAATAAAGAATTTCAGCTTTCAAAGTTTCTTAGATTGATTTTATTTTTTCAATCTGACCTGACCAGCAAGTACCCCAGTATAATCGAACCGCACTAATAAAAGATCTTGGTATACATTACAATCCAAGTCGTAACTTATCCGGAACCGATCGATGGTGTGTTGCAATAACGAAGCACGCTCAACACTCATCGCCCTCGCCACCATAGTCACCACCACCGCCGCCGTAGCCGACCAATAAATCGGGACAAAATCATAATTACAAATTATTTCAACGATTTTCTTCCTAAGCCTGTAATAACTTTTGTTAAGTCTGAAAAATTTCCTCTGTCGTCTGTTTTGCTTGCTGATTGTTTTAAAGTCAAACCTTCTCTTCGCGGTTTTTGGCGTCAGCAGCGGGTAATGATGAAAAATAAAAGGAAAACATGACTTAATTTATTTTTTTCTTATTTCTAATTTAGTGTAGCGATGTTGGCACTTTTAGCTCCCCAACCCCTCCCAACTGAACGCTGTTACCAAATACACCAAAGTCGTTGTGGTCGCGGTTGTTGCGGTCGTGTACCGGACGATTTGGCCAGAGGTTACCTTTTGTTTCCAAATGTTAACATGAATTAAATTCACCTGTGAACAGAGCGATAACAATTTTAATAGCAACTAATGACATTTAATTAAATTGCTTTTGATATTTTATTCTTCACCCTGCGTGGCCCATTAGCAGCGCGACTATATAAATCCGCAGACAAACATTTTGGTTTTTCTCTCGCTGTCTCTTTCGTTGTTGCAACTAGAGTCAATATTGTCAGTTGATAAATTCAGCGAATTTTCATTTCCGTCGAATCGAATGTGCACGATTTTGAGTTTTGGGTAAATTGGGAAAAAATATTTATTTTTATGTTTTATTTAGACGCTTGTGGATTGAATACGACATAGATGGTATTTATAGGATTTGTTACGTCAGTTTAGTTGAATCAAACAAAACAATTTTGTTGTTGTTGCTGTTTTGTGTTCGTGTGGGAAATTGAACAATTTGTGGGAATTGGTAGGTAAATTGCGTCTTGTGCAGGTGTTGACGGATAGGATAAGCCCAATTTAGCGAATAGCGATAGGAAAACCTTTGATTGAAAGAACTCACACGATTTGGCGCAGAGTTCGAGACTAGATACGAATGCAGATTGTGAAATATTGCAGTTGTTGTTATGATTTGAGGAATTGAAAAAAAAACGTACATTAAAAATAATAATATTTGAAATTAGTACTAACAACAGATTTAGTTAAAAACGTATTATTTTTTAATTTTAATTTTTATTTGGTTCGAATGCATAAAAAGTTTGATTTTTCAATGTTAATTTTTAGTTTCTTTAATTTAATTTTTTTATTTTTAAATTTAATTAAATATTTAATGTCTAATTATAATATTTTTAGTTGAATATTGTAAAAGAAATGTATTATGTTTGTATTTTTTGCATTTGAATTTGTTTTCTTTTATATTTGATAAAAAAGTCTTAAAATTCAAAATAAAAAAAAAAACAAAAAACATCACGTTGCGATTTTTAATATCCTCATCCAGAAATGTTATCATTTTCAGTTAAAGATATTTAAGCTCAGAGTTAAAACAAAACGATCCAAAGCTTAACGTAGTTTAAAATAATGGTAATAAAAAACATCACGTGGACAGGTTTAGGTCCTCTTCACATCACATATTTCAGCTTTCACAGATATTAATTTTTGTAGCGGGTATCGTCTGCCAAATAACAAAATAAGTTATACAGAAGTTTCTTACGCAAAAAATAGTAGCTTAAAACATAAGTTTCAAAAAATAAAAAGTATCACGTGTAGATTTACTAATGACTAGCATAATGCTGAAAATTTTTTTGAAAAAGTATTTCAAACAACGGACGTATCCTCGTCCAAATGAAAAAAAACTCATACAATGCAGCGATCTTGAGCCTCATATTTATACATTTGAATTTAAGGCTTTGATTTCCAATGTTTAGGTTTTAGTTTTTAGTTTTCAAATTTAAATATTCATATTTAAATTCTCAATTAGGAGTTTGCTTATTTACATTTTTATTTTCTGAAATAATTGAAAGATTATAATTTCAATTGTCAATGACGAAAGAGAAGCGAGACCAGTTCCAGCACAGAAGAGGTGGGAAGAGCCATTAAAAAGCTAAAAAAATAACAAATCCTTCGCACCTGGTCAGCAATAGAATTTGGATCTCATTCGACAACAATATTGAAGAAGAACTACATACTTTTTGATGTATGTACTTCAAATCACAAAATCTTAACATTACTTCGAAACTGCTTTAGACGGTATACAATACCAAAGCCAATCTGAACTTTTAGGTGCGTTTGAGAGAAAATTCTTTCGGCGAATAGTTGCCGCTTTTTACTAACTAAAAAAAAAATTCTGATAGTGTACGGTTGGCTAGATATCTCTCACGTATAAGCGATGATGAAACCGCGCGCGGTAAATCGCGGTGTATTTCATGGCAAGGAATAGCTTGGTAGTCCGAATTTCCGCTGTAAGTGGAAGATGTCTACCATCGATTATATAAGAGCTTGTTGAAGAAGGATCTGACTGGATCTTAACTGTGGATCAGTTCAAGGCAAAAACATCGTCGTCCAGGTCAACGATAACGATGATGATCAAAGATTATTTTTATATTCCGAAACAGACTGAAAATGTAAAACACTTCTTAACGTTCTTACTAACAAATTGAACACCAAAATACTGACCGTATTTTTTCAGGTTGGATTTGTTCAATATCTGAGTCCCTCAACCAATAAAAACTCCAATTTTGATCACCTCATAAAATCTTCTTTAAGTTTTTTCTTCTTAACGTTTTTTTTTTATCTTAAGACTCTTTCTTTTTCACATATTAAAGCAATTTTAACAAGCTTTAATCTCCAAGCAGTTGGTTCCCTTATTCTATAAAACTTTCATTAAAACCAAAAAACACAAAACAAAACACCTAAAAATTACCATATCTGAAATGTCCGCCACTTTAACCGAAAGGATGAAACATCACCGACAAAATAGCATTATACATTGTTAGACCATCAGAAGTGTATTCAAATACCATGCTGAGGTGTGTAAATAATAATTATCTTAATATATTTTATCGGATAATTGACAGTCTTTAATCAAATGCCACCATAAACTTAACACCCAACACCAAACAAAAGAGCTGAGCAGCGAACTCGATTTTTCTTAAAATCCTTAATTTATTCAAAACTCTTAAGACTTGTCAATAAATCTATAAAATGTTGATTTTTTTCCTGAAAACAAAAACTTTTCTCTCCTTGTGACCTTGAACAAGTTATAGTTTCCATTAAGCGTACAAGCCAGAATCTAAATGATAATGGTATCAATAAAAGGTAGGGACCATTACTTGGCGCCCCTTAACTACTACACATCATTCTGGTTTCATATACACAAATATATATGAAACTGATAAAATTTTAATTCATGTTCGACAAGCTGAGTTCATCTTATCTGCAAGTTGTCCATTCATAAGAATCACCATTCGTTGTAAAATTCCTTTACACAAACAAAACAATACCAATGTTTCTCTCTTCTCTGTGTCTCTCCCTTTGCCTGTTTTTGTAGAACACAGAGAACAGCAAACACACTTTAAGAACTCATCCTCCGGTCTAATTAACAAGTCCCATAGTGATCGAATTAATTTCCAAACAGAAAGCAAGGTCCTTCTTTGGGCAGCGATCTGATGCTTAATACCAATCTATACGTCTGTTTTCGTATCCGAGCATCGTGTTGGAATTAATTTTACGAGTTTATCTTTAGGTATTAACCAGGTGTTGGTTCAAACGAATGAATGTCCGGTGGTGCGGCAGTAAACGACAAGACGATCAGGGAATGGTCGCCGCTGGCGCGCGGTGTGGCGCGTGTGTATGCTTTGGAAGTTATTGTCACCACTATCGCACGAATAAGTGACTCCTCGAACAAACTACACCGCACACCGCTGTTGTTGCTATCTTAAGCTTGTTGCCTTATAGCCTGCCTGATGCTCGAATGTTTGTTCGCTGTATCTTGCGTGTATGCTGTTCTAATTGATTCCGACAAATACTCATAAATTCGATGGGGACAACAAAAATGGGATATTTAATTTGAATTCTTTCGCCTTGTTGTTGTCATCGTTTTTTTTCGACCTGGCGGCTTATGGGTAATTTTTTGTTTTTCTTTCATCTCTTGACTTTGACACCAAATTCTTGTACCCAAACGTAAGCGACCAAGTGGTTTTTTGATTAAAATTCTGTCTTCTTATTATTGAAATGAAATCTGTAAGCAAATGAAACAAAAACACCTCAAAATGTGTGGACCTTGAGGTGTTTAACAATTTAGTAACAAAAAGCTCTGCAAACAATAAATGTAGGTACAACTATGGGACCCACATCAAGTATTTGAGCGAATTGAATGGGAACAATCACAGAAAAGGAAACAAAGAAGACTGATTGAATTTGTACATAAATTAAGCTTGAAAGCTTCTGGTCAAGTCGCTACATGGGTTTCCGACAGCGCGACTAATTTTGACGCCTACGCTGATGGTTGACTGAGTTTTGGGAATAAAGTGCTACTGTATGGCAAATGGTGATAAAATGTTCATCAAATGGATTTTATATATCTAAGTTCCTTAAGTCTTTTTAAAAATTATCATTTTAGGTCCAAAAAATGGAAGCATCAAATTCTAACCTTCATTCATTTTTTCTAATTTCAGTCCCCAGAATTGGATTATCGGCATGAGCTGATGGGTCGTCTGCACAAAATCGAGCCTGACGTCGAACTAGAAGTCATACCTCATCACCACCATCATCATCAGCACACCGATCATAGCAGCCATCATCTGCACCATCAGCAGCACCAGCACCACAGCCATCATCCCCATCACCAAGACCCGCATCATCACCAGCAACCAAGTCAACAGCAACATCATCAGCAGCAACAACAGCAACCTAATCATAGCATAGATAATCCGTCCAGCTCACCGAGTAATTCAAGTTCCGGCTATGGTTGCGCCTATGTCAGCAGCCAGTGCTACGATGGTGGCTATTCCACCGGGAAGGAGTATCTATTTGGTATGTTCGCTATTTTTTTTTTTTGTGTGTCGTCGAGTCGGTCGGTCTGTAAATTGATTTAATCACTTAGATGGTCTTAATCAAGTGATTAGGCACAAAATATTCCCTTGAATTGTAGAAAAGAATCTAACTGTGAAATTTTGAACTCAAAACAAACCTATGATTTCTATTTACACCCAGGTGTTAGTTTTTTTTTTCTCCTGAGATCCAAAATAACAAATTTTGAATGGAAACAAGCGTGAAGAGCAAATATTAGCTTGTGCCGGTAAAAAAAATCATCGGACCATCTTTTTTGGAAATTATAATAATTTATTTTCATGGGCAGTCTCCGTCTAGAGAGCGGCACACATAATCGCATGAATCAAAAACAAACACTGATTGTAACGGAACGGGCTGGAGTCTAGTTTCTACAACTGATTAATTGGTGCCTTAGTAAAGATTGATTAATCAATCGATAACTAGAGGGCGTTAATTTTGTTCATTTCGAATTGAAAAAGAAAAATTGGAAAACGGCCAAGAACTCTGATTGATGGCTTTGGTTTGGTTTTGGGGGTGTTGTGATGTTTGGACAGGTATTGATAGACAAATTTATTGGTCAATTAAGAAACGGGAATATTTAATGTTTTCATTTGCATACAGATTTTGTGTACATTCGAAACTGAAATTTGGTCCATTGGATGGATCTTCTCTAATCGACAGCAATTAGTGGTTTTTGTGATGATCTATTTATAACTTTATAAGAGTAGAAAGTACAGAAATAAATTTGAATTGTTTTCGAATTGGAGGCGTCGACAGAAAAGTCTACAAAAGTTTTCAGTTTGTGATTACATGAGCTCATAGAGAATTTGGAACATGAGGAAGTCGATGGTCTCATCTGACAGCGGCTGTTTCTGCTCTTTACATGCATGTACACAGTTCTGTGACAACAATGTCCTTATCGAGAACATAAAAATACTAATTCATTTTCATAAGTTTTTATATCAGTATGATTTACTTCGTCTAGTTAAGGAAAATTAAAGATTTGAGAAATAAATTTGTTTTTTTGATGTAAGTGAAAATGACTGACTCGATGACATTTTCACTGAGGAATATAATTTCACTATTATTTATCTTTAGTTTTGTTGGGAATGAAAACATTTTTAAATCCTCATTTTTGTAAAATAATTACTTCCAGAAACCAAAACTAAAGAGGCTCTCTGCACACCGTCCTCCGACATGGACGATTCGTTCCTGCGACCACCACTCTGGGAAGACATTGCCAGCTCAATACAGAACATCGATCCCGAGAATGCGGTGATGTTGGGCGCCAATGCAATGGCGCAAGTCAAAATGGAAAATGTCGATGATCCCCTACTCGAAACTCTCTCAACGCCATTGCTCAGTCCACTCGAAATTAAAACCGAAAAACATCCAAGCCATCATGCCCAACATAATTTGCATCAGCACCATCACCTGCATCAGCATCATCCGAGCTTAGGAACTGCTGGCGGTGGAAGTGGTGGCACTGGTAATGGAACGGAATGTGATACCCTTACCCAGCTCTCGATAATCCATGGTCCCATGCACCACCCACAATTACATCAACAACAATTGCACCACAATCATCAGCAACAACAACAACAACATCAACACCACCAGCAACAACATCAGCAACAACAACACCAGCAGCAGCAACATCCAAATAGCAATAGCAACAGTCCTAGCCACAATCGAAGCAGTAGCTCTAGTAGTAATAGCAATAATAACAATGATAGTTTAGTTCATAACAATAACAACAACAACAATAGTGGAAGTAGTAACAACAGCAATAGCCCAAGCGATAATGGCTCATATCTATTAACCGCATCCAGCTATCCCCCACCACCGCCACCGCCGCATTTAAATAGCTACTTAGGCGGTGGCAATGTGAATGCTAATGTAAGCCAACATCATCAAATGCCACCGCAGGCCAGCAACACATGCAACTCCGCCACCACAAACAACAACAACAACAACAGCAATACGAGTAATAATAATAACAATAACCCCAGCACGAACAACAACAACATTAGCAATAGCAGCAATGCTAGTAACAACAATGGCGGTGGCTATGCTTATAATTGGCAGAGTCACACACAGGTGAGTGCCGCAAACATGTCATTTGCCTCTATTTTTGCATAAACCTATTGACACTTTAATTATTGCTTTTCTATCTCGCTCTTTTGATTACAGCCTAACTACCACAACAAGTATCCAGTGCAAAATGTTGCTGTTGTGCCAGCCGCCAACCTCTGCCCACCACCGCCAATGTCAAGACTCATGTATGTGCCGCCATTGACACCACCCAGTTCGGACCCCGGAAGTCCGGGTAGTTCGTTGGTAACAAATAGGCGCACAACACCACCGCCACCATATCAACATCAGCAACAGCAACAACAGCAGCAGCAGCATGGACATCCATCTCTTGTTGGTATAAGTGGTCCTACAATTATTGCTGTCAATTCAAGCCATTCGCATCATCTCAGTCCACCTATTGGGCCGCCCAACAGTCGAACGCTTACAACACTCACTTCGAGCAATTCGTCGAACATTCAACAGAGTACTCCTGCCCATTTGGCGAATATTATTTCGCCAGCGATAAGGACGGTTCGATACAATCGAAGGAACAATCCGGAGCTGGAGAAGCGGCGGATACATCACTGCGATTTTTTAGGTAAGTCATGTCATAAAAAATCATGATGAGAATTCTAGAACACCTATACGATGTCCCAATACGTTTTTTTTTTTTGTTTGATAAAATTTGTTTTTGAGGTAAATATTTCAATTTTATTTTTTAAGGGTTCCGTACACAGAGTGTAAACGAAACCCTTATAACATCACTTCGTTTTCTGTTCATTCGTCTCTCACAAGCGATTTCTTCGATTCAATAAAAAATAAGAAGTCAGCAGGTGTCGATGGCATATCCAACATTGTACTTATACACTTACCGATTGAGGCAATATACATCTTCACCACTCTGTTCAACAACGCGCTGAATAATGCATATTATCCAGTGCGTTGGAAGACAGCTGTGGTTCATCCTCTCCTTGCTTGCTGAAAGCTTTTTGTTTGTAAACGGTTGTGATATTTCAGATCATTCGCTTTCAAGAAAGCAAAAAACTTTCACAAACAGTTTTTGAAAGTAAAAAGCATTTTCGAAAGTGATTTGCTTTCTTCAAAACGATTTCAGGAACCAAGCCCCTCTTTCCCACTGGGCACTCTGGGCAAGTGCCCAGGGCCCCGTGATCGATAGGGGCCCCCTCGTCCCTGCCAGATTACGAACTTATTTACTTATCCGGCTCACTATCAATGAAGGAACTGCAACCTTCCATCGTGAACGGTCCCTCGCATGCACTCTCCAGTCGCCGAAACCAAGCCTGCATCCGCAGTCACTTAGTCCTTGTACCGTAGGTACGGTCGACCTTGTCGTCTCGAACCTGGGGGCTGGGATGAAAAGAATTTCTTGGCTGGAGCGCTGTCGTCCATTCGTTCGATGTGGCCGAGCCAATGTAGTCGTCTTTTCTTGGCCTTCTGGACTACATCAACATCTTGGTACAGCTCACTCGGCGCGCCGTAGAGTAGGACTGGTAAAATCAAAGTTTTGTATAGCAGACACTTTGTCTTTCGAGTGAGAAGTTTTGAACCCAGTTGGTTGGCCAAACCGAAGCAGCAGCACAACGGTTCGCTAGGGTAATGATTCTTCGGATCTCCACTAAGGTATCATTTGTGGGATTGATGTTTGTTCCAAGGTAGGTGAACTCCTTAATACCTCGAAAATGCTGCAACCAACAGTGACGTTTTGTCCTAGGCGGTGGACAGATGTTGCTTTGTTTGTTGATAGCATGTTCTTTGTTTTGTCCTCATCCACTTCAAGACCGAGTTTTGCCTGTTCTTCAATCGCTGTGAAGGCCTCAGGCACAGCTCTCTTGGATCGACCGATTATGTCAATGTTGTCCGCATAGCCTAGGAGCTGGGTGGACTTGTTGAGGATAGTGTTTTCCGTGCTCCCACCTGCCTTGCGCACTATCTGCTCCAGGACTATGTTGAAGAAGTCACATGACAACGCATCTCTTTGCCTAAACCCTGCGCATTTTTGGAATAACTCGGATGAGCTGTTACGCATTTGCACACTGCACTGCGTATTGTTAAGCGTCATGTGGCTTAAAGTCACACTGGTACGTGCCGATTATTGTGTTGCAGAAAGGTTTAAGACGCTTACACAGAACGTTGGATAGAATTTTATATGCAACATTAAGCAGGGATATGCCACGGTAATTTCTTCATGACATTGGATCGCTTTTTTTGTACATATGTAGCTTATCAACCAGTCAGTGGGCATGCATTCTTCCTCCCACACTTTTGTGATGATCTGGTGCATGCGGTTCATCAAAAAGAGTTTCGCAGGTATGCCATCCGACCCGGCGGACTTGTTATTTTTTTTAGCTTTTGGATGGCTCTTTCTACCTCTTCTGAACTGGGGCTGGGACTGGGTCTTTAGTGACTGATCTTGCTTCTCTTTCGTCATTAGCTCGCTCGACATTATGCGCATTCAGCAGCTAGGCGAAGTGCTGCTTAAAAACACC
>CAKKXW010000001.1:83970811-83988849 GCA_920937365.1 Sphaerophoria rueppellii
CGCCGGACCCACTTTTTTCGACTTCTCTATCATCGTAATGTCATATCTCATCCTCATCTCAAATTTTTTTTTTGTACGAATTCAATACTTGCCATATATTCTATATGTCGCAAGTAAAAAGTACATGAAATCAGATTGCTTTGGGGCTCCCTGCTTGGTGCTCCATTTTTCATTTTTTCAACTGACAGGCGTGAGTTGCCACCGTGATTTCGCACACATTCGTCTGCCATGTGTCATACGGATAAATGAGTTTTAAATAAACACTAAGGCCAACACGCCTTTCTGGCGAATAAATCATTTTTTTTATTGAAGCCAATAATAATAATTGCTCTAGTTTTTCATCTATTTCTGAACTATACCATTTAGTGTGCAATGTTGTTAAAAGGTTGTAAGAGTCATACAAGAAATTACTTTTACGGTCTTTGTCCGATACGGATTGAATTCTGGTTTTAACTACTATTTATGATTAAAAAAGTAGGAAGTGAAAAAACCTTTAAAGATAAATAATACTTTTATTATATTGACATTAGATTAACAATTTATTAATTCTTCTTTTACAGCTATAAGCTGATTCAAGTTTGATGTAGGGGTTTATCCAATAAAAACTGATCCAAGTAACGATCTAATAACGCAAACAACTAAAAACTAAAGGTTTTAATTGCCTTATACTTCATGTATCATGTATCATGTACCTGGCTTGGAAAAAAAAACTATAAAATGCACGTGATTAAATTAGTGTTCAAAGGAACAGTTTCTGTAAAGCACCAAAGATTTAAACTAATGGCTAGAAATCAAAATTGTTGTTGAGTGCAACAGAAGAGGACGATTGCACTGAGTGATTCTTTTCCGAATATCAAGTACGTAGAAATACAGCGCAGGGACAAACAAATGTGTAGTCGCATAAAAAACCTAGATAATTTAATAATGTAACGAACAATCATTTTATTTTTTGCAAATTAATTTCAATTATAGACAAAATTTCAAAGCAAACTTCTCAAGTGATGAAAATATTTGAAAGCATACTTTTGTCATGAAATATTGTATAGCCTACTTTTAGGATAATATATCAATGCATGGCATTTTTTCACATAAATTGATTATGTTTCATTAAGAAATTCTCATTCAGTCTCTGTATGAAATGTAACAAGAGATACTTTATATATAAAATCGGAAGTTTAATGAAACAATTTTGATTTTTTTTCCATTATTGTTTACTAATTTTAAGAACCATTTGATTTTGACAGGGTATAGCTTATGTACGGTCTCGGTTCCAAACTTTTCATTGTTTTTACTGTATAGCACTCGAAAACAAAATACTAGTACTGCAATAGTAATTAATTTTTTAGGATTAGCCTTAGTTTAAAAAATAAATAAAATTTCAATATTCCCAAAATGATAAAAAATTATTATTTTCTTATGCATAAAAACTCGGTTTCAAACCAGATTGCTTATCAGTTTTAATCAGTAATGGTTCAGAAAAAATACTTACGATTTCTTTGACTAAATAAATAAATCTTTTGCTTTCCATCGTTCTTCAAAAAAAAAAACACAAAAACATTTTAAATATTCGCTCAAATCATGAAAACACTAAGAACGAAAAGAAATGCTGAAAAGGCGAGTTCGATATGAAAATGTATATACAATTTTTGTGTTCCTATTTGTTTTGCAGTCCACTGTACATTCGTGATTCTCTAATATTGAGAGATTTGCAAGACAGCCCAGCGTCTGTTCCTAAATCCATTATTGAGCCATCGCTGTTTCGAGTTTGGTTCCCATCTCCGTCTTTCGGGTACATTAAAATTGACAATATTTTGCAAACTGCCAAGGGTGGAATTTATTCGCTGGTCTCTTTCAACCCTGAGAGTCCTGAGACTGTTTAGAATCTTCGCACCATAGACCTATGGGCGTAAGTAAGAATGGGTCATTGGATGACTTGTGGTATGCCCCACCGCAGCTTCAACTGATTCTGTACTTAAGTTGTTGAACGGTTGCTGGACATTTCAAAATGCCCCCGGGGTATTCGAAACTTTTCTCAATGTGTGAAACCTTCTGGTATAATGCAGTCTACACTGATCTAGCCTTTAGGAAGGCGTGTTGGTAATTGCACAAGGTGATCACTAACGTGAAGATCAATGATTCTCTCCCGTGTCTTAATATAATTATAATAATCTTTACCGGTTAAGTGTGACTGTTTCCCAGTTTTTGGGATAAATAGGGACGTATCTTAGTCTAATAAAACTTTTGAAGATTACCTAAGGGTAGCGGGTTATTATTTTTAGAGCATTTTGATAAAAGATTGGGAAAATGACGTTGGATCCTGCTGATTTGAACGAGTTATGACGTTATGCCGTGTTCTAAGTCTGATTCCAAGCAAGTAAGGTTCAGCGTCTTCAATTGCATGTTATCAGAACTTTCTGGGTTCTTTTAGTATTGAAGTGTGTTTCCATGAAAAATTCAAGATTTTCTAAGCACGAATTAAACCATGATCCTTCAGGGTGCTTAATCTAACACGGAATCGTGGGATTAAGGAAAAGGACTCTACTAAGCCTCACCGCCTGTTGTCAGGACTTACAATATTTTTTTAAAATCCTTCTTGGCTCTCTTTAACTCCTTGGGGTATTACATAGTTATTGACTTTGTTTAGCCTTACTGAAAAGTTTTCTTATCTCCCATCTTCGTTTCTTTAGCCCAGTGCTCCACCATGCTGGGTTAGCGGACTTTTTTCTACAAAGATTAGGACCAATGGTTGAGGTACTTGAAAGCGTATTTTCACCGATATTGTCGTTGAACCATTTTATATACTCTGACCTATTGGTTCTTTTTGGGTTTCTTAAGGGTTTTCTTTCTTTTAAAATTCATTGTATGAAGGATATCTTAGGTGAGACTCTCCAGTTTTCTACTAACCTCTTCAACAATTTCCTGAGTATGAGGAACGGAGAGTTCTTACAAATTACAGAAAAACTGACCTGAACAGAACTTTTCTGTGACAACTGATACTCTGGAGAAGGTTTGACTGTACTTCACAAAGGGTAATATTATTGAACTACATAAAATATCATTCAAGCTAATACGCATTTTCAGACTTTAAACCAAATTCACTCAAACAAATTTTAATTCAATCGTTTCAGTGTTCAAGGTGGTATGTACGGATCCTCATGTCATATTCGTATATTTGTTCAGAGCTTGAGTTCAAATTTTTCAACAAATGTAAAAGTTAGAAATTTTTTTAATGGACTTTATTATTATTTCATTGATTAATCTATAATTCTAAATCCAATCAACCACGTTGTTTAACTAGACCGTTGACTCTTCGCTTTAGATCCAAAAACAAAAAAAAAATCCTGAACTAGTAACCAGAGTTATGAAAAGAGTGATTTAAATTCTTTACTCAAGTGCTCAAGTAATAACTCACAACCTGGAATTTCCTTAATGTCATTAATCTTACTTTGTGCTTTCTACTTGGTCCGGCACATCAACGTGTTCGCACTTAAAGTGCTAAAATGACACACCAGAAGAAAATACCAACAGAAAACGACTCACGTAGATAAGACCACCTTTTATTTATATAGTAGAACCCAAAAGCAAGTGGTCAAAAATGATGATCATAACCGAGTTGCACACACCAGACACAGCAAAGATATTTTTCTTCTGCGTTCATTCATGTGTCAGCACCGCATCGTTCTCCATAATGTACCATGAACTCGCAAACACCAAGAATACCATGACGAACCTTTAATGATACCACACACGGATCATGGCCCAGAAGGATGGGCATACCATATTCTTACCGCACTGGAAAATGTTGATGACGATCTGGACACAAAGGATTTTGTGTTGTGTTGAATCAACAACAAAAAAGCGGTAACAACCGAATTGCTGGTCCATTAATAAGAATTCTACTTGCAGCAATATTGCATTGGACTCTCATAACTCAGGCGAGAGTAATTGAAACGCTTGTGGATCAGTTTGAAGATGTACCTACCACACAATTGGCGGACCATAACCGTGCAACTTGTCTCTATCTCACTTCTTTTTTGGTTCCTATTTACTCGACATTGTTATTATTACCCGAGTCGAGTACATTATACGATAGAACCGTAACGTTTGTTCTTATTTATGGACGGAAAGAGTTCGCTCGATGCCTTTTTGCTGCCAACAATGCTGCGCAAATGTTGCTGCCATCAAACGAAAAGCATAAACACTCAACATAAGCATAAACACTCAACAAGGTGATATACTTTGTTGACTTTTTCTTACGTGAGTATGTTCCTCGGTGCTGGTAATTAAATTTAGTGATGCACACGTTGCACATGCTGATGTTTATTGCCATCTTTCTGACAAATAACAAAAGAAGCATGCTAGCCCAAAACAAACCAAAAATAGCACAGCTTGGTCTTGGACAGATCAGATTGGAGCATCGAGCGATAAGATGTGGTATGTCTCATTCAACAGGTGGAATGTTGGAGAAATACCTTTTCACCAGAAAAAACAAAAAAACATATAAATAAATTACAAAAAGCTCAAAGCAAGATGTTGGTTGGTCTGGTCGCTTTCACTTGGCTGTTGCGCCTCCAAACCGGCAAGGAGCATATCGCGATGGTAATCTACCGGTGAATTTTTGTTGGAGAGTTAGCCAGAATTTGATCAATTCCCATTCGATCTGATATGTCACACATTTGGAAGCTTACGAGCGTACCAATGTTAAGTGACACGTCACATTACTATTGCCAATGCTGCAATCAGGGGTAGAATTTGAAAGACTGGTTTCTAGGTGACAGAGCTATAATGTATATTTTTTCTTAAGCAAATTGTTTTTTTTTTCATTGCATGTGACTTTTGTTTATCGAACATCGATATCGATATTCTTATAAATCGATTATCAAGAAATTAAGAAATCGATGAGCTTTCAGAATGTATTGACGATTTGTATTAACATTATTTTAAAATGAAACCTATTGAAGTTCTCTAAATAATGCACTTACAGTTATTGATTTCGTCGCATTAATCTTGGTTGATCTATCGATTTCTTCATAGTCATCGATTTCCCATATTTTATCGAAAATGACAGGAATATTGGTTCCAGATATGCTACCACTACCACTCGGACGTCCCTGATTTACAACACACACTTACGTCCATCATTCGACAATCTGATAGAAAACTTAAGGCGTAGAGCATAAAAGGTTAAATTCCAATTCGGTTTGCGTTCACATATCTCAATCTGTTCGTGTTCTGTGACACTGAAATGACACGAAGAAATACTATTCGATGCAAGAAACTCAATATGTATATACATTTAAAAAACTTTCTGGCTGCTGCAACAAGCGATTGCAACCAAAACGATTGATCGGGCGGTGGTGGCATAAATTTTAAGTTTAGAACTAGAAACCAAAGAGTCGATATGCAGGGATATGTGTGTTGTACATTTTCGAATCGGACAACAGGTGTCATGCTGCGAATGGCGCTGCTGAGCTGAGTTGAGCGCAGTCAAGCTGCCACCACGTTCTTTGGTTTAGGGATATAGTTAGATTTCCATTAGGTTAGCATTTTGTTGCAACATTTCTAAGTAGCCGCTGATATGGGGATTTCGCTATGTTTTCTTATTCAATCAATTTGTTCGACTGTTGATCTGTGTTAGAAGTTTGCTTAATTGGAAAAGATATACATATATGTATACTTATGTATTATACTGTGTTTATGTAAATGACTTTCTTCCTAGTGAATTTGAATTTGAAAGATACATATGTCAAAATTGCATAAGGCGGCTCTGGGCACTTACAATCAATGTGAACGGAATATGTTCTAGGTTTGACAGATCTTAAGATTACTTTTAAGGTCTAACCCTATTTCTATACCATCGCAACATGTTTCTTATATGCATGCTTCATGCTTATGACGTTAATACCTTCAGCTCTTAGAGTACCTACCAGCGCTATCGGCGGCGAACTAAAAACAATACAATAAAATAAATAACATCACTTCCCAAAACAACATATCTTACGATGGTCTTTCGGTAAGAACGAAAGTACTACATTCGAATCTTGATCATCGAAATTCAAACAATTTAAATTCTTTTGCCAAATAAATTGAATCAATCGTTTCTTGTATTCAAATTTCCGCAGCTATTCCCATCACCTTGGTATATTTAATTTTGATTCTTATGACAACCATTGGTGGTCTTAGACACAACGCAGTTGGCTTCATTCGTTCCCGTAATAAGATTGTGCTTAGGTTCTTGATCAAACATCAAATTTCTATGATATGAGTCAATAAAGTGAAAGAACTGATTGTGCGCGATTCACTTTTTCGTTTTATTTGACAGTAATGGACGCAATATGCAAAGTGTTTATGTGCATCATCTGCGTCGTTTTCGGTAGAATTGTTGGTAAGATAATTTGGTACAGGTGTTGATTTACCAACTTCTGAGGCATAAATATTGTATTTTTAAAAGTTTGGAAAAAAATCTCCTTTAAGCGTGAAGGCCTTCGAAAGAGAAAGCCGTAAATAGAGTACAGTGTGTTCTATAACGAGTTAAGCTGTAATCAATCAAAAACTGATGTTCTTCTCTAGATCAGATACCATTTTGTCGTGAAATAGTACTTAGAAAAACATTTCCAAAGATGCAATCGAAAGTCTTGACGCATAGCAAATTATACAGAACAATGATGCACCTATTACATTCCTGCGCTTTGAATCTCTTCACTATGCTTTCTGGTGCCGATATAGGAAAAACGCAGATTTGGAGACGATACTGCTTCCAATTCACAAAATGATCACATGAGATTGTTATCATTGAACGATTAGTTATTACTTGAAAGTGCTATGCCATCAATCAAGTTATAATCTCATGTTGCCAAGGAATACATATTATCTTAAAAAGTTATTGATATCTTTTTATTTTGAGGTTTCCTTCTAGTAGAAAGTGTCTCAAACAAGAGACTCGTACATGACGGGACAAATAAGTGTTTAGACATTATGTTATTAGAGCGTGCAATAACATAGTTTGTCATGAAACTTTTAACTAAGTGAGATAAAACCCTCTGTCGGTTAAGGCACAATTTGGATTGAAATAGAGTCCCTGGCCAGATAAAGCACACTTGCATTGGGATAGAGTTCCCAACCGATTGTGGCACAATTAGATTGTGATATAGAATAAGGTCGGGAAAGTGTCTCATGCCGGTTAAAGCACATTAAGGTTGTGATAGAGTCCCCGGCCGGTTAGGTCATAAAAAGGTTGGGATAGAGCCCCAAGCCAGTTAGGGAGAGCCCAATAGATACAGTTGGGATAGAGTCCCTGGCTGGTTGAGGTACAATTTGGTTAGGATAGAGTCCTAACGGAGTCCTAAGCTGTGCCGGTTAGGGCACAGCTGCGTTCAGAAAGAGCCTCGGGTGGTTAGGGCACAATGAGGTTAAGATAGAGTCCCCGGCTGATAAGGGCACAATAAAGTTGGGATAGGGGCCCCGGGCAGATAAAGCACAATTACGGTGGAGATATGGTCAATGGCCGATTAAGGCACGAATAGGCTGAGTTAGATTCCCCGGTTGGGTTAGAATTGCCTTCTGGTTAAGGCACAATTATGTTGTGATTTTGGAAATTTTGGCACCAATGAGCAGTTAATCAGAAATATGCGAAAAATAAAAATCTACGCATTAACACTGCTTCTGTGCACATTTTTATGTGTGCATTCAATGCTTTCTTGCTATTGCTGATATCAATCGTGCTGTGTTGTTGTCCCTTACATATGGGAGTTTGTAGTTTTATTGTCCTAAGTCCTACCACACAAACGGAAGCCTTTTCTTTTAAGGGTTCCTTTTTCTAAGCACGCTACAGTGGGATCCGAAAGAGAGTACTGGAACTTATACAGATGGACTTCCGTGCAACTAAATACTTCGATCTCGTGCTCCTCAACCCAAATAGATGTTCTTCTTCTGCCAACATTTTCTTAAAATTGTCTTAAAACGTTGGTTATGGTCAGCAAACATATTGTTATGTGCATAAACTCTATTCACAACAAGAGGGGAAAATGAACGTGTGTGGGATACAAACGAACGCATCTGCTGTCCAACTTGATTTAATAAGTTTGAGAGTGATTTTTTTTTATTTTGATAATTTTCGGACCTAGCCGAATAGTACAATACCTAGATATTGAATACTCTCATTGCTTCTCTATCTATTCTGTTGTAGCTGGCCTTGAAATCTATAAACACTTGGTACACTGAAATTAAAATTTCAAGGCCTTTTTCCGTCGCCTGTCTTAGAGTGAACACACAAATTAATCACTCTAAGACTACGCGTCGAAAAAACACAAAATTCCATCAGACATTTTGAATACGAAATATGCATTAAAAAAATTTTTCAACGGATTATGAAAATGCACAAAAATTTGTTCATTTGCCGTTCGATTAATCAACGCGTCATTATACAAGAAAAACAATATAATTCCTTTTAGCAGAGTTCTGGAGGATGAAAACGATCCACCGTCAACGAGAAATGAATAATTTCGCTAATAAGCAGGTGATTAATAATGTGCATACTTTTTGTTTTGTTTTAAGAACACTGCACAACGAAATTGAAGAAAACAAGTAAGCGCAAGCTTTGAACTTCTATTGAATCTCAAATTCAAAATGTGTTATGAGACGTGTCATTAATATTCGGGTTTAGTTAAGTTATGACAACAAATAAAAGAAACAAACGTTGACAAATTGCAAGATATTTGTAAGAATTTGAGAGGAAAACATTTAACAATCCGTGCTTTAATTTTTATTTTAAATCAAGATACAAAATGTAAAAAGACAATTCAACAACATAAACATTACAACAAACAGTGTTAGAAGCTTTGTCTCTTTTCATGTTGTAATTTTACAAAATCAAAAACTCTGAACATAAATACTTATATCCTTATCTCATTCAGCTCTAATCTGTTCTCATACAATCAACATAACGATTACGAACCAAACAAAAGCAAAACAAAACTCAATCAACTTCGAAGGATAAAATAATTTAGGTTATTGCGTTTCAATATGTGACAAAAGACACAAAGGCACTTTAAACCATTTTCAAATAGAAGTGTTAATTTTCGCTTACATCACAGTCGCATTGTATATCTCCTTTATATTAATTGGAAATACAAAACTGCCAACAAAACGAAAGAGCTGAACCTACAACTCGATTTTGTCCATAGACACTATTTCGATCACAATACCAAAGCAGTAGCAATTCGGGCATTGCGTTTTGTCAATTTTTCCTTCTTGATTATTAATCCAAGTCCTGTTGGTCATTAATTTTCCTTACACTTTGAAATACAAATTGATTTTTTGCACACATAGAGTTATGGAGTTTTAGAAGAATGGAGCTCTTAAGTAGAGCACGCGCCAAAACAATTTTTAACCAGTCTTCAACGACATGCTGACGTTGTTTTCGTCGTCATCAGGCAGCTGGTAAAGACTGCCACTGTTGCTGCCGTAACAGTGGCTGCTGTTGTAGTCCTTTTTGTTTGGTTATACGTGACGTTATTGGCACGTTAGCGTTTTGATAATTTGTCAATGAGTGCTGAGCACATTAATTAAGTATCACTTGAATGATTTGATGGAGTATTACACGAAATTGGGACGGCTCCAAGCAATTCTATTCATTCGGCTGAATTGAGGGCAGCAAATTTGATTCCCATGATAAGAGGTTTTGGATGATTGACGGGAGCCAAAAAGAGGGCCCGTTTTCCATAAAAAATTGAGATGAAGAAAAAGCAAACACAATTGACAGCGTGTTTACGTCCACTTTATCCAACTGTTAGTCTGTCGCTTCGGTTGGCATTTTTGTTTTCACTTTTTACAAACATTTACGCATACCATTGATTGACAAACTTTAAATAAATTTTATTAAATTTAAATGTATCTGTCTGTCTGTCAGACTGTCTGCCGACTGCTACTGCTAGAGCGAATTTCTGAAGTAATTGAGACAGTATTTGTCATAGCTTCCATCGATCGGGATTGGATTTCTTCAACAGTCTCTCTGTCTGCTATATGGACTGACTAGATTTGTCAACTCACTGCACGCTGGGACGCGCTACACTTATCAACAGAGATGTTGAGTGGTTTTTACTTTTGTTGTGCGTGACGAAACTACGGCTTATATTAGCTCCTGTATTTTAAGTTGCTTTTGATTTTTGTGTGTAGTTTGTCAGCCGGGAAAATATTGTCTATTTGGCATTTATAGTATGTTGATAACTACCTGATTTGTAAGTGCATACCGCATTTTCCATATTGGGCACATCTCATTTTTTTTGTTTCTTCATTAAGCAATGTAAGTTAAGTTAGTATAATGGCTTTTTGCTGCTGACGTAGAGTGATGTGACTCAAACGTTACGGTCTGGTGACATAAGAGGCTGGGTTTGGATGTTGAGAAAGTCAATTTTGGATCTTGGTTGAGTTTCAGCAAAATTAAACAAATAAATCTTTGCTTGTTGTGAAAGTTGACCAATTGACATAATAAGCAACGATTTTGATAAAAGAAAAATGTTGGTAATGATTGATCATTTTGAATAAGATTAATTTTGCAGATCCGTAGCAGGACTGAGAGATAAGAATAGAGGATGTAACCATTACAAGCGTCATGCTGCTAGTAAAGGGTTTTTCAATAGGCACGCTACAAACGTTTTCTTAAATAAAACAAAAACGGTTTTGGATATCAATGAAATTCTTTATTCTTGTGGAAGTACATTTGATGTATGAAAGCAACTCGATTTCTTTTGCATGTCCACCACGGGCACGCTTGCAGAAGTCCAGACGCTGAACCAAATTTTCGACGGTTTTCAAGCATAAATCGGCCGATACTGCTGCAATTTCACGTTCGATATTCGTACGAAGTTCATCAATCATCGCTGGCTTGTTGGCATAAACTATAGATTTGACGTAGCCCCACAGGATATAGTCTAACGGCGTTAAATCGCATGAACGAGGCGGCCAATTCACAGGTCAATTTCTGGAGATAATGCACTCATCGAACTTCGTTCTCTATAATTGGATTGTTTGGCCCGCTGTATGACATGTGGCACCGTCTTGTTGAAACCACATACCGTCTAAGTCCATATCATCCAATTCATTCCAAAAATTATCGGTTAGCGATTCCCATTCACAGTAACGTGCCGGTCTTGATCATCACGGAAGAAGTACGGCCCAATGACACCACCAGCATGTAAACCGCACCAAACAGTGATTTTTTCGGGATGTAATGGTGCCTCGTGAAGCACATGTGGATTGCTGCTTGACCAATAGCGCATATTTTGCTTATTGACGAAGCCATCCAGCCAGAAATGACTCATCGCCGAAGATGATTTTTCGATGAAAATCCGGATCATTTTCAAGTTGTTGCTCAGCCCAATTCACGAACATACGACGCTTCTGGTGATCAAGCGGCTTCAGTTCTTGCATCAGTTTGATCTTGTAAGGATGTAGGCCAAGATCTTTTCGCGAAATTTGCCACAACGAACTCCATTTGCCATACGAACGACGTATGAGAGACTGATTTGAGTCTTCCGCAATTGATGCGCTAGCGGCAGCAATATTCTCGACACTACGGGCACTTCTTTATCTCACTGGCACGGGAACATTCTGTACTGAGCCTGTGGATTCAAATTTTTCCACTAGACGCTCAATTGTTGATCTGGCAGGACGATTATGACGACCATAAATTGTACGTAGCGCTCTTAAAGTGTTGACCACTGACTCCGAATTTCGGTAGTAAATTTTAATAATTTTGACTCGTTGTTGGATCGTATACCTTTCCTTGAAAAAATGGCAAACCATACTAAAGAGAAATGTCAAGAGAATGGGAAAAATATGGCGTCGTTTGCTGTCCCTATTGGTCTACTTTTGTAGCGTCCCTATTGAAAAACCCTTTACTATGAATCAGTTGATAAGGTAGAGAGTGAACTCTTTTATGTATATATTTAGTTTTTTCGATTACCCACCCGTTTAAAAGTTTGTTTTTGTAAGAAACGATATGTCCTAGCGCCCAAGTCATCCAATCAACTTCTTGTAACACAATCATTAGTGTAAGCATTATTTTTAACAAATGATAATTATGACATACGAACATGAAACGCAAAAAACCGGCATAGCAAATTGAGGAAAAACTCACTCCATAATTCACTAAGGCACGTACGCAAGGCATATTACCAACAAGTATCAGAGTGTCACTTGATATTTTAATTCTTATTATGGTCGTTGGTTGGCGAAGCAAGAACAAAAAAGCTGAAAATACTCGTATAGCCATTCTCGCGGTTGTTAAATTAAGTTTTCAACAAGTTCGGGTCTTGTCGCAGCCACCGTGTGCACTGTTATCGACTGAACTTACGCACACAAATTGGCCCAATTTAAAAAAAAAATCTACTCAGCAATTCCATTCAATAATCATAATAATTTAGCAAAATAAATTCTACAATCAAAATCATGGGGACATGTCCGGTTAATTAAATTTTGTGTCGGGTAGGATCGAATGTAGCCACCGCCAAAAAAACGACTGCAACTGTAGGCAAACAAACGTTGGAATAGATGTTTAGATATATCCCAAAGGTAAAACGGAAGCCAAAACTATACCTGTTGCATTCATGATTGCTCGTAATTTGCGAGTTCGTGAAACACTACATGTTTCTACAAAAGGTGAAGGAAGTAGAGGAATGAAGGCGCTAAAGCAGGAACTTCCAAAAAAAAATTCGTCTGAATTGCCCGAATTGATGTGTCCCAATACAAAATTTAACGTAATTTTCTTTAACCAGCTAATGTGGTTCCAATTTTCTGGTCAGATAGCATTTTAGTCAACTCGTATGACTGTTATGCTTATCCCTGTCTACACTTCAATATTCAATAGCGACGGGTGACACAAACGTTGTAGATGAAACATGGTTTTAATTCGGTTACGTTTCCAGATGCTGAAACGGAATAAAAGAGTAGCAAGAGAAGAGGACCTAACAAAAAGGCGAAACGAGTAAAAGACTCTGTGAAAGAAGAAAAGAACATCCGCAGCTTCTTAGACCTAAGATTTCGAAGAGCCACGTGACAAGAAAAACACCCGACGTTTCTATAAAAGTTAGAAGCAATTACACAAAAAACAGGAAACCTAGTCAGCGAAGTACAGGAAATTGTAGATGTATTCAAGCAGCACTTCCAGCAACTGCTGAATGCTCATAATGTCGAGTGGGGTAGTGACGAAAGAGAAGCCCCCAGAAGAGGTTGACAGAGCCATCCAAAAGCTAAAAATAAATAACAAGTCCGCAGGGTCGGCTGGCATATCTGCAGAACTTTGAAAATATGGAGGATATGTTTTGATGAACCACATGCACCAGGTCATCAACAAAGTGTGGGAGGAAGAATGCCTACCCGCTGACTATTCTATAAGCTCCATTATATCATTACACCACACCCAATTTGGAATTTTTTTTTTTGTGATGAGCTATATTCGGCCCCTAAGCGCTCTATACCTAATGGAATCATTGTATTTCTTGATACTCTTCTACAAGCACTGCACTGAAATTTGTAAGCGAATTCTATCATATCATGGTCGAACAAACCAACAAGTTATGACACCAATTCTGGGGACGGGTGCGCTAAACTGCAAATCTTTTGTTTATTTAACAAATCACTTTTGTTTCAACTATCCGAATATATTACTTAATCAAGTCCGGTCAATTGTCAATTCATTATTATCATTGATATAAAAATAAGGAACTACCGATGCATTGAGAATTTCGATTTCTTATGCAAATTAAAATGTAACCATCATTGCATCTAAGATTCCATTCTAACTCTTAAATTTTCAATGGCAAAGGAACAAAAAAAAAGAAAACTGATCTTCATAAAAATTCTAAGCATATTCGAGGAAGAAGATTTAATTTTGTGGTAAATCCATTGATCCTATGTTTATTGCCAATTAACATGAATCCCATATGTCCAAGAAGTGTAAATAAGTTTGAAAACATTTTTTATTCGATTTTGATTGCCATGGGAGTATGTTTTTCTTTCTTGGATTATAGAGGCGAGAATTTGAATATTTATGATTTTTTACCTTCTTCGGCTATGGTTACCATGAATTTCTCTAGTGGTGGTCTCGACAATGTTGCTTCGTTATTATGTGATTTATTCGATTTCATTGATGTAAAACTTCAAATATTCGATACCATGTTGGCACCAGCAAATAAAAAAGGAGAACAAACTGGGTAAATTACAATGAAATGCAAATTTTTGTAATCAATTCCAATTAACTGGCTGAGGAATTTGTATGTTTCTTGAATTAATTTCACTCATAATTGATTAGATCGCGAACACGCAAATGACAGTTTTCTATGTCTGTTGAATATTTATTAACCTAAAGTTTAGATTCTAAACAAGAAAAATAACCGACATTTATGATTTTTATTTTTTTTGTACGTTTCCGTTCATCACAATTTTGCAAGTAATTTATTTTTGTTGTTTTATCGTTTTTAAGAATATGGAAATTCATATTTACAGCACGTGTATTTTTTTTTCTAGCAAAAATACAACTCGAAGTTATCTAATGAGAAATTGTAGGCGATCAACGCTTGGTAGTGAATATTAAGAAGAAAAAAAAGAATAAGTTTATTACAATTTTCCCCTGGTTAATACAAATATTATTTTGAATGTCTCTAGAACAATATTGTCTTCAAGTTTAAAAAGGTTATATGTAAATGAGCGTGGGAGAGAAGAAAATGTCATCGTAAAATTTTATTTCTATTTTCACAAGAATCTAATACAAAAAGAGATATTATATTTTTGAAATAGTACTTTTTCAAATGATATCAAAAACTTATGATCAGGACTAATGTGATCGTTGATTCGGAATATCCTTCAAAAAAGTGTTCTATACGTTTTTCTTTTATGTTAATTTAAATATCTGCTGCATACGACCCTGCACAATATCTAGACACTTCAAATTGTCCTCCGTCTAAGAACCCACACAACCGAAAATATACAGTTCATCTTTTCCAAACGGAATTTAACTTGATTAAATCAATTCACACTCACTTCCTTCGGAAAATATTATACGTCTGCTACTACCTACTACTACTACCGAATGATTCAATAGTATTAACTTAGTAATATTGTTCAACGTTAGTCTGAAATAGTCCGATAATTTAATGTTCTGAACTCTGCTCCCACCAGAGGTAAGAGGTTTCAATATTGAAGTCATTTTGTCCGTTTTTGTCACTAACGTAACTTGGTAACTAAACGTAACCAACGGCTGTCTGTGAATGATGAAGACGAGGAAAAAATTTCAGATTTGCTGTGTAGGTACTGCCCTGAGCATTCTTCTAAGGAAAAACTTTCCCATAATTTCAATAACATTGCAAACAATGGTTAAGAAAAAAATCCGACAAGGACATGGACTGGCATGACTCTTTTTCAACCTACTGGAAAAAACAGTCCGTGGCCTTGGAAAATCTACGAGAGTCACTACCCAATTATTGGCCTATATAGACCACATCGACATCTTTTTTTTACACCATCAGAATTGGTCGAAGAGAACTTAAAGCAAACTCTGTATAGCGACCAATGGTTTGCCAACACTGAATCCGGCTCATCACTTAGTTTAGTGTTAGTTGTTAGCAAACAAAGACTAAGACAAACAAACACTTACACAAGCGAAACAACAAAATGAAAAAAATATAACAACTAAAAAATACAAAAACACAAATAAAACACTTAAGGGCTAAAGGGCTAACTATAATGAACGGAATGAAGCGGACGGAGCCGTCCGTAACTGAGCGAATACAAGGAATTCCTATATTGTGCCCGCAATAGCGGATTGCTCCGTTTCGTCAATTTTCGTTCAGTTTTGCTTACGGACGTAAACTGCGCTCCCCTTCGCTTTTTACGGACGAAAATTTGACAGCTGACTGGTTTTGTTGATTTTTCTGAAGAAGAGGAATTCGATTTGTTGTTGATTTTATGAAATAAATATCTTGAAATTGCTTGTTTGTTGCATGGCAACCGAAATTCACAAATTATTGGAAATAAAAAACAAATATTTTATTTTGAAAGATACTTCCGTACACATTCGTCCCTTGGATTTATCTCTGCCCTTATTCTACTCTGTGGCCACTCCAGGCCAAAACAGTGGCTAATTTTCCTTTGAATTGATATTCATTCATTTCATTTTATTCAACTTTGGATTCTTAATCCAACTTAATTATTTTAATTTACTTTTATATCATTGAATTCTCTCCCTGATTATCCTAACTTATTATTATGTATAAGCAACATAATGTCAACGTTTCATCGTCATTGGTTGGGCAGTGCTTACCTGACTATCTTTAAAATTATTCCTATGTTCATATTAGCCTAGTATTATTTATTTCATTCGCCAGTGTATTTATGTCATTTGAAGAATTCTGTAATAATACTATGGTAACAACATTGTGATAAATTATTTAATTGTATATATCTTCGTAATTCCTTTCCTTTTACCCATGTAAACTTTTATATTTAGATTACTTTCTATTTAAAATCTTAATTTCTCCTTACAACTGACTTTCAACAAATTGTTACATATTATTCTCTACTCCCATATAATTTCACAAAAGATAAAACAAAAAGACAATAAAGAGTGATACAGACATATACGTGCCTTATACTTATATTTACTTTATCATTATTATATACATTAGTAGAGAATTCTTGCTCTAATCTACAAAATTATATGTATTCTCTAATACCTAGTCAATACTGGCACAACTTCTCCATTTTTGTATTTAGTTTTAAGTAGTTTTAGTTGTTTGTATATAGTGTATATATTTTTTGATATTTCGTCATAAAACTGTACGAGAACACTCTCCCTTGAGCAAGAGTAGTCTAACCATATTAATCGTCAGCCATGAGGCTTTTCTTTTACTAACGTGTAAGCAGGCAATACATTATAGCCGCAGTATTTACTTTTTTTACCTAGATAAGTCACCATTGTAAACGATTTAAAAGACTCAATAAAGAATTCAATTCAATTCAAAATTTATTTATTTGCTATTTTCAAACAAATTTGAAACTTTTTACAAATCAGTAGTTTGGGGAAATATTTTACTCTCTCGTGAGCGCTCTCTTTTACGAAAAATTACCAAATTTTTGAGTACGCGAACAGGATTTGGTTAGATTTCGTAATTTTTCGTAAAATTGTACTGTTTTAGGAGGGTACGCGAACGGACCTATTATGTAAAATATGATGAAAAAATAAATATTTTTAACCAAATAAACTACAGTGTATCTGGGATATAATAAGGGAAGTTTTCACCAAATTTCGTAGAATATTTTTTCTTTTGAAAAAGATAAAAATAAAAAACCAAAAACTTGGTTCTTAGAATTTTTCACATATATTTTGAGGTTATGTGAAAAAGTTGTCTTAGCAAAAGTTGTAAATCATTTTGTTACCTATAACTTTGCCATTAAACATTTTTCCATATGACCTCTAGTTTTGCCGAAATTCAAGATAAATTATTTATCCCCCTTAGTACCCGCCTTCCCCCCACTTCCTGAACTAGGATCGCCCGTAATTTATTCGGTTCTCCTTTGAGAAAAATAAATGAAACAGAGTTTATTTGTTACTTTACTTTTTCTTATCTTTGTTCTTCAAATTTTTTTTTTTGTACCCGAAATTATTTAACCTAGAAAAACAAAACATTTTTTGTTCAGGGAAATTTCTTAGTTCTACGCAGAAATGTTGGTTGAAAAAAAATCCCTTTTAACGCAATTCTCACAGCAAGTGGCAAAATTTGATCCCATTTTTAACCAAACGTCAAATTTTAACCATACGTCAAGTTTTAATACACGTTTTAACGCAATTCATACCCGGCCTTAGTGTAAACCGGAAACTATCGGGACTGTAGAGGTATGTTGTGAGAAAAACAAACCTTTGCATATGTCTCCATATACAAAGAACAAACGAGCTGAAACCCAAATATGGACGTAGCATAGATTGTAAAAGAATGCCCGTTTGAAAACTTTTGTTTTATTTATTGAGAGGCAAACAACAAGAACAG
>CAKKXW010000001.1:84037124-84051295 GCA_920937365.1 Sphaerophoria rueppellii
AAGATAAAGTAAACATTGACCGAGGCAACGGCGACCCTTCAATTTTAATAGCATCAGCACCAAGATAAAGTAAACATCGGCCGGTCCAGATCCAATTACATAAACCAAGCCGATAAGATAAACACAAAACGATCTTCAAAGCAACCAACGAATCGCATCAAGAGATAAGCTGGAGTGGCAGCGTCGCAGAGGGCAGATACAATTTGAACATCAAGATATCCAGTCGACTTTCGTGTATTTTTGTCAAACATTGTTTTCTGAATAAAATCATTTTTGTTTTTTAAAAACTCTTCTTTATCATTTAAAAAGTTATTTAGAAACCCATATGCGTTCTCCGTGTGGGATAACTGGTCGAAAGACACAATCTACTTCCGGTTGTTTCAAAAAGAAGGCTTAACATGTCACACAGCTCGTGCAACAACTAATCTATAAAGGAAACGTTGGTTTCACGTAATGGACCCATGAAATGGTCTTCATGATCGTTCGATCAACCGACTATAGCGCAGTGTTATTGCCGATATCATGTTTTTTACCCATTGCAAAGTCCTAAAAAAACGTTATGTATATCCTTGCAATCAATAAACGTTTTTTCATTTAACAGTCATTCTATAAGTTCTGCATTTGTATATGTTATTTGGTGAAAAAAATGTGCACGACTGGGTCATACGAACTTACTACTGCATGCTAAAACTTAATATTTATGATTACTTTTAGGTTCCAAAAATTGCAAAAAGTAGTGTTAAAATAAGAGATATACTTTTTTTTTCACACTATCAGATAAAGTCGAAGAGAGCTTAAAGCAAGCGACATCTAACGACCATTAGTCTTTAACCCAGAAAACTGAGCTAATAGACCGGCTCATCACTTAGTGCAGTGTTAGTTGTTAGTAGGCAATCTAAAACAAACGAACACTTACACAAGAAATGACAAAATTATACAAATACAAACAAATAAAAAACAATACATGATTAGACAACAATTAAAACAATTAAGAGCGTGCTACACTGGTTTTCAAGCATAGTCTTTAATTTATTCTTATTAATATGAAAGTCAATAAGTCAATACTTTAAGCAATTCTGATTATACTCTTACTTACAGCTTACACTTAACTCACAAAAAAAACTTAATAGCTTTATAAAAATAATTAGAATTTATTAAAAAAATTAAAATTAGAAAATGTACCTCGTAAATACATTTAATTCCAAAAATTTAAATCCCAAACAAATTCAAACCTTATCCTTGATTTATTGAATTCTTGTTTTGAAAATCGTCGGAGCCGTTTTTTATTAATTAATTTTTTATAAATAAATATTTTCAAAAATGTCTTAAATTTAATTTGGGTATGCAGTTTTCAAGACCATCTTAATATACATATTACACTTCAATTTGGATTTTTAAAATCGCTCCGTTTTTGAGATACAGAGTTTTGAAAAAAAAAAAAAATAAAAATATTTTTAAGAAATCCAAAAAAAAAAATTTGTTTTTGATACAAAATATTATTTGAACAATATTTACGTACTTTCAAAAAAAAAACTTACGCTGATCGGACTTTCATTTTTCGAGACAATCTAATAACAAAAAAACGGTTCTATGGGAGGTACCGTTTTGGAGCCATACGATTTTTTTTTACATAAAATACATGAATTTAAAAAAAAATTAAATTCGAGGAAGTTTAAAAAAAAATCGTAGGAGCCGTTTTGGAGAAAATTGAAAGTTTCGTTTTCTGGCCAAAAAAATCGTATGGTGGCTACCATAAATTCGATCTCAAAACAAAAATAAAAAAAAACTGGGATATGAGTTTTTGCTCAAACCTCTAATTTTCAAATTTGAAGTCAATCAGACCAGTAGTTAATAGGCTTTTCACACTGAATCAAAACCTCGGTTTTTGCGAAAAAAGCCAAAACATATCACAAAACCAAGAGGTTTCTCATACATTTTCTTCTCTTCATAAACTAGTAGGTTTTGATAAAACTCGTCAAAACCTCATACGAATTGCAAAATTTTCAAAACAAACACACCTAAAAAACATTCAGCGCTCAGCTGAATAAAAAATAGACAGCTGTCAAACAAATTTGTTTTCAATAATTAAGAAAAAAAAAAAAAACAGTAATTTTTGTCTGTGACGCTGCATTAGTGCCGCTGGGTTTATTACCAGTTGGAACATTACAACCTTCGTTTGCAGAATTGGATTCATTGTCGAATTCCATTACGCTGCCGCTGTTATTTTTTTCAGTGCGGCGTCTTCGGGATCACTTATTGGATCGGGAATCATTTGAATTGCCCATGCTATTAAAGTGATTGGAAACATGATTTGTAATTGAGCGTTCTTGAGCTTGAGCTGAAGACGAAGGTCTGTTGCTACCCGAGCCCTGTCCACCAGAAGAAACAGTACTATTCACAATTGCACTGACGAATTGACCGTCATTTTTGTTCGGCGTGGGAACGGGACTAGTTGTACGTGTTATCTTTTGAGGAAGATCGTGCATAACATGCTCTTCTTTTCCGTATTCCAAGTTCTTTTGATTAGACTCTGCTGCATTCTGGCCATGGCACTTGTTCTTCGGTTGGTTGAATTTTCTGAGGAAGTTGAAAAACTCTTCCATTGTTCGTAGTAGTAATCAACGTCACGTAGGTGGCCTAAATAGAGATAAACAGTTAAAAACACTCGAAAAGTTTTTCCCAAACACATAATTTACTTCTTTATTGCACATCGATATCACGAATCTATGTATAGTTATCAACATACGTCGCAGAGAAAAGAGCTTCTGATGCTACGGGATTTATCATGTTTTAAGAGGTTATTTGCTTAATTGAATCATATTGAAGACTTAAAACTATTTGAACTCTTAACCCATGCAATTGCCACTATTTTTAAAAACACAAATATGGCAGCATCTGTCAAAAATTATTAAAGTGTCAAACAAAACCTTGTAAAATAGCAGTGTGAATGCTTTAATGAGGGTTTGTAAACTTTTTGCCAAAAACTCAGTTTATTACTGTCAGACAGACAGACAGACGGAATTGCCGGACCCACTTTTTTCGACTTCTCTATCATCATAATGTCATCAAAACCTCAACTTTTTTCTTGCACGAATTCAATACTTGCCATATATTCTATCAGCCACATTAATAAAAAACGCATAGTCCGCTCTTAATCCACTGTCTTACTGGTCCATAGACTAAGCGTTAGTCCATGGCCTAAAATTACTCAAAGCGACGTTCACCAAAAATTACCCTTTGGGAACTTTTGTTTTTGTTGATATTTGACAACCAATTTGAAACTTAAAAAATATATTTTATTTTAAAATTTCAATAATAATTGTTGTCTAAATTTTTCATGGGGCTTGATAACAGAGAAGTTCGGAATGCTTTGTGTTAATATGAAGTCACTCGACTAAGCGGCTGGAGCTGTATGTGCAGAAGCAGGCAAACAGATAAATGGAATGAATCACTGACCTGCTTTCATCGTCGTCTCTATCTTCTTAATGCTATATTCAAATCTTCTTGGAAATACATAGATGTAATTTTTATTGCAAATAAGACCTTTCATGGATATAAATGGAACCTCTAAACTCCTTCCAAAAAGCCTAAAATTGGTTTCATACATAGATATGTATTTATATGTAAATATTCCCATTCTTATTGCATTTTCGAATCTCTTACAAAGAAAGAAAAAATGAATGTTGACAAAAAAGGACTACATTTGGCGCCTTTAGCTTCTGAAATAAAGAAAGGGGCCATTGGCCATTCTATCTGCCACTTGTTGTTATCCTTGTCGACATAGCACATAGAAGAGATTTTTGATTTTATTTAACTCCGAATCGAGCGATTTCAATAACCAAAGTTCTATTACCTAGATTTGACACAACTTATTTTTACACAGACATTTGTAATTATTTGTTTTTTCTTCTTTGACGATTGACATATTTATTGCTTAGTCCTTTGCTAATCCACGTCTCAAGCTGGACTATGTTAGTAAAAGTCACTTATGAGACATTTTATTTTATTTATAGCATTTTTCACTAGTCCACAGAGTAAGAATTAGTCCTGCGGTGGTGTATGTTTATTAATTTGGCTGTATATGTCGCAAGTAAAAATGAAACAAGTGTATTAATTATTATGTCTTACCTAAATACAAAAGAGCTGGCGTTCGAACTTATTTTTGGTTCTGTTTTCTTGTTTTACGATGTTGTTTTATTTGTAAATAATTGCTTAATCCATATTAATAAATGTGCAGCAATTGCAAGTTAATTATTGTTTTTATACTTACTTAAGTGTGCAATCAGATTTCTTATCAATAAACTTTGATTTCATTTTATCCAGAATCACGGTTCTTATAAAAAGTGGCTCATAATATTTCATGCAACGAAAAATGTCCTCCAGCATTGTACATTACGAGTCATAAAATTCAAAATAAAAAAAAATAATAATAAGTTGGTCAAACATGAATTTAACACCTTCGGGGACTAACACTAATCGGTCCTAAATGGTGAATTATTTGTATCGTAAAAACGTTGTTTAAGCCGTAATATGTGTGTTGAAAGGCTAAATGCGATTAAAAATTGTATTTTGTTTATTTACATTCGTGTGCTGAATTTTGTATCAGGGATGATGGGAGTGGAATCAGAATTTCTGATGGAACCGTCAAACTCAATATCCTGATGCTTTAAACTTGGGGTAGGTAGAAAAATCATTGCTTACGACCTTTTTCTCTCCAAGTGCTCTCTAACTTCTTCTGCTTTTGAACGTAATAAAAGTCGCAGAGGAATAAACCAAAAAATACTATTTTTATCACAGTTCTGTAATCTGCACAAATTGGACAGGAATATCCATATTAAATAAACATTGCTCCAAACTGAGCCCAACATTAATTGGTCATTTATTAAATAACAGTTTCATGTACACGCAACAAAGATACACGAAAAACAAACCAAATCAGTCGTAAAATCAAAAAGTGTATCCATTTGTTTATGTCTTACCACAAGGAGGGTCCTTTTTTGACTTTGCTGATCACAACATGGGCACTGGATTACCGTCACGGCACGTCGTCGTTGACGGTCGTCATCGAGTCGTTGTTCATTAAATGGTTTTAACTCACCTCTTTTTTGTAATTGATGTTTTTGTTGTTGCTGACCGCCTGTGTGCCGCGCACATGAATTGCGGAGGAGGTGATTGTGACGTTTCCCTTAATAGACTTTGATCCCAGATATCGAAATGAAAACCATAAAAATGATATACTCTCCCAGCCGCTCAACTCAAACGCGGCTCATTAATAAGTTTGATGTGATTTCTTCGAATGTGCGATAGGGCTTCGAGAGCTCGCCCGAGGAGTTGTCCATCAAGATTTTCGAGACAGTTTTTATCTCGTTTTTTGCTCACAGGCCACATCGGTTTCGGAATCGGTTCTCTACTCCATTAGGCGATTAATGATTATCTGGGTAATAAGAAACCTTGAGAGTCGAAAAGTCAGTTTTGTTTGTTATGTCGCACATTGCATTGTTGAGCCTTAATTACAGGTTCGATTGTCGTCTTAAGTGCGGCTGTCATCGTTTTTTTATTTGTCAAACTTATTTTAATAAGCTTCGAACGCGCTCGCAGAGCTATTTATCGTCCTTTATCTCGAAATGTACATTTATAAGAGGGTCCAGGTCTTATTGTTGTGGGAGTTAGCTGTCTAATTTTACTTCTGTCAAAATATCTTAAAATGATAGACTTTTGATCTAAGTCGCGTCTGTCGGCTGAGGGGCTTTGCTTTGAGTGAGTAAATCATAGAAATGAAAATAGTTTACTTTTCGAAACTTTGTTTGGATCGGTCTGTTAGTCATTTGAAAGCGGAAAATTGTGAGCCTGAGTGATTAACTGCATCAAGGGGAATTGTTATTCTAGGTTATGTTTCTTATATTTTTTGTATGTGGCCAGAGGCGATTGAACAGCGAGAAGTAAAAAGGTTGTATTGGACTTATAATTGTGATGAATGTTGTTTGGTTGTGTAATGACAAGAAGCTTGAATTGTTATTAGTTTTGAAATGATTTATTGAATGGAATTGAATCAATTCTCGTATTCGAGTTGAAAAAAAAAAAAATTGGATATTTGACATTGTTTTCCTTTGATAACTGGCGCTACTGTCTAAATATTTTGTGATAAATAAAAAATTGGTAGGAACTGTTTCAAGCTTGATTTCAGACATCTGCAATAGTGTAAATCAAGAAAGTCTTTGTTTTCTCACTCTTGAAGATCTGGTGGTTTGCGACAATATACCAATTCACCTAAAGGGAAGCAATAAACACGCTTACATAGCTCACTGATTTCAAAATAGCATGAATACTTTTTTCTCGGAATAAAACCGGTTGTAAAAGCTAATAGATAACTCTATAATAATCCTTATAACACCAATCTCAAAATACACAATAAGTACTGCCTACTCCATCTTTCTCAGAAGCCATCTTAGAAAAGATGTTTACTCTCCTGGACCTGCTAGCTAAGGTATGCCAAAGTTCTTTTAACAATTGTACAATACCGGACTGAACAAGCATGAATCAGAGCACTCGATTACTTGAAAAGTGCATTTCGACGACGACGGTCTACGATCGGGTTAGGTGGTCGCGGCAACACAACACAGATCCAATTCAAACCTACTCCAGCAAACTTACTCCACTTGCTCCACCGTGAAAGCTTGCTATTCTGTTTATTAATGATATAGAATGAGTGATTGAAAGTTCCCATTTTTCAATGTACGCAGACGACATGAAAATCTTTGGAATGATTTCATCACCCAATGATGCTTTACCCTTGCAGACCGATTTAAATAATTTCTATGTTTGGTGTTTTAAAAAACAATTTAGAACTTAATGTTTCCAAATGCCAAGCAAATATTCCCGTTAACGTTTTCGTCCGCCAACACTTACTTACTTACTTATGGTGGCGCTACAGTCCAGGTCCAGGGCCTCACCCAACAAACTTCTCCAGCCAGCTCGGTCCCTGGCTAACTGTCTCCAGTTTCGCACGCCAAGTTGGTTCAGGTCCTCTACAACCTGTGTGCTCCACTGGAGTCGCGGTCTTCCTCTTATGCGACGTCCTTCCGGATAAGATTCGAAGACTCTACGAGCCGGAGCATTATTTTCCATTCGCTCAACATGACCCAACCATCTAACTCGTTGGACCTTAACTTTTCTGGCTAGGTCAGTGTCGCTATACAGCTCGTACAGTTCTTGGTTGAATTTTCGTCTCCATTCTCCATTAATGCAGACAGGACCAAACATCACTCGAAGAATTTTTCTCTCAAAGCAGCCCAAAGCGTTTTCATCAGATGTTGTCATGAGGACCGGGATGATGAGGGTTTTGTAGAGTGTCACTTTAGTTGCTCCGGAGAGGACTTTACTACTCAATTACCTTCTAAGTCCAAAGAAGCAGCGATTGGCAATAGTGATTCTTCGTTTGATTTCAGCGCTGGTGTTATTGTCTGAGTTGATAGCGGATCCCAGGTAGACAAAGTCCTTAACTACCTCGAAGTTATATCTGCCAACACGGGACTATTATATCAAGGAATGTATTGTTTACAGAGTAACAACTATTCGAGCTTAACTTTAGGTCTCACTATGACAATATTATAGCCAGAGCTATGACGTTGTCCAACGTTGGTCTAAAGAATGTTTGGATCCTTTTGTTACGTAGTCTCTTTATACCACGTTTGTAAGGCATCTACTGGAATACGCGAGTCAAGTATGGTTGCCTTATCACCAAGTCCATATAAAGAGAATTGAAGCAATACAACGTAGATTCCTCCGCTTTGCCTTGAGAGGACTTTCATGGGACTTACCTCTGTATCAAGAACGGTTACTTTCACTAGTGCCTCATACTTTTTGTATTATTTCTTAATTTTTGCAACATTTTAATTTATTTTGTTTCCACCCTTTTGTATCTGCTTGCACTAAGCAGTCCCAATCTCTTATCTTCCTAATGATATACATATCGTATCACTTTTTTAATTTTTTAAAAACAAATAATTTCTAATTAAGTGCCAATTCTGCTAGCAACCTCAATTGCAGTCGTACTCGGTGAAAACGGACCCCAGCGCGTGCGGTATCTGAGGGGAAAGAGGCGTGGGAATAATAATTAAAAAGGTTCTATCATTTTGGCCTGTCTGCGCTGTCTAGTACCATTAACTTTTTTTTTGTAAAAAAAGCACGAAATAAATGGATTTATGAATCAGGAATTATGGTTGAATATTCTTAGTGCAGGAATGCAATGACTATTTCACTTTAACATTTACCATTGAATTATCGGTAAAATAAGGTTAGGTGAGGCATAAGAAATTACGTTGATGTGCAACTGACGTAAAAGACTCAACGATAATATGATCACCAATCTTCTTTTATGCTCTGTTTTGAATAATATCCAAAAGGCTTAAGTATACCGAAGAATGGGAGTTGTACTCAACCGTAGAACGTATATGGTTTCATAGATAGTAGCCAGATCAGAAGAAGAGAAAAATGTCTTGCATCGTCTTAGAAAACCTAGACATTTTGCATCATTTTTAGTGCGACATCGCGTATGTAACAGTTTCATAAGAAGAACGCAACATTGTGTTTTCAAAGCATAAAATTCAACACGGTTTCTCAGTCTTCATTTTATGATGCGGTCGTATTCAGAATTGAAAGAATAGGCGTGTTTTTTTGGCATCGCTATCTGCAGCCAAATTCGATTTCCCAAAAAAATGTATTCGGAGTTGCCCATCCGCAGCAGTTTTATTTTATTTTTAAGTTGGTAGACTTCTCTAGCTAGAAAAACTGAAATTTATTCAAGATTATTTTTGAGTTGTTTTAACGTAGGTATAATAAATTTATAAACCAAAATAAATTGCTTAAAATGGAAAGTTGACCTTCTTTCCCTATTTTCCCTTTGTGCATCCATCTGCATTTGTTCGAAGTTTGATTTGTTATTTTGGTTTTACTTTCGGATAAGTTTTTGACATGTTGGGTTGGGGTATGTTCGTATAGATTTCTTCAATCGTCGTTTAATAAAGAAATAAATAAAACAATAACAAATGTCAAACAGAGAAGTGTGTTTGAAAGTGCGTGTGCTTGTATGTATGTGAGAATTTTGATAAAAAGTTCAGATTTTTGAATCTCGAATAGATTTTTTTTAATCTCAAGTCTCGAATAGATCATGAAATCTGAGATTTTTCCACTTTTTCCTTACTTCACCACCTCACCTCTATTTAGCTGTCAGATTCACAAATTTGACTCGACTCTAAAGGTTTGACTTCAACGAGCACTTTTTGCAAAATGTCATAAATTGAAAATTTTCAAACTCATTTTGTGACAGTTTTTCCACCCCAAAAATAAAAGAAATGATGCAGAAAGCGTTTATTTTTTATATCAAAAACAATTTTTGTAGTTTTTTTTTCCAAATTCAAATGGCGCTACTAAGAAACAAAAACTTTAATTTTGTAAATTTCGCACTTTTTGCAAAAAGTGACCGTTGTAGCTATACCTTAAATCTCGCAAATAGAAAACGACATTACAGAAGAAAAATATTAAACACCATAAGGCAACTATGTGTGACTCGTTCCTTGATTTGTGCGTTCCAATTTTAATTCAAAATAAGCTTTGCACTCTGCGAATACAGCCTTAGAGACTCTTTGAGTTATCCGATTATCCGAGTTACCAACATAAGAAATTCAATTTTACTCTGATCGAGTATCGATACTCGAAAAAATTTCAATTTTTTATCCGCAGTCAGATTTAAGTTTAAGTTTTATCCGCACCTGCGTGTTGTATTTGTAATACATGGAAGCTCCAACTGCAGATACGGATAGCTGTGCCAAAAAAATAAGCCTAATGTGTCATACCATCCCTCTGAAGATACACATCTAAACACAGAGTTGTGGGTTTAACAATGAATGAGAAAGAGTGTCGGATACAATACGGAGACCTGAGGCGCACCAGTATTTATTATGTGCACTTTCCTCCGTTCAATACGACTTGTATTGAACGTTCCGAAAGGTAATTAGTATTAGTATAATATGAATTCTTGAATAGAGACATTTTGGGCGTTTAGAGACCTACAATTTTTTGCCGATTATTCCATTTGAATCAATCATTATATATTGCTTGTTCAACCTACTCATTCTAAAATTTTGACAAAAAATTTTTAAAAGCTTTTTCAAATATGATTGTACCTATTTTTATTTAATAACGTCCTTGGAGGAGATTGAAAATGCAGTACTTTTCGGTTTTGAATAAATTCAATGGTCAATTGTCAAGAACAACTTCGTGCCAAAACAAGACGATCGTGCAAATCACATCAACTTGAACCAAATAAAAATCTTTTGAAATAAAATGAACTTTTTAATGTTTCAATAAATTCATAAAAATATAAACACATTAAATTGCTACTCAAGCACTTCAAGTTCAATAAATAAATCAAATATCGTGATCGTTAAGCAAATGATTAAAAAATTAAAATATTTAATGAGCTGCATTTGTCTCCTATAATGGATAAAAGTCATAAGTTTTTAATTTTACACTTGAAACTCATTCACAAAGAAAACTTCATAATTTAATTTTGTGTGAATTAAATTTAAGCAGACAAGTTTAGTAATCAATTAACTTGAAAAATACAAGTTTAATGCCTTGGCATTAAATCAAGACATTTAAGAAGCGGAATGCTCCTAATTGACATAGAAAATGGCCGATGGCGAAGCATTCCCGTGAAAATAACTTTATTCTCGGAGTAAAGTTCGTATTTCCACTTTGAATTGATGTTTTATGTTTTGGCTTCACAGAAATTGTATGTCATTTTAAGTCAATAACGCTCTCCAATTTCCCGAAGAATCACCTGAAATCAAAACCATTTACAAGATCTGTATCAGATCGAATTATCGAAAAGTGAGCAAAGTACTATGGCCTTATTTCGACTCATTACGGTGTTCTTGTTTGAGATCATCGTTAGGCTTGCGTATCAACATGAATTCACTCATCTATTTTCCTATTTGAGCCTTCAGAACAAAAAACAGAAAATAAAAACAAACTACTTAAAACTTCCATCATTCAGTTGCAAGTCATCAAAACTCGTCGGATTTAGATTTTCATTTCACTCTTCTTAATATTTACGCGAGTGAGATCATAGTGGCGCCTAAGCGCTGTGCTGATTAAGGGCAACACAATAATCATTGACATTTCGCTGGTCTCGACATTGACACTACTTGGAAAATGAGAGTAAAGTGGCTCACGGGCATTTTAAAATGTTTGTCAGGGCAGCTACCACACGGTGGGATGTCGATGCTGATGATATTGATGCGATGGTGAAGAACAAGCAGACACAATAAGTGGCACTTGGATACTGTGTAATCACCGACACGCATGTTATAGAACGCACTATTCTTATGTGTTACTAATGGGATCCAACTAAAGTGCCCCTTGGCCCCTTGGGCTAGTTCAAGTCAAATGAAAACTTTATTAAATGAAAGTCGCCCCAAGATAAATCAACGCGACCAACGGTGTGTGGTCATTGGAGAGCAATGAAATTCGGAATGGCTTCGAATACGCGTGTTGTAGTCTGGCGGACATGAGAGGAGGACGACGCGACGGACGGAAGAATGGCGTTAGTTAGTTGTGTGTTAAGTGCAAGTCATCGTTTCTGATTTGTATGGTTTGAAATGAAATTGAAAGAAAAGAAACAAAAAATTGTTGATGGACCAGGATGTGTGTGTGTGGGACTTATATCTGGGCCTCTGGGGTATGTCAGTTGAGAGAAAATTTTACGTTAAGCGTTTTAGATATGGAAATCGGCTTGACCGCACCCACACTCGCACTTGTTGATGGATTTTTTTTTTAATGAGGAATGATCTTTAGCAATTTATAATGTTTTAAAGAATCGGGTTTTTAAAATTAGCTAGTTAACTTTAAGAAAATCAGGAATCAGTAGCATTTAAAATTGTTAGTTTTAATAAGACGACAGTTGCCTAGTCTAGAAGTTATCAACAGAAAAATAGGTGTTTCAATTTTCATTTTGAAGGAAAAGGAAAATTTGGACAATTGAGAGGACAGCGATTGAAATATTTTGATATTGCAGCAACAAAAAAAGCGAACTCATAGAATAGATCTTCAAGGAACTAATAGAACAGATCTTCATAAAAGCGGGTATAAGCGGCTCAGTGAGCAACGATTCAGTATCTCCATTTCCCCTAATTACAACAAAATATTTTATAAATTTTACAAAACAAAAGCTTGATTTTGTTTACGTGACAAAAAAAAATACAAATCTGATTTGTTACTATTTCCTATAGTACTTCGTCTTGAAGTCCCCATTCAGCACCACACGTCTTGGTATTTAACTTTAATTGAGATATGCTATTTATTTAACGATGATGAAGTGTTTCATGATAATGTGCCACTTCTTGCTGTCATAGTGCCGGCATGCCTCCTCGACATTGACTCCGAAGTATGCCATGAACTGAATCAATTAAATGAATTAAATTAATCTTCACTATCGATGATGATGTGCCTCGAGTAGTTCACTGTCAATATATAATTAGACACTAGGGACAACAAAGACCCCCAGTAGGAAGAGAATCGATGACTATTCAGATCAAAACTTGAATAATCTCACTTCAAGTCATTGCAAACGCTCGAAAATCAATTCAAGTTTCTAATTTATATTTTGTCGAATCGAGAACTCATCGGCGGCGGTGGGCTGATGACAGAGGAAATTCGATTTTAAAAATCTGCACGATTTCCGGATAATTGAGGCTAGACTAGTCTTGAGAGTTGAAATATCTGTTGCTGAGAAAATCAAATTTACAATCAAACTGTGAAGCATTGCAATTTATTAGGTACAAAAAAAATATCCATATTTCATTTTGGATTTGATTTTAATTTTTTTATAACGAATAGCCGAATTGCTCCATTTATGGAAAGAAAATTGCACTCCTTTGTCGGCGGTGGAGGTGGCATGACGGCATAGCCACCTTACATTTCGTTGATGCCTAAATGCGAGTACAATTAACAGTGCCGCCAACGCTTACAGTCAGTGCCGGATTGCATTCAATCTTATACTTGTTTCGAAGCCACACATTTTTTAAAAAGCGTTCGAAAGTGTCATTTTAAAAATAAATTGTAATCTCATCATTTTAAAGTCTGGATCGTTTCTAAGTTTGTTTGGAATGTCCTGAGGCCCCTTGAACAATCAACCCGGCCTTGTGTACACACAAGTACCCACAACCCCATTGCCATTTGAAGATTGGAACAATTTTCACATTCCAATCTGCTGACAAAATAATCAACCGTACGCGGTAAATGGTTTAAGATACACATGTATCTATGCATTCAATTGCTATGTTGCAGATAATTTACTCTCGCCTTACAACACCACGGTACCTGGCGATGATGGTGCAAGCAAAGAGGTCTGGCATCAAAATAGATGTTGACGACTGTGATGATGGAAGGGTGGCGGAGATGGCGGGCGATGGTGGTGTTGAAGGTGGTTAAGCTTCATTATATACTCGTGGTAACCCACGATCAGTTGAGGTATTTTATTTTTTGTGAGTCATTGTTGAGAACTCCGTCGTCTTTGTTAGCGTCAGTGTTGTCGATACATTTTGGCATATCTGCAAGCCAAATACGAGAACGTCGGTCGTTGATTCCTACTCCAAGCATTATTTGCCAAACGAGCGAATGCATAATCACAATTGAAGCCGCCTTCCAATACGATTTCGGTCCGTTTCAGGGTGAGCACATATTATTTGGATGGTTTTGTTACAATTGATGTTTTCTTTCTGTGGAATGAAAATGTTATTGTGAATTATTGTCTTGCAGGTTTAAGGCCTTAGAGGGAGTGAACTATAAAATAAAGACTGTGTTTATTTTTTGTTAAAGACAAAAGTGACTTGTAGTGCAATGATGGTTACATAAAAAAAAATGTGCACGACTGGGTCGTACGAACTTGCTCCTGCATGCTGAAACTAAATATTTATGATTACTTAAATTGCAAAAAGTAGTGTTAAAATAAGAGATATACTATAAGCAATTTTGGACGTTCTGTTATTAAGTGTTATTGTAAAAGTAAGGTGTCTTTCTTTTGTAGTTAACATTGTTTTGGTAGGTTTATTATACACGAGTGGGACTTTGCCTGGCTTTAGCATAACCTTCCGCCGAAGTTAACACTAATA
>CAKKXW010000001.1:84060529-84075644 GCA_920937365.1 Sphaerophoria rueppellii
TGCTTTGAACAACTCAGCAGCTAGTCCATCTGCTCCAGCGGCTTTGTTGGATTTCAGCCGTGATATTGCGGTTTTCACTTCTTCTTGGTCGGGTTCACGGAATTGTTGGCTATCATCGTGTCCAATGAAAGGCTCCTGTCTGACGGCGGTATTTTGTTCGTCGTCGCCGTTATACAGTCTACAGAAGTGGTCTTTCCAAATCCCCAGCATTGACTGCGATTCTACTATGATATTCCCTTGTTTATCTCTGCAGGTATCGGTTCTTGCTCGATGACCATGAGCCAGCTGTTTAACCTTTCGGTAAAACCTCCGAACTTCATTCCTGCTGTTGGCTCTCTCAACATCCTCGATCTGACGCTTCTCATGCTCTCTCTTTTTCCTCCTGAGAAGCCGGCGTTCCTCTCTCCTCTTTTGCTCGTAGAGCTCACGAGCAGCTCTTGTCCTTCTATGCAGCGCCGCTTTGTATGCCTCCTGCTTGGCTGCATGGGCCTGCCTGCATTCTTCATCAAACCAGGGGTTTCGTTTTGGTGGCTGTGTGAAACCCAGCACATTAGAGGCGGCATCTCTAATTGCTCTTTGGCAGTGTTGCCACTGGTCTTCGATACTTGCACAACTTCAGAAATATTTGACTTCCGAAATTAAATTTAATATTTCAATCAATTTATTGGTAGAAAATTCTCTTCCAATGAGTCAACCAATTTTTTGTTCATTTAAGACTTTCAATCGTGTAAAAAGACAATTTTTAATTGGATCACAAAAAATTGTCGGCAATAGACAGCCAATTTTCTTCCAATAAATTGACTAATTTTTGGATGAAATTATCTAATCGTATAAACAGACATTTTTCATTTGATATAAAATTGGCAATTAAAAGCTCATTGGTTGCTGTTGGAAGACTTTTGACATTTCGGCCAATATTGCAAAATCTTCCAATTGTGTATACTTAGCTTTACTTAAATACAAAAGAGCTGGCGTTCGAACTTGTTTTTGGTTCTTTTTTCTTGTTTCACGATGTTGTTTTGTTTGTAAATAATTGCTTAATCCATATTAATAAAGGTGCAGCAATTGCAATTTAATTATTGTTTTTATACTTACTTAAGGGTGCAATCAGCATTCTTATCAATAAACTTTGATTTTATTTAATCCAGAATCACGGTCCTTATATAAAGTGGAACATAATAATTCATGCAACGTACATTACGAGTCATAAAATTCAAAATAAAAAAAAATTATAATAAGTTGGTCAAACATGAATTTAACACCTTCGGGGAATAACACTAATCGGTCCTAAATGGTGAATTATTTGTATCGTAAAAACGTTGTTTAAGCTGTAATATGTTTGTTGAAAGGCTAAATGCAATTGAGAGTTGTAGTTTGTGTATATACATTCATGTGGTGAAATTTGTATCAGGGATGATTGGAGTGGAATCAGACCGTCAAACTCAATATCCTGATGCTTTGAACTTGGGGTAGGTACAAATATCATTGCTTACGACCTTTTGCTCTCCAAGCGCTCTCTAACTTCTTCTGCTTTTTAACGTAACAAAAGTCACAGAGGAATAAACCAAGAAATACAATTTTTATCACAGTTCTGTAATCTGCACAAATTGGAAGGGAATATCCATATTAAATAAACATTGCTCCAAACTGAGCCCAACATTAATTGGTCATCAATTAAATAAGTTTCATGTGCACGTAACACAGATAGGTACACGAAAAACAAACCAAATCAGTCGTAAAATCAAAAAGTGAATCCATTTGTTTATGTCTTACCACAAGGAGGGTCCTTTTTTAACTTTGATTTTCAGTTATAATTGCTGATCACAACATGGGCACTGGATTACCGTCACGTCGCGTCGTCGTTGATGGTTGTCATCGAGTTGTTGTTCATTAAATGGTTTTAACTCAACTCTCTTTAGTAGTTGATGTTTTTGTTGTTGCTTGTGCTTGGCACGTCCAACTGACCGCCTGTGTGCCGCGCACATGAATTGCGGAGGAGGTGATTGTGACGTTTCCCTAAATAGACTTTGATCCCAGATATCTAAATGAAAACCATAAAAATAATATACTCTCCCAGCCGCTCAACTCAAACGCGGCTCATTAATAAGTTTGATGTGATTTCTTCGAACGTGCGAAAGGGGTTCGAGAGCTCGTCCGAGGAGTTATCCATCAAGATTTTCAGCACAAAGTCGAGACAGTTTTTTTTAATGCTCACAGGCCACATCGGTTCTCTACTCCATTAGGCGATTAATGATTATCTGGGTAATAAGAAACCTTGAGAGTCGAAAAGTCGGTTTGGTTTGTTATGTCGCACATTGCATTGTTGAACCTTAATTACCGGTTCAATTGTCGTCTTAAGTGCGGCTGTCATCGTTTTTTTATTTGTCAAACTTACTTATTTAAGTTTTCAAATCGTTCTCTATCTCTAAATGTACATTTATGAGAGGGTGCAGATTTTATTGTTGTGGGAGTTAGCTGTCTAATTGTACTTCTGTCAAAATGTCTTAAAATGATAGACTTTTGGTCTTAAGTCGCGTCTGTCGGCTGAGGGGCTTTGCTTTGAGTGAGTAAATCATAGAAATGAAAATAGTTTACTTTGCGAAACTTTGTTTGGATCGGTCTGTATATCATTTGAAAGTGGAGAATTGTGAGCCTGAGTGATTGACTGCATCAAGGGGAATTGTTATTCTAGGTTATGTTTTTTTTTTTTTTTTTTTATGTGGCTAAAGGCGATTGAACTACGAGTAGTAAAAAGGTTGTACTGGACTTATAATTGTGATGAATGTTGTTTGGTTGTGCACTGACAAGAAGCTTGAATTTTAAATAGTTTTGAAATGATTTATTGAATGGTACATAGTTTCAATTCGTTTCGTGTTTTCGTGTTCGAGTTGAAGAAAAAAAAATTGGATATTTGACATCACTTTCCTTTTATACTACTGGCGCTACTGTCTAAATATTTTGTGATAAATAAAAAATGCTACGAACTGCTTCTTAAGGTCTTAGTATTCAAGCTTGATTTCAGACATCTGCAATAGTGTAAGTCAAGAAAGTCGACAATATACCAATTCACTTAAAGGGAAGCAATAAACACGCTTACATAGCTCACTGTTGTAAAATCTAATAGATGACTCTAGAATAATCCTTATAACACCAATATCAAAATAAACAATACGTACTGCCTACTCCATCTTTCTCAGAAGCCATAGAGAGGGAACCAAATTGTCTGTCCACGGCTGATGTTAGCCACACAATTCATTATGGATAGGGAATTCAAGTAACCAAAACATACTGCAGTTTTTTTTAATTTATTGCTTAGCCGTCATATGTCTCTTAGAAAAGATGTTTATTCTCCTGGACCTGCTAGCTAAGGTATGCCAAAGTTCTTTCAACAATTGTACAATACCGGACTGAACAAGCATGAATCAGAGCACTCGATTACTTGAAATGTGCATTTCGACGACTACGGTCAACGATCGGGTTAGGTGGTCGCGGCAACACAACACGGATCCAATTCAAACCTACTCCAGCAACTAACTCCACTTGCTCCACCCTGAAAGCTGGCTTTTCTGACTATTAATGATATAGAATGTGTGATTGAAAATTCCCATGTTTCAATGTACGCAGACGACATGAAAATCTTTAGAATGATTTCATCACCCGATGATGCTTTACCCTTGCAGACCGATTTAAATAATTTCTATGTTTGGGGTTTTAAGAAACAATTTAGAACTTAATGTTTCCAAATTCCAAGCAATCCAATTTTCCCGCAAACGTTTTCTCCCGCCAACACGGGACTATTATATCAACGAATGTATTGTTTACAGAGTAACAACAATTCAAGACTTATAGGTGTTATTTGCGATAGTGAGCTTAACTTTAGGTCTCACTATGACAATATTATAGCCAGAGCTAATTCTGCTTTAGGTTTCGTCAAAAGTTGGTCTAAAGAATGTTTGGATCCTTTCATTACGAAGTCTCTTTATACCACGTTTGTAAGGTCTCTACTGGAATACGACAGCCAGGTATGGTCGCCTTATCACCAAGTCCATATAAAGAGAATTGAAGCAATACAACTTAGATTCCTCCGCTTTGCCTTGAGAGGACATTCATGGGACCTACCTCCGTATCAAGAACGGTTACAGTCACTAGTGCCTCATACACGATTATTTACTTTAATTTCTTTGTTTTTTTACGATTTTGTATTTCTTTATTTGTTTTTTTACTTTTAAATTTTTCATTTTAAAATTTTGTATTATTGCTTACTTTTTGCAACGTTTTAATTTATTTTGTTGCTACCCTTTTGTACCTGCTTGCACTAAGCATCTCTTATCTTCCTAATGATATACGTATCGTATCACTTTTTTTATTTTTTTAAAACAAATAATTTCTAATTAAGTGCCGATACTGCTAGCAACCGCAATTGCAGTCGTACTCGTTGAAAATGGATCTCAGCGCGTAAGCGGTATCTGAAGGGAAAGAAGCGTAGGAATAATGATTAAAAAGGTTCTATCATTTTGGCCTGTCTGCGTTGTCTAGTACCATTAAACTTTTTTTATGTAAAAAAAAGCACGAAATAAAGGGATTTATGAATCAGGAATTATGGTTGAATATTTTAAGTGGAGGAATGCAATGACTGTTTCACTTTAACATTTACCATTGAATTTTCGGTAAAATAGGGTGAGGCATAAGAAATTACGTTGATGTGCATCCGACGTAAAAGACTCAACGAAAATATGATCACCAATGTTCTTTTATGCTCTGTTTTGAATAATATCCAAGAGGCTTAAATATACTCAAAAATACGAGTTGTACTCAAACGTAGGTTTCATAGATAGTAGCCAGATCAGAAGAAGAGAAAAATGTCTTGCATCGTCTTAGAAAACCTAGGCATTTTGCACCATGTTTAGTGCGACATCGCGTATGTAACAGTTTCATAAGAGGTGGCTAGTGAAACAAAACCAAGATTTCCGAGAATTACCACTCATTAATCAAGTGGAAAGGTGTTTTATTCCGCTTTAACGAAAGAACGCAACATTGTGTTTTCAAAGCATAAAATTCCACACGGTTTCTCAGTCTTCATTTGATGATGCGGTCGTATTCAGAATTGAATGAATGTAGCATACCATCCCTCTGAAGATACACATCTAAACACAGAGTTGTGGGTCTTAAAATGAATGATAAAGAGTGTCGGATACAATTCGGAGACCTGAGCCAGTATTTATTTTGTGCACTTTACTTCGTCCAATACGACTTATATTGAACGTTCCGAAAGATATAATTAATAACAAACCCAACAAAACACGAATTCTTAAATAAAGATATTTTGGGCGTTTAGAGACCTACAATTGCCGATTATTCCATTTGAATCAATCATTATATATAACATGTCCAACCTACTCATTCTACAATTTTGACAAAAAGTTTTTACAAGATTTTAAAATATGATTGTACCTTTTTTTATTTAATAACGTCCTTCAAGGAGATTGAAAATGCAATTTTTTTCGGTTATGAATAAATTCAATGGTCAATTGTCAAGAACAACTTCGTGCAAAAACAAGACGATCGTGCAAATCACATCAATATTGAGCCAAATAAAAGTCTTTTGAAATAAATTTAATGTTTCAATAAATTCATTAAAATATAAACACATTAAATTGCTACTTAAGCACTTCAAGTTCAATAAATAAATCAAATATCGTGATCGTTAAACAAATGATTAAAAAATTAAAATATTTAATGAGCTGCATTTGTCTCCTAAAATGGATAAAAGTCATAAATTCTTAATTTTACGTTAGTAAAACATTCACGAAGAAAACTTCATAATTTAATTTTGTGTGAATTAAATTTAAGCAGACAAGTTTAGTAATCAATTAACTTGAAAAATACAAGTTTAATGCATTAAGAGGCGGAATGCTCCTAATTGACACAGCAAATGGGGAAGCATTCCCGTGGAAATAACTACATTCTCAGAGTAAAGTTGGTATTTCCGCTTCGATTTGATGTTTTATGTTTTGGCTTCACAGAAATTGTATGTCATTTTAAGTCAATAACGCTGTCCAATTTCTCGAAGAATCACCTGAAGTCAAAACCATTTACAAGATCTGTCACAGATCGAATTTAAAAAAAAGTGAATAAAGTATGATGGCCTTATTTCGACTCATTACGTAGTTCTTGTTTAAGATCACCGTTAGGCTTGCGTATCAACAAGAATTCACTCATCTATTTTCCTATTTGAGCCTTCAGAACAAAAAACAGAAAATAAAAACAAACTACTTAAAACTTCCATCAATCAGTTGCAAGTCATCAAAACTCGTCGGATTTAGATTTTCATTTCACTCTTCTTAATATTTACGCGAGTGAGATCATAGTGGAGCCTAAGCGCTGTGCTGATTAAGGGCAACACAATAATCATTGACACTTCACTGGTCTCGACATTGGCACTACTTGGACATTGAGAGTAAAGTGGCTCCCGGGCATTTTAAAATGTTTGTCAGGGCAGCTACCACACGTTTCGCGATGTCGATGCTGATGATGTTGATGCGATAGTGAAGAACAAGCAGACACTATAAGTGGCACTTGGATACTGTGTAATCACCGACACGCATGTAATAGAACGCACTATTCTAATGGGTAACTAATGGGATCAAACTAAAGTGCCCCTTGGCCCCTTGGGTTAGTTCAAGTCAAATGAAAACTTTATTAAATGAAAGACGCCCCAAGATAAATCAACCAACGGTGTGTGGTCATTAGAGAGCAATGAAATTCGGAATGGCTTCGAATATGCGTGTTGTGTTCTGGCGGACATGAGAGGAGGACGACGCGACGCGACGGACGGAAGCATGGCGTTAGTTAGTTGTGTGTTAAGTGCAAGTCGTCGTTTCTAATTTGTGTGGTTTGAAATGAAATTGAGAGAAAAAACAATCGTTGATGGACCAGGGTGTGTGTGTGTCGGATTTATATCTGGGCCTCTGGGGTATTTCATTTGGGTTTTTAGCTAATTAACAGGAATCAGTAGCATTTAAAATTGTTAGTTTTAATAAGACGACAGTTGCCTAGTCTAGAACTAAACAGAAAAAAAAATAGGTATTTCAGTTTTCATTTTGAAGGCATAGGAAAATTTGGACTATTGAGAGAACAGCGATTGAAATATTTTGATACTGCAGCAACAAAAAAAGCGAACTCATAGAATAGATCTTCAAGGAACTAATAGAAAAGACCTTCATAATAAGCGGATATAAGCGGCTCAGTGAGCAACGATTCAGTATCTCCATTTCCCCAAATAACTTTAAAATATTGATCTTTAACAAAACAGTAGCTTGATTTTGTTTAGATGACAAAACAAAAATACAAATCTGATTTGTTACTATTTCCTATAGTACTTCCTCTTGAAGCCCCATTCAGCACCGCAGATCTTGGTATTTAACTCTAATTGAGATGTGTTATTTTTTTAACGATGATGAAGTGTTTCATGACAATGTGCCACTTCTTGCTGTCACAGTGCCATCATGCCTCCTCGACATTGACTCGCCATGAACTGAATGAATTAAATGAATTAAATTAATCTTCACTATCGATGATGATGTGCCTCGAGTAGTTCACAGTCAATATACATATAATTAGACACTAGGGACAACAAAGACCCCCAATAGGAAGAGAATCGATGACTATTCAGATCCAAACTTGAATCATCTCACTTCAAGCCATTGCAAACGCTCGAAAATCGATTCAATTTTCTAATTTATATTTTTTCGAATCGAGAACTAATCGGCCTGCGGTGGGCTGATGACAGACGAAATTCGATTTAAAAAATCTGCACGATTGCCGTTTATTGAGGCTAGACTAGTCGTGAGAGAGTTGAAATATCTGTTGCTGAAAAAAATAACATTTACAATCAAACTGTTAAGCACTGCAAATTATTAGGTACAAAAAAAAAATATCCATATTTCATTTTGGATTTGATTTTAATTTTTTTTATAACGAATAGCAACGTCGCCGAATTGCTCCATTTATGGAAAGAAAATTGCACTTCTTTGTCGGCGGTGGAGGTGGCATGACGGCATAGCCACTTTACATTCCGTTGATGCCTAAATGCGAGTACAACGAACAGCGCCGCCAACGCTAACATTCAGTGCCGGGTTGCATTCAATCTTATACTTGTTGCGAAGCCACACATTTTTTAAAAAGCTTTCGAAAGTGTCATTTTAAAAATAAATTGTAATCTCATCATTTTAAAGTCTGGATCGTTTTTAAGTTTGTTTGGGAATGTCCTGAGGCCCCTTGAACAATCAAGCCGTCCTTGTGTACACACAAGTACCCACAACCCCATTGCCATTTGAAGATTGGAACAATTTTCACATTCCGATCCGCTGACAAATAATCAACCGTACGCGGTAAATGGTTTAAGATACATATGTATCCATGCATTTAAATGCAATGTTGCAGATAATTTACTCTCGCCTTACAACACAACGGTATCTGGCGATGATGCTAGGTGCAAGCAAAGAGGTCTGGCATCAAAATAGATGTTGACGACTGTGATGATGGAAGGGTGGTGGTGATGGCGGGCGATCGCGATGGTGGTGTTGAAGGTGGTTAAGCTTCATTATACTCGTGGTAACCCACGATCGGTTGAGGTATTTTATTTTTTGTGAGTCATTGTTGAGAACTCCGTCGTCTTTTTCAGCGTCAGTGTTGTCGATACATTTTGGCATATCTGCAAGCCAAATATGAGAACCCCGGTCATTGATTCCTACTCCAAGCATTATTTGCCAAATGAGCGAATGCATAATCACAATTGAAGCCGCCTTCCAATACGATTTCGGTCCGTTTGAGGGTGAGCACATATTATTTTGATGGTTTTGTTACAATTGATGTTTTCTTTCCGTGGAATGAAAATGTTATTGTGAATTATTGTCTTGCAGGTTTAAGGCCTTAGAGGGAGTAAATTATAAAATAATAAGACTGTGTTTATTTTTTGTTAAAGACGAAACTAACTTGTAGTGGTTACATAAAAAAAATACGTACATACTTCTTCATATTTGGATCAACAATCTCAAATCTCTCAACTCTGTCTCTATTAATTGAATCAGAATCACAGCCCAAGATTTCTAATCTTTTGCAACACAAGAAAAGAATCATCCATCCCGAGATGAATGATACCTACCAATGATCTTGCTACAATTGTTACTCATCAGATGTCTCAACTTTTTCATCAGTGGTTATTGATTCAGCTACTGTCTTCACATTCTTAAAGTAAACAGTCAAATAAAATCCCACCAAAAACATTCTGTAAAAAACTAGACAAGTCTCCATGGAGCTGCTTCTTTATCTCTAAAAAGTAATGAAATCTAGACAAAGTCGTGCTATAACTTCCTTCCTGCTTCTTGGTGTCTTAACATCGATCGCTTTTGATGGTCTCTCTTTTTCTTTCTGAAAAGCTTGTGTTCTTCTGCTCGTAGAGCTCCCGAGCTGCTCTCGTCAAACTGTGCAGCGCTACTTTATATGCCTTCTTGCATTCTTCATCAAGGCAAAGGTTTCGTTTTGGTGGCCGTGTAAAACCCAGCAAATCAGAGGCAGCACCCTAATGGCTTCATGCAAGGTCTGCCACTCGTTCTAATTCTCGGTGCTGGCTGTAGCGGACTTCTCATGAAGTTATTTGACACTCGATAGAAAAAGTAACTGGCTATGTCTTCTGATTGTAGCCACCCGACGTCGTACTTTCTTCTAGCACTTCCTATTTTTGGCTTTAGTCTATATTCGCTGCAAAATCGATAAGCCGGCATCCGTTATCGGCTTTTTTGGTGTATAAAAAGAATTAAGTTAAATTAAATAAGGAAAATAAAACAGACAATTTCTTTATATTTCATTCAAATAACTCACAGTATAAAATTTATTTTTATTCAAAAAGGGAAAAAGGAAAAAAAATAACAAAACAAGACAATAAAAAAAATAAAAAAAATATCTTTAAAAAAAAATTAACAGAATTCAATCGAAAAGAAAATAATTATTCATTTTTGTTGCGAGCTCATCTGGTCGTGGGTGGATTAGAGGCCTGTAATGAAATTTAAAAAAAAAACATGAGCCCTCTAAGTTTTCCTCTTTTTCACCAAGATAGACTTTAAGTTAAATAAGGAAAAGAGAGAGAAAGAAATCAACGAAAATTAAGCAGCAGTGTCTTATTTCCAGATACTCAAATAAATAGGTGTGAACTGGGAATAAATCAAATAAACACAAACAAAATAAACGAAATAAACAAAATAAATAGTACTGAATATCAAGGATACCGGCCAACAATCTAGCACGAACGGAGCAGGAAAACGCACACTCCGAACTGATTCCCCAGAGGATGACCCCTATCTATTCAATACTACTTACAGAATAAATACACTCGGAGCAGGAGATCGCACATCTCCGTGTGTTAGTGGATAAGCGGCAACTCTCGACAAATCCACCGAAGCCCAAATTCGATCAACCAACCCACCGACAGTTAGCGAGAAGGGATACACACCGACAACTCGAACCGATACCTCGATGGTTGATTTAACAAACCATCTCACTAGCCAGAACGAGAAGGGAGAAACACACAACTCGAAAGGATACTCCAGTGGATGATTTTGAGCAAAACATTTGACAACAACAATTATTCACACAAATAACAAAACAATAACGGACACATTCTAACGGGATTTGACTTTCTCTGCCTTTTCCGTGGTAGAAGATTTCTTAAATATACGTGGACTACGACAAGGCACACACAAAACAAACAACAACAAAATAATAATAAATAAGACCTATGCCATCGCGGCGCAGCGGCGGCGCGCACACGATGGTTTCAGATAGAGTCGGAAAGGGAAAAAAGAGGTTGAAACAAAAAGAAACTAGAGATAAAAGCTCAGTGATATTTAATATTATAAAAATTATAATATTACTCACATTATTTATTGTTGCTTTACTTTTTCTCTTTTTTAAATTCACTTCACTAGTTAAATTACAAACTCAATTGCTTCTACACTTAAAGGTACACCAACACCAGTCAAAGTTGACAATCTACTGAATGCAAATCGTTTCTCGCTGATCGTCAGCCTCTTCTCCTTAGTGAAGTTTCTCACTTATGTTCTCTTCACAGGATCTCCTTCTTTCACGGTGTTTACCATTATACAAGAACACAATCGCGAGAAAAAGGAGACATGTGTTGTGTTATGATGAAAACGAACAGCAGTTTTACCAGTGTATTTTCGCAGAGCATGAGTTCGTCAATAGAAAAGGAAATCAATATTATAAAGTAGGAATAAATAGAACCAACTACGTCATCGAATAGTTATGGATAGAGACAAAAAAATATCTACTTTGAGAAGAAGGAAAGATAGAAGAGAATTAAATAATTATTATTTGCTTATTCTTACATGTGCAAGCTGTATTTTCCGATGAATGAAAACATCCATAGTCAATTTTAATGTTGGTGCTAGGGCATTGCTCGTATGCCCTGTCGAAGAGATCGTCTTTGGTGTGATCATCTTTCTCTTCTGTGTAGTGTGAGCGCATATTAGGCTTATGTTGCCAAATTTTGACTTGATGCGGATTGCCGTGAGGTGCTCGTTGACAGCTCTGAAGCTGAGGACATGCTGCCTAAGAAGGCGATTAAGCCGCATCCAAACATCCGTGGTAGATATCGCAGTTTTTTGTTCTCATTTGGCCGGCCCATCCCATTGCATTTCCTGACCGCTTTATTACGGTCTAGGGCCTCCGCTTATTGTCTAGCTGCACTTGGTCTGTTAAGGGACCTTACATTTTACGTGCAGATCTGCATCTCGTTGCATTTATTTCTTTTGCATAGTTCGTCATCAGTACATCCATCCGTATCCAATATATGTATACAATATTTTTAATTCGAGGCTTATATACAGGTTGAATAAACTGGAAAACAACTCAACAACTCAACGTACCATTTTCAATTTTTAAAAAGCATTTTAAACATTTTCCTTGTGACAGTCAATATCCTAATTTTTTTTTTCTTTTTTTTTTCCTTTTTAGATGAAAAGCCATATACCTGCCAGTGGCCCGAATGCCAATGGCGTTTTGCTCGCTCCGATGAATTAACTCGCCACTATCGCAAGCACACCGGTGCCAAGCCATTCAAATGTATTATTTGTGAAAGAAGTTTTGCAAGAAGTGATCATCTAGCAATGCATATGAAACGCCATCTACCGAAAAAACAAATAGATCTCGTTAACAATATGAGAGCAGTGTTGTGTAACTAAAATTATTTACAAAAAAAAAGAAACAAATAAATCCAAGAGTAAGCAACATAACCAAAGGAATTTAATTATATAAGAATATTAAATTAAATTATTAATTTTAAAAAGAAATCAAGTGATACGAAACAATCATAAAATAATAATAAAAAATATGAATTGGATAAAAACACGTGCTTTTATTTATTTAAATTTTATGTATTCAAAGTTGATATTTTTTAATGATCACTGACATTTCTTTTGTAAATATGTAATTCCAAATTAAGACGTCGAATGCTGCTTCTGTTTTTAGTAGAAATTTTGTGTCTGGTATTTGTTGTTTTATATCGGAAATCTCATAATTTAAAAGTGCTGGCACATTTTTTGAATAATAAATTAGTAAGTTTCAGACGGAGTGCGTTATCTGATTACTATTGGATTTAGCTGTGGGATTGAACCAGTAAAAAATGAAAATCAGTGTGGTTAAACTCTGAAATATATATAAGTTTATTAAATTAAATATAATGAGGATGACAAAAGCTTGAGGTGTTTCCTTTAGCGCGTGGTCGTATCGAATGATGGAAAGTTTCTTAATTTAGAAATTGAAGCTCGATTTAAGTAACAAAATTATGTTGTTTCTTAGATTCGATGTTAGAGGGCTCATGATTAGCTAAGTAGAAAGTACAGTGGCTCGCACGTTCACTGCTACAATACTCCCCCACGGTGAGAAAAATATTGTTACTCAGCTTGGAATATTAAATCGAACGCGTCTCACAGGTGTTGATGTTGGCATAGTTGGTAATTCGCTGTCGGTACTTGGACGATATGATGGCGATGAGTATCCAAATGAGCCTGGTTGGGATGATTCTGAGCTTGGCAAGAAATTGATTTGGCTTGGAGTGATGTTGTTGCTGCTGGTGTTGTTGTTTGCCGTTGAACTGCTTAATATGAAAACAGGTTTCAATCGGTCAATGGATATGGTTGTTGATTGGCTGTTGATGTCAAGGACGAAATATTTTTCGTGCCGCGAAATTACTCGGTAAGGGCCATCGTATGGTGGAGAAAATGCACTGTGCGAAGCATCATGTCGTACCAGAACATGTGAACAAGTTGCGAGGTCCTTGAAAACAAACACTCTTCGTTGGCCATGACGTGAACCAGATGTTGGTGATAGGTTTGCGAAGTGATTCCTCAATTGTTCAGCAAAGTCCTTAGGCAAAAGTTGATGATTAGTAGTTGGTACAAGAAACTCACCAGGCAATCTCAGCGGCTCTCCAAAAACGATGTCAGCTGGAGTTGCTTCAAGGTCATCCTTCCACGTCGTGCGGATACCGAGCAGTACAATAGGCAGTGTGTCGACCCAGGAAGAGCTTTCGTGGCAGCGAATTGCAGCCTTCAATTGTCGATGTAAACGTTCCACCATTCCATTCGACTGGGGGTGGAATGTAGTAGTGTGAATATGTTTGCTGCCGAGAAGGTGACTGAGGGCGTTGAACAGCTGACTTTCAAATTGAGATCCCTGGTCGGTGGTTATCCGCAGTGGCACACCATAACGGCATATCCAACCAGCAAATAACTTTCGAGCAACGCACTCAGCTCCAGTGTCTTCCAAGGGGAATGCTTCGGGAAATTGGGAAAATCTGTCGACGATTGTGAGGCAAAAACGATATCCTCTCGATGGCACATAGGGTCCGATTATGTCGACGTGTATGTGTTCAAATCTGCGGGTATGTCCGGATGGAAAGTCGTTTACAGGTGACATAACGTGACGCGAAATCTTGTTTCGTTGACAAGCCAAACAAGCGCGGGACCAGCTTCGACAATCTTTCCGTAATCCGGGCCAAACGTAACGCTGCGAGACTAATTTGACCGATGCATTTGCTCCCGGGTGGCTGACACTGTGAAGAGATAAAAATATTTTATAGCGAAGTTCAAGCGGTACAAAAGGGCGAGGTGATGAGCCGTTTACGTCACAATAAATAGGTTGTTGGGTTTCGGGAACATTCACAGGCTGGAGGTGCAAGGCATCTTGAGGTGGATTTCGGAGTCGCTGTTGTAGTTCACTATCTGCGGCTTGAGCACGAGCGAGCTCGGTCGGTGATACGACGGTGGAAATTACTTCAACGCGTGACAAGGCGTCGGCGACAACATTCTCTTTGCCAGCTACGTGTTGGATATCTGTGGAGAATTGGCTGATAAAGTCCAGGCGCCGAAACTGCCATGGCGTTGCTCTGTCCAGTTTCTGTGAGAAAACTTGAAGAAGGGGCTTGTGATCTGTATAAATAGTTACGTGTCGTCCTTCAATTAAGTGGCGAAATTTCCGTACTGCTGCATAGATTGCATGAAACTCCAAATCGTAGGGACTTCGTTTACTTAGGGATGGTTGTAATTTCTGGTTGTAAAATGCAAGGGGCTCCCAAACGGCACCTCGACGCTGTTGGAGAACTGCGCCCACAGCATTCAACGACGCATCTGTGAAAAGAGCCCATGGTAATCTTGTGTCCGGGTAAACCAGTATTGAAGCGTTCCGAAGTTCTTCCTTACAAATCAGAAAAGCAGATCTTCTTTCATCAGTCCAGTTGATCTTGTCGGAACTTTTGATATTTGTTCCTTGTAGACATTGGTGCAAAGGAGCTTGAGAAGTTGCTGCGTTTTTCTGAAATTGCGAAGTTATGACCAAATGGGCCTGTGTTCTAATGGTACCCGAGAAAAGTGTCTACGCAGCAACTTACGACACCCGCGTCAAGAGGTTGTCGCAGCTCCACGGCAAACCCTCGGGGAACGTAAAATGTTGGTCTTTAATGTTGGTAGGGATTCATTTGCTTCAGGGATGCTAAACCTCAAAGTACGTTAGATACGTCGTCATGCCTTTAAAGCGGTGAATT
>CAKKXW010000001.1:84114517-84132989 GCA_920937365.1 Sphaerophoria rueppellii
TTTTCTTGATCACCTTGTCTTCTATTAACTGTCTTAATGGCTCAGTATCTTAACTACCTTGTTAAATTTCTTGAGATAAGAGCAACTTAACTCAAAAAGTATAGAAGAAATACTTCACTTAAAATATTGTTGTAACTCAAAATTTGTCAACTATAACGTTATAACTCAAAATAATACATCTATCTGATTACTTCACCCTGTGCAAGACAGTCATAACTTAAAATTTCTAAATATTTCAGTAACCCGTTGCTTTAAAAATTCGTGGTTTATAGAAATTATGTTCAATTTAAGACCTTTACCGTATAAGATAACAGTTTTTTTTTAATTTGTAACAGTAAGTTTGTAATCAGTTTTTCGTCGATTCTGAAAAAACACGAATTTTGAGTTACGACAGTATTGTAATACTAGTGCGATATGTGTCTTATATATAAAATTCTTCTGTCACAGTTTTAGTGGTCATACTATTCCGAAACGGCTTAACCAATTTTGATGCAATTTCGTATGTATATTCAGTAGGTTCACCCCATTAATTTTTTTTGTGAATTTTTTTTTATTTTTCTTGAATTGAAAAATACATTTACTCCTAAATTTGTACCTTCCTATCACCGACCCCTATGCAGCAAATTTTAAGGGAATGTTGGGGTAGTGGTATAGATGGGTTAGAAGTATTCTTTACAAAATCGACGAAACAGGATAACGGGGAACAATGTAGCCCTGTAGTGGGTAGCGGATTGCGGGTAGTGGGTAGCGGTCACTGAGTAACGGGTAGCGGGTAGAGTGGTAACGTTGAAACGGGTTACGGTTAAACGGGTAATAAGGTAGCGGGTAGTAATCGCAGATATCTGGGTAGCGGGTAAAGAGAAGCAGAGTAGAGATTGTTTGATAATGGGGTAGCGGGGAGTTGTTGGGTAGTGAGGTACAAAAGTCTAGATCTTTTATTCGAGGCAGTACGAAGTCTTAAGGGTCAGCTGGTGTCTTACTAAACATTCAGAAATTGGCTTAGCTTCGAGTGATTAACAGCCCGGTTCCACAGTTGTGACGAGTCACAAGTCAGAAGCATTTGTGACTGATTACTTGGGCGGTTAGTTGTGCTCTGATGGAGGTCACAACTTTGATATTTTTTGTGACTGCCATAAGTTGCAACTGTGTAACAGAATATGAAAAATATGAAATAGTAGCAAAAAAGCGATCTCAGGAGTGATTTATTGTAATTTTGTTTGGACCAGTTTTGAATCCAAAATCACGACTTCCAAAAATGTGTTAACCACGCACTGAACCTTCAACTCTTTGCTCTATGAGTCAAAAACCATCTAAGTAAGCTTTATTTGGAATGAAATGCAAATGGAGAAGAAAAAGAAGGTGAGTTTAGGTGTCAAAACCAAGTAAATGTTTGGTAATATTGTTTCGGTGATCGCGAAAAAAATTATGAAATTTCATTCGCGATCAACTTAATTATATGTAAATCCTACACACCACAAATTTTCTAAAGGGTCCGCCAAATAACTTTTTTTTTGAAAATGCTATACAAAAACCATTGAACATTTTCTGAAATATCTTTTTTATTTGAAAGAACAATCCTTCCTGTTTGTAATGGAAAATAATTTCATTTAAATGGCTGCCTCGGCTGGCCATGCAGCAGCCTTCGCGATCGGTCCAATTTTTGGGCACAATATCAATTGTTTACAGCTATATTTCACCAATGGCTTCACGAATATTGTTCTTTAAAGCGTCAATTGTCTCTGGCTTGTCAGCGTAACACTTATCTCTTACGGCACCTGACAAATAATAGTCCAACGGACGGTGTCAAATTGCAGCTCCAAGGTGGCCAAATGACATCAGCTCTGCGGCTGATAGTGCGATCTTCAACAACAGGGTGCAAAACATCGAGTGTAGCTTCGGCTGTGTGGCACGTAGCGCTATACTGTTGAAACCAAATGTTGCCAATATTCGCCTCTTCAATTTTTGTGAACAAATATTCGTTCAACATGGCTCGATAACGGTCGCAATTGACTGTAACGGCCACTCCTTGCTTATTTTCGAAGAAAAATGGCCCAGTTATGCCTCTGGAGCAAAATTCGCACTAAAAAGTGAACGAGTCACTTAGGTGTACCGGCTTTTCAATGTATGTATACGTGGGCGTTTTCTGTGCCCCAAAAACAACAATTTTGAATGTTTACATACCCGCCAAGATCAAAATGAGCTTCATCTGAAAAGATACTTTTTTTTTTGGCGAAATTGGCATTTTCTCTAAGTCGATCGTAGGCCCACTTAGCGAAGCGAAAACACATAGGATGGTCAGTTGGCTTCAACTCCTGAACCAATTGGACTTTGTATGGCGTCATACTAAAGTCTCTATGCCAAATTCATCTCAATGATGTCTCCGAAATGTTCAATTGTTGAGAACAACTGGTGTTGATAGCGCTTCACGCACACGTTCTGGCATAGCAGCAATATTCTCGGGTGTACGCACTGTTTTTGGCTTTTTATGCTTTGGTTAATCGATGAGGATGCCAGTTTCTTTCTTTCAGATAACGAACATACGGAGTTGACGGTGCTTCTCTTCTTCTAAAATCCGTACGCAATTTCCGCACACATTCTGCATGATTTTCAAAGTATTTATTTATCAGGAGTAGATCATGCAGATGTCCTTAACATTTTCAACATTGCAACACTTAAAAAAATTTATAGGTCCCTTTTCAGATTTTCCTGGCCAGAGTGAGCTCTTTTTGCTGTCAGATGAGGGAAGATATGCGCCTGCATTGAGAAATTTCGCTGTTGCGGTTCAGAAATTTAGTTCGTTTTACCACGATGGTATCGGTGAAAATCTTGTTCAAAGTTTGTATTTCATAATAAGTTTTAGAACAGTAGAAAACACAACAAAAACGTGTTAAGACATTTAAAACGGTTTCAATTAACAGCCTCTAATGATTCTATACAATTTAATACTCGTAGTTCTGGAACTAAGCGCACATGGTCTGTTTGTCTTTATGAGGCACGAAAAATTGTTTCATAACTTGATCAACTTTCCAAGGACTTGTTGGTGTCTTAAAAAATTATCTTATTTTCTTACTGTTTATCGATGAACTGTTTTTATAAAAAACATATTTTTTCAAAGCAGTAGGTGCTTTGTCACTATTTTTTGCAAAACATTTGTAGGTATAAGACTAGACTTTGGCCCACAACCTAGAACCACACTCACCTTGATTTTAATCTGAAACAGAAGTGTCCATCTTATCAATAAGTCGATCAAATATTACTAATTCATATATTTAAAACCGCTACGTACACATTAATAACGAGCATTAATGCACGTAACAAGAACAGCTTGTTCCCTGTGAACCCGCAATAATTGAATTTCTCAAGCTCTCAATAATCTTACTAAAAACAAAAAAATGAATTAGCATAAGCGATACAATGAGCATAAAATTAACAAGCGCCGATAAATCAACTTTACCGAGAGTGCATTTTCTAATGGAATCAAGCTCCAGAATTGTTACGTTGTCCACCGGCTCACGGGTGGCTGCTACATAGGTAGAATTTATCTAACAAGCGTTTATACGCCTTCACTTCATTATCAATCAAACTCTGGAAATAATAAATATTTTATTATTATTATATTATTTTATCATTAGTTCTCGTACACATTGAGTTGACCTCACATTGAAATCTCGTATGGAACTGGAATGAAGGTATGTGGCGCAATAAACCCGGTATTTATGCATATGACGTCTAGACTCTAGACTAGACGATGGTAAACAAAGTTGATTCCAAATTTTGCTCCAAACACATTTCTCAAATGTTCCTTACTTTTCAAATGTTTTCAACAACTTCGAGTGTCCGACCGAAAAAGTGACAAACAGACGGCCAGCACAGTTACATTGGCTTAAATTTCTCACTCCGTCACTCTGTTACAATTACAGTCATAAAAACAAAGAATTGCATGCGGGTGCACTATGCATCGATAATTATGAGCTGCAAGTCAACTGCATCTGCGTGCTTGTTGCTGTTTGTCTTTATAACTGCACACAATGCACAGACAGAAAGAGTGTTTTGTTTTTCTCTTCGTGTTTTCTAATAATTGGAATCTGTGAGATTTAATTAATTAAGCACTGCCAGGCGGGCTGCAGAGGGTCGTGTCGGTATCTACACTTGAGATAAATAAGAAGTACAGCTAGCTAATTGCATGTCAAGCAGGTAATCATTTATCAAATTCATATTTGCGTCGCGTCGGGCTTAACAAGAAAAATTGATCGTGAAATTTAGCATGCCACACACCGTTTGGCGCTGCACTGCCAGCCTTTGCCATTGACTGTTCGGTGTTGGTTATTGGATTTGTTTTCGTTCCTTAGAAATAAAGTTAGCTCTGATCACAAGTAAGAAATTTATTTTTTATAGAGACTCAAACTTTGAGAAGTGGTTTTTTAGAACACTGCAATAAAACTAAATAATAAAATTTAATAAAAATTGAGTGCTACTAAATAATATGCATTAAATGGCCTTACAAATTACACTACAAAAATATATAAATGTAGCTATTTCTAAGAAAAACAAAACTTTGAATAATTTTAATCAGCACCTTGCATTGGCTCATAGATTATAAGGTGGTGTTTAATCGAGTTCACAGCTTTTACACAAAGAAAATAAAAATTAAATTTGTAAATAAAAAACAAATAAATTGAAAATTATGTAAGAAGAAAAAACATTAATTAGAATAAACAAAAGCAAATAAATTATTAACGTGTTCTTTGATGCCATTAACTAATAAAAATATTTGAAAATAAATTGTTTTTTTTTTTTTGTATATTTTCGCAATTTAAAATTTATATTCTAATTGAAAACTTATATAAAAGTACTTTCATTTTAAAACATATTTTCTTAAGTTTGTTATTTTTTTGTGAGTTATTTTTTGTAAAATTATGTTTATTTTTAAGAACTTTAAGAACTAAGTTTAATTGTAAATTGTTTTTAGTTTTTAAGTAAAATTATATATATTTTTTTAATTTGAAGAATTAAAGCGAAAAGTTTTCCTTTTGTTGTGCAACAATTAAGAATTGTTTTTACTCTTTTTTTTAGGTTTCAGAGAGGTTTAAGAAAAAAAAAAAGAGTTCGCACCTCAGTTCATACGTTTTCACACATTTTTCGAATTTTCAGGAACAAGTTAAAGAAAAAACATAGAGTCGGTTTTTGTTAAGTCCAATTCAACAGAAAGTGTCAAATATATAAGAGTTTCGATAGCATGAACAAAATAGTTTTCTATTGAGAGAGTTCAAAAAGCGAGCCATAGTCATGGGATCAAAAGATTATTTTTTTTTTTTGTAATAAATCAACACAAGTGTGTGAATAAAATAAGACACCACTAAGTAAATAACCAAATATGTATTAGACCGGTTCCCATGGTTATGAATTTTTCCTTATAAGGATTGGGAATGGGAGAGTCCTTCCAATTTTATAAAAAAAAACTTATAAATGTAGAACTTATTGATAAAATATCCCACTTAAGAATTTTAAAGTTCAAAATGGATGATCCCTGCTTAATTTGGATACCTTAAAAGTATAAGTCTTTTTGTTTGTATCTCCACCTACTACTTTTAACTCTGATTTCGTCTTTTTTCTTATAGGAGTAAATTTGTTAAGGAATTTCTTGCTTGCATGCATTTTGATTCTTAAAGATGGATAAGCAATTTAATCTTAAACCTAAGACCATGGAAAAGATAAAAACAGAAAACACAACAATACAAAATGTCAAAACCCTAAAAACCAAAAACTAAAAAACCCGAAAATCGTAAGCCACATAAATCCGAAAAACCAAGAAACCTTAATCTTGATAAAGTAAAAGCCCAAAAACCGCAAAACCAAAAAACCGAAAAGCACCTGAAAATGCATGAACCTGAAGATCCAAGAACTCAAAACCAGGATACCTAAAAACTTGAGAACCCAAAACCCAAAACCCAAAGATCCAAAAATCCCAACACCCCAAGACCTGAAAACGTGAAAACCCGATAACCCAACAACCCGGAAGCCAGAAAACACAAAAATCTGAAACACTAATAACCAGAAAAGCAAAATCATGAAAATCCAAAAGCCCAAGAACCCCAAAAATTCAAAAACCGAAAACCCCAACACCTGAAAATGAATGAACCCAAAGATCTAAGAACTCAAAACCTGGATATCTAAGAACCCGAGAACCCTAAGATCCAAAGATCCAAACACTCCAACTCCCCAAGACAAAAAAACGAAAAAACCCGAAAATCCAAAAATCCGGAAACAAAGATATTCTTAAACCTGAAACCCCAGTAACCGGAAAACCAAAAACCCGGGAATTCAAATTCCCAAGAACCTCAAAACTCACAAACTGAAAACAACAACACCTGAAAATGCATGAACCCGAAAATCTAAAAATTCTAAACCTGGATACCTAAAAACCGGAGAACCTAAAAACCCAAAGATGCAAAAACCCAAACACCCAAGGACCTGAAAACGCAAAAATCCAAAAATCCAAAAACCCGGAAACCAGAAAACCCTAAAACTTGAAACCCCAGTAACTCGAAAACCAAATTCCAATTGCCAAGAACCCCAAAACTCACAAACTGAAAACCCTAACACCTGAAAATGCATGAACCCGAACATCCAAGATTTTAATTCCTGGATACCTAAAAACCCGATAACCCAAAAACCTAAAAATCCAAAACCCCGACCACAACAAGACCTGAAATCGCAAAAACCCGAAAGTTCAAATTCACGAAAGTCCATGTACCTGGAACCCAGAATAAACAAAAACCCCAAACGCGAAAAAAAAACCCAAAAACCCGAAAAACCAAAACCCAAAAATAAAAAAAAAAACGCAAGAACACGAGAGCCAAAAAACCAGAATACCCCATCTGAAAATCCAAACACCCAAAATCATGGAAACCGCAAAACATAAGAACTTGAAAACAAACAAATCTGAAGATTAAAAAAAAAAAAAAAAACAGGAACCCGAAATAACAAAATGTTGAAAATGCAAGACCCAACAACGTGGAAACCTAAAAACTTAAGATCCCGAAAAGCGAAAAACACAAAAAGTTGTAGCTAAGTCCAAAAACCCGAAGACCCGGAAACCTAAAAGACTGAAAACACACAAATCTGAAGATAAAAAAAAAAACAAGAAACCCGAAATCGAGAAATCGTGAAGATCCAAAACCCAAAAGCTCGATAACCTGCAAAACTCAAACGTCCGGAGATCAAAAAAAATGAAAACCCATAAACCCGAAAACTTACACCCAAAAACTTTAAAACCCAAAAAATCAAAAATATGAAAACCTAATAGCGCGAAGACCCACGAAGAAACCACAAACCCGAAAAAGCCCGGAAACCAAAAACAACGAAAACCTAAAAACTTGAAAATGCAAATATCCGAAATCCCGAAGACCCAAGAACCCAGAAACATTAAAACAAAAAAAAGAAATTCTTTTTCCATTAAGAAAGAAGAAGATATTTGAAATAGTTTATGGAACCTAGTAGTGCACAATCTTTTTCTTCCCTTCGTTCTTGGACATTATTTGAATCCTCCTAAAACGTGCGGACACATAAAGTATACAAGAAGTGCTCAGTTCATACTGTGACGTCGAAAAGCTTGTCGTTTCTGAACAAAAAAAGAGGTTGCTGTTGGTGAGAGAGTCTAAACTGGCTTGGAGAGAAAAGTCCTGTGAAGAATAGTTGGCCCCGTTTCTGACGAAGAATTATTAGCAATATCAAATCTGCCCTGAAGCAGATGTGGCCAGGCCAATAATGATGATGATAAAAAATATCCGCATAGGGTCTAGCTAACTCAAAATCGAGCTCGAACATCAGCTCTTTTGTTTCACAAAAAAAATTATCCCAGAAATGATGCAACACATTGTCAGTGTCATTGTCGTTGCTACTAAATAGAAAATAAAACTTTTCATTCAATTTCAAAGTGTTGCCATTGTAATTCAATTACTCAAATAAAACAATTAAAGCTGACTCAAAATCTAAACACTCAATCTAGATAAATCGCCACTGACACATACTCTTTTCCATCTCACAAAGCACATAAATCAATCAACAACAAGAACAAACAAATGTCTGCCATTTTCCAAAACGAAAAGACTCATAGCTATTGAATTGGAAAACTGAAAAATGAACAACATAAATTACAACACGTCTCAAGATTATTATTTATCGATTAGAATTAATTTAAACAATCAAAATCGATCAGATATCGACACCGAAATGCAATGAACTTTTCATTTTGACTTTGAACCCGCATACTCGCAAAAGAATAGGCTAACTTCTAAAAGTCGTGGTCAGCTGCTGTTTGATGCTTGAGGTAAAGAGCTCTTTTGTTTATTGTTGCCGCAATTATCTGTTGTTGTTCGCTGGCTGCAGTTGCAATCGGCTTCTCGCAGACTGTCATTGAACAGATAGCAGAACAATAGCGCCACTAGTCGAACAGCAGCTCCAGCCAGATGGCTGTCCAATCGCTGTTGCCACCATGCCAATCTCGAGGTTGGTATATTCCTTTGGAGCGATGAGGTGGAAGTGGTCACAAGCGGGGATATGATTTTCCCTTAGGGTATATTCAATCATAACACGCTAATCATCGCACGGCAATAATTCTGCAGTAATTATATTTGCATTTTTTTTTTTTTTTAAAAGTCTTGAAAATTCCTTTGGACTTTGGTATTACCAAACAAGCATGTTCTCTTGCTATTATTTGAGCTTTGTGGCGTCAGTCGAAACAATTGCTCACGGTGGGGGAGGGTTTTTTTTTGCCATCATGAATATTGCATCCACCCAACGGCAACGGGTCAAGCAATTTGTTTTCTGCGAAGCATTTATTTATTTTTAATATGCTGTTGTCAGTAAGGCACTTGATTATTGTTCTCCAGCTGCAGCCGCTTAGCTATATCCGGGCAGTAAATTGTTTTGTTTTATTTCTGTTTTTCTGTCTTTCTGTATACAGGCAGTTAACAGCGTAATTACAATTTTTTTTGTCGAAATATCAGCTTCAATGGAGTTTTGTTGGGTTTGTTGCTGGAGGCGTGCGAATTTTCCACTGAGTAAAAATATCAATAAAACACGAATTTTCGGACAAATTGATTTAAATTTACTTAAAGTGGGCGTGGGAATAGTGACGGCTTCAAGATAATGTTGACATTTGCGTGTGGGTAAGATAATTCGTTTTAAAATTATTCGTGCCTTGGCTACTGATGGATATCACCATAACAGAGACACCAATTTGAATGAGTTTTGTTTTTGTATACAAAAATGTTAAAGTCTTATGTTTACAATTACTCAACACTGATTAGCTCTTGCAAATGATTGCAAGAGTTAGTTTGTGTTTTTGTTGTTGTTTCTTAAATTACTTCTGGGGCCGAATCGTATAAGGTAATATGTGATAGATGATAGTCATATTGATTGAAATACATCTTTGAAAAGTGATAGCCACAAAGTGATATCACATTTTTTTGATTTTTTATTGTGACAGCTTTTTAAGTACCATTTTGATACTTTGGATACATTTATTTATGTATTTTTAAGATTCAAAATTGAAAATGAACCTATTTGTGCCGGTATAATTATTTTTACCAGAAGAGAATATAATTTTTCGGCTCCTGCGATTAAAGTTAAGACAAAGACTAAACACTTATAATGTTCCAAATGCCAAGTAAGTGTAGTGATCGTTACTTAGGTTTTAATTCCCTCCTTAATTTGAAAACACAAAAGAAGAAATTATTAAAAAATAACAGAAAACTCGGAGTTAGTTTGAAAGCAAACAGTTATGGCCATAAACATAAGGGAAGTGAACCGGCACGCGCTGCATAAGTGAGGATGGATGGATCTTTGTCGCTCAGAAAATCTGAAGTAGGAGGTAGGAGGTAGCGGCAGTTGAGGGGTCAGAAAAAATAACGACTTAACTTTTTTTTTACGGCTTAAGCGGGTAACACCGCGGTATAAGCTAGTTTTATTACACATTTCACTAAGAAAACAAATTTAATTCCATATAACAAGCAAGCTAAACGCTTGAATTTAATTAGAAACGTTTGAGTTTTATTTACACTCTTATCGATAAATTCGACTGTAACATTGTTGAGAAACAGCATCTCATCTTAATAGAGGTCAGAACCACTAATAACTTTTGAAAGCACAGTGAATCTCCCGCTTTTACTCTCCTACGTCTACCTTCGGTATTAGGTAGACAAAAGAATCCTTAAGGAGGTTGCGGATATCCGTACATCGTCTGGATGGCTATGCCAAATTTTGTAGGTAGCATTGATCTCGAAAACATCAATAATTTGCATTAATCACTTTTTTTTACTTCCGGCATATATTCTGGCAAGTATTGAATTCGTAAAAAAATATATGCACGACTGGGTCGTACGAACTTGCTTCTGCATGCTAAAACTAAATATTTATAATTACTTTTATGTTCCAAAAATTGCAAAAAATAGTGTTAAAATAAGAGATATACTTTAAGCAATTCTGATTACATTGCTATGCACTTACATATTTACTTGAAATAAATAAACATAATGTTCTTTCATTAAAATTTGATCACTTATAGTAGGAGAGCCGGCTGCACTTAACTCACAAAAAAAAAATTAGATTTAGAATTTATTATAAAAATTAAAATTTGAAAATGTACCTCGTAAATACATTTAATTCCAAACATTTAAATGCCAAACAAATTCAAACCTTATTTTTGATTTATTGAATTTTTTTTTTTTGAAAATCGTCGGAGCCGTTTTTTTTTTAAATTCATTTTTTATATATAAAATTTTTCAAAAATGTCTTAAATTGAATTTGGGTATGCAATTTTCAAGACCATGTAAATATACATATTATACTTCAATTTGGATTTTTAAAATTGGTCTGTTTTTGAGATACAGAATTTTGAAAAAAAAATTTAAAATACTTTTTAAAAATCCAAAAAAAAATTTTTTTGAATACAAAATATTATTTAAACAAGATATACGACTTTCAAAAAACGACTTACGCTGATCGGACTTTCATTTTTCGAGAAAATCTAATAACAAAAAAACGGTTCTATTGGAGGTACCGTTTTGGAGCAATACAAACACATTTTTCTTACATAAAATACATGAATGATTAAAAACTAAAACTCGACGAAGTTTAAAAAAAATCGTAGGAACCGTTTTGGAGAAAATTGAAGGTTTTGGTTTTTGGCCAAAAAAATCGTATGGTGGCTACCATAAATTTTGATCTTAAAATAAAAATAAAAAAAAAACTGGGATATGAGTTTTAGCTCAAACCTCTAATTTTCAAATTTGAAGTCAATCGGACCAGTAGTTAAGGCTGTAGATGCCTGTAAACTTCCAGACAGACAGACTTCCAGACTATCATCGAAATGTCATATCTCATCATCATCTCCATTTTTTTTTTACGAATTCAATACTTGCCATATACTTATTCTATAAGTATGTCGCAAGTAAAAAGTTGAGATTTTGATCAAATATGACATTACGATGATTGAGAAGCCGAAAAAACCGGGTCCCTTCGTCTTTCAGTCTATCTGCCTGTAAACGCACCTACAGCCTTAACCACAGGTCCGATTGACTTCAAACTTGAAATTTAGAGAGACACAAATTAAGGGGAGCCACCATACAATTTTTTTGGCCAAAAATCAAAGGGTAACATTTTCTCAAAAACGGTTCTTCGGTATTTTCAAACATCCTCGTAAATTTTTATTTCGGTAGATACACTGATGTATTTTATGTAAGAACAATTTTGTTTTGTATTGCTCAAAAACAATATTTCTCATAGATCCCAATACCCAAAATAATTTTGTTTTCAAACTTATTTTTTGGACTTCTAAGAAATGTTCTTAAACATTTTTTTTTTTTAATTCTGTATCTCAGAAAAGGAAGAGTATTAAGTATTTAAATTTAAATTGCAGACGTACTTTAAAATGTTCTTAAATACTCGCTTACACATTTTAATCTTAGAACATTTTTGAAAAATTGCACCTGGTAAGTCCGCCATCTAGCGTTTTTTTCAACTAGTTCTTATTTCGTGAATGGTAACACTTAGCTCATGTCCTATTTGACAGATAATTAGTTTTATCCTTCCGTTGAACGAATATGGTTGTGAATACGCTAGAACAACGCTGGGAAATATTACGACATTACTTTGAAAATCATGGTAATGTTGCAGAATGTGTGCGAAAATTTCGTTCGGATTTTGGAAGAAGAGAAGTACCTTCAACTCCGTATGTCCGTTATCTTGCAAAAAAAAGGGAAAGATACTGGCATCCTCATCGAGAAACCAAGGCGTGAAAAAAAAACAGTGCGTACACCCGAGAATATTGCTGCTGTGGCAGAAAGTGTGCTTGAAGCGTCATCAACTTCAATTCACCGTCATTCTCAACAATTGAACATTTCGGAGACATCATTGAGACGAATTTTGCATTAAGACCTTGTAATGACGCCATACAAAGTCCAATTGGTTCAGGAGTTGAAGCCAACTGATCATCCAATGCGTTTTCGCTTCGCTAAGTGGGCCTACGATCGTCTTAGAGAAAATGCTGATTTTGCCAAAAAAAATCGTCTCTTCAGATCTTGGCGGGTATGTAAACAAGCAAAATTGTCGAATTTTGGGCACCGAAAACCCACACGCATACATTGAAAAGCCGATACGCCCAAAGCGAGTCACTGTTTGGTGCGGATTTTGATCCAGAGATGCCTTCAGCGAAGCCATGTGGTGTTGTGGGTAATCATCGGGCTAGGTTTAAGAAAAAACTTGTTGAAGCAGACTCGTATTATATAAAAGTTGTGCTGCAGATGAAAGCGAAAACTTCATCAGCCAGGCCGTCGATGAGGATTTGTAAAGATCCATAGATGGTTTGTTTGGTAGTAATCGAAGAATGTCGTCTTATACCGTTGCAGTCTCACAACAAAAAATTATTATTTTTTTTAATTTTAGGAGCTTTGAACAACTAAACCAAGTTCTGTTGGCTTTGAGCAGAGGCCTGCTTAATTCTTGTTAATTTTTCTCTTTCCTAGAGGAAGTTACTGTAATAGAAACGATATTGTGAATCTCCTATTTTCTATACCTGCATGTTTCAAAACGTCACCTTCTTCCGAATCAAACCTTTTATGTATGTTCGTATACCTCGATTATCTCGCGAACACTTATGATGTTGAAAAGAGAATAGTCTCATTCAATGTGATATCGAAATTTAGAGTGAAACTTGAGTAATTGTCTTTCTTGAGTAAATGAATTACAGAGTGGCAACATTTTGTAATTGAATGATACATTTTATACTCTTAATTTTAACAATGCTTCATTGTCAAAATGGTTTTATTTTATGAAACGAAAGAGCTGAGGTTCATGCTCGATTTTTGTTTTTACGAGTTAGAGTTAACCCCTACGCTAATCATTGTCGGACTGACCAGATCTGCTTAAAAGCTGATTTGATATAGCTCATGAAAACAACGTCTTCCGTATTGTGAAATGCAGCCAACAATTCTTCGTTGGACTTTTCGAATCCAATTGAGAGTCTCGGTATTATAACTTAAATTTTTTCAGTTGAAAACTGAATAAGTTTATAGAAAAATCAGTTGAGCTATTAGAAAATAATAGGAATAAAATTGTATCATAAAAATTATGATTATTTTAGTATAAATTGTATCAATAGTTCATCTATGTTAAAAATAAATAGAGTAGTGCGACAGCTCTTGAAGAGCCAAGGCCTAAGTGGCTGCAACAATTGAGGGGACCTACAATTTACCGCAGATTCCGAACAGCAAAGTTGAAAAACACTTTTTCATGACAGATTTATATTCTAGGAAGTTTTGTCAGTTCTTCGCAAGAGGTAGAGCTCGAGAAAGATGAGTAGGACTCGAACTCACGACTTTCTTAGCATCCAACGCATCTAACTACTAAGCGACGGACACTACTCAAACAAAATATAAAAGGTGATTTTTAAGAGGTTTAGAACTTTAAAAAAAAAAAAAACACAAAAAATTCAAAAAAATGAATGAAATATTTATTTGAATCGATAGTTTGAACCTTGCAATTTAATATTTAAAGATAATTTCATGCAAATGTTGACCCCGGCTGCGTCTCAGGTAACCCATCTGCTGAGTCCAATTTTGGCATACTCTTTCACACATATCGGCCGGTATCTCACGAATGAATGCATGGATGTTGGCTTCCAGTGCGTCAATCGAAGCGGGCTTGTCCCTATAGACATAAGCCTTGACATACCCCCACAAAAAATAGTCTAATGGTGTCAAATCGCACGATCTAGGCGGCCAATTGACCGGCCCGAAACGTAAAATTAACTATTCACCAAACTCGCCTCGCAATTGCGCCATTGTTTCGCGTGCTGTGTGGCATGTGGCACCGTCTTGTTGAAACCACATATCATGCAAGTCAAGAACTTCCATTTCGGGCAAAAAAAAGTTTGTTATCATCGCTCGGTAGCGTTCACCGAATCCGAATCTTCAAAATTGGAAGAAGTAAACGAAACCGAAGAAGTATCCATGGATTCGGTTGTTTGAATATATTGACCGATTTCTTCTTGATCTTCCTTAGATAATCTGAGCTCTTTTTTTTCTAATACTCGAAATCAAAGGATCAGACCTGAGAAGCAGAGCCGTCAAAATGTCTTGGTTAGTATTAACGCGAGATGACTTTCTTGCGCGACCAAGCCGATGTTTTCGAAACTCCTTATGGCTTGCTTCAAGGGCTTCTTCAGACAATAAGCCAATTGGAATTTCGAAAGATGAAATTATATCCGGCCCATGAATTAAAAGTTTGTGCACACTTATTGGCATGTAGTACCAACTATAGAGCTCTAAATATAATTCCCTTACTTCGGCGAGTAATGTCGGGAATTGGCTTATGTCAATATTTAGCCCTGAAGCCAAGACTCTAAGGATGATGGGAAATTTGTAAACAAGCTGTTCGTCAAGACCTGTTATTTCCGCCGTTAACTTGGCATTCTTGAAAAATCTTCTTGCTGTGTTGCCATCATTTGTCGAACCAAACCCAGGCTTAGGCTTGTCGATGTTAAGGCCTAATTGTGTTTTAAACATTGTTTGTATTTGTTTTTTTCTTTCTTCAAACACCTTCTTGTTTTCACTGTCTTTTGCTACCCGCCATGATCTAAATTGGAGTCTGTAGGATATATGTTACAAACATTCGAAACATTTTATCCAAGAATGTAGAGTGCATAAACCAAATCGGAAGTTTTCTCCAATAACAGGTTTTTCATGTACTTGTACCGAATTCATTTCCTTTGGAGTTGCTCCACAAAGAAAATATTTTGATGCAGAGTTCGTGTTTGACAAAATATTACAAATGCTCCCATCAACCATTGTAAAAATTAATTTGTATGAAATGCCTAACTTAAAGCCATTTTTGTTGATAGTCGTTGGAGTGAGTTGCTCTATAAAAAATTGAATATTGAAAATATCGGTGATGTTTAAAAATTTATCATAAATAAAAACTTGCTTGTATTGGCTATGGCCGGAACTTCCATCAAAGCCCCATTTGCAGGTGAGGATGGCATTTGTGTCACCCTTTATTGCCGAAATACCGGCAATGCTCTCCACAGTTTTGTGGAGAAGTTCCTGAAGATCAACGGAGGCAGTGGTTTCGGAAAATTCTCTTTTGGTTGGAAGCATTTGCTTTTTGTAATTTCTCAGTTTATATAAACTCGGAAATAAATCCTTGTGAAATTCATTGACTACAGATCTCAAAATATTATATTTTTTTTCGGAAAGACCAAGGTCCAAATAAAGTGCTAACGCATCTTTCACTGTCAATGTTTTTTGCTTTTCGCAAAATTCAACTCCACCTCCAACACCAGAGGAACGTTTGGACATTTCCGCAGCGAACCTCAGCTCTTCAGTCGAATTGGAGGTTAAAAGATTCGCAACTCTTCTTTTTTTCGTCTTTGTTGACGCATCTAAAAATGGAATTTGGGGTCTTCCTCGACTAGTTTGTCGATAGTCGATTCACTATGCATGTAATCTAAAATGCTTTTTGGAAGAGTAAAATTATTTTGTAGCCAAGCCTCGTGGCGCTTCTTGAAAAGAGCATGATTTCTTGAACATTGCTTCCATCTTCTTTGTAGGTTTGCGTCAAAAAATTTTATTTTTGACCTTAAATCATTTTTTAATTTAAGGGGACAGTTACTTATTCTTAAAGTAGTCAAAACATAGGTGGAAATATCTTCAATCCTCGATTTTATATCGAAAGAAATCCATTTTTCATATATTTATTGGTTTTTAATGATTTGACTTGCTCCTACGAAAAGTTGAATATTTTAAAGGTTAGCAAAAAGTAGCATGAAAACTTTGTTTTTCCGCAGTCAAATAGTAAGACAACATAATAGCATTCACAGTTCTGCTACACTTTGCTAAACTTTTTTTAAAAGCTTAACTAAACTGAAAAAATGCTTCAAAAATAAGGTTTTCTTAAATATTTTACTGCAACCACCAATTACTTAAAGGGTTAAATCTAACTAGTCATACCTGTTCTTAATGAATCCATTATTTCTTATAATTGCCAAAAAAAATTGTTTATCGTTTACTTTTTTTTCACCAGCACTTGCACTTTGCACTAAATCACGATTCACAATAAGACTTTGGCCTAAATTACCTAAAATGCTTCAAACAATTCCGCTAATCTATCATCTAAAAAAACAAACAACAAAAAAAATTGGATAACAGTTAATCAACATGTGCTAGACCTGCATCAAAGCCCATATGAACAAAATTTCAATTTTTTTTTTTTTGTCCACTGGTCAACGCACTGTGCGGCGGGGCCGAATCGACATTTCGCGGTCTTCTGTCACACTAGCTGATACGGCCGCAATATTTTCTTCACTACGCACAGTACGTTAACGTGTTGCTGGTTTAATGTCCAACAAAGTAAATTTGGTGCGAAATTTGGTCGCAATCTTCCGAATAGACTGCTCAGAAGGTCGAGAATGCCGACCATAAAATGGAAACAGCGCGCGATGAACATTTCGAACCGAGCACGAATTTTGATAGTAAAATTCAATAATTTGCAAGCGTTGTTCATTTGTAAGACGATCCATGGTTAAATTGCAAACCAAACTGAAGCTGTTTGACAGTGACACAAGGTACTAAACACAAGTCAGCTGTCAAAACCAGTGTTGTCAAAACCAAACCAGCTAAAAAATCACCCGTTATTACATGTCAATAATTTGTTATAAACCAGATAGACATTGAAAATAAAGCATTTTCGTCAATCTTTCGGTATTTCTTCTTGTTCATGAATTGTTGGAGTCATGGTCCTCAACCTTTGATCCGCTTAGTTGATACACCATCTTTGCCCCGTATTAGCCGTTGTTCATTTGCACTCGGTTGTAGTTTGATGCTTCTTCGGCAAGTTCCACAATGCCTTTAAGGTCGATGATCATTTTTGCCTATCCGTCCTAACAACCTTCGTGCTTGGTGCTGTCAAATAAACAAAGCAAACCAAATTTCTTGTGACAACTTGTGACAGTCACAAAAAATTTCAAATTTGTGACCTGCCGTTATTTTGAAATTTCGATTTGAGGTTCCATGTTTGTTGTTAACAATATATCTGTAAATGAGAAAAATGGAAGTTGAATTTTTACTTTTTCATCTTATTGATGAACTTTCATCCGCAAATGAAAAGTAAAAATAAATAAAAAAGATTGCAGAGCCGACGGCTTTTAGAAACCTTAAAAGACGCAAATGATCCATTTGCTATCCAGGAATTTTTTTACAATATGACTGGTCATTTACTGCAAAGAAAAATATCTTTTACCTTGCATTTTTTAATTTCAAAGAATTTTTTCACTCCTTTAGAAAGCAGAAACTCGAAAACAAATAATGAATTATTTTGATTACAACTAGACAGGTGAAACCAGAGACGAAAGAAGATCGGGCACTGACTTACGTTTTACCCTCCAGATACCACAAATTTTATTTAACCATTACCTCGTGTATATGAATAAATGAGAAAAAAAGCAACAAAAACCAGATGGCATTTCGAAGTTTACTGAGATAGTATTGGTAAAAACACGCAAACTCTTGCAGTAAACTCGTAGACATTGTCATTTTGACAGCTTGATTTCCAATCTCCCTGTCATCTGTGGTTGAATCATAGAGAATCTACTTACCTAGAGTCGCAACTCGCTCTCTTTTTTTAAAAATCACTGTCCAAAAAATGCTGTGGTGAGTCTCTCAATTTACTCTTATTTTTTGTGTCCGTGAATCTGTGAAAGAGGTGAAAAAAAATTCAATAAGGACATGACCGCACTGTTTTAAGGGTGAAATAAACTCTGCCAACGTGTGTCCCTCTAACCTTTAGTTCGACAGTTTTACTGTTACAGATGCTCAAATGACGTTCTCAAACGCACAAAAATGGTTATGATAGAGTCATTTGAAGCTTTACGGTAGACCAAAAACAACGAAAAAAAGAGTAAATAAGTATATGTGCT
>CAKKXW010000001.1:84136360-84147324 GCA_920937365.1 Sphaerophoria rueppellii
AAAATATTGTAAGACAATTTTGATTCACTTTAGTGACTAAGATAATTTTAATTTTCGTATATAATCTCCTAAGATTAATCGATCCACGATTACATACATATGGATATGATGTACATTTTCTGCTTGTAATAACGCTTACTAAGATAAATCTATCATTTTATTTTAAAAATATTTAGGTAGGTAATTAAATTTGCACATTCAATTACATTAAGTCAATTTTTGAAGCTTTTCTGCTCAATTACACTTTCATGAGCTGAGTTCACCATCCATACATTTTTCCCAACATCCAATTTTTCTTTTCCAATTTTATTTTTCTCTGATTTGAAGATTACTACACAAATTCAAATTCAATTTTTAAATTAGAAACTTTTATATTCCAGAGTCTTCCAAAAGTTCTTTGTAAACTTTTTGTTCCTTTTTTTTCTGTCGTAAAACGAGCCAACACTCGCGTAAAGGACTCGCCTAATCTTATACAAAAAAAAAAAAAGAAAGGAAAAGAACTTCAAAATACCTGGAGAGAAAAACTTTTTGAAAATCACTGTCCGTTAAAATTGTTTGTCGTAAATTAATTTTTAAAACGTGAATAATTTATACCGCGAGGAAATGTGGTTGGCATATTATGATGAAACTATGTGTCCGGTGCGAAACAAAGTTGGACATCGTTCGTTGGTTCAATGAGGAAGTCGGGGTAAATCAGAAGCAGCATTCTCTTATTCAATTTTGTTTTTCTTGTTGCCAAGTGTCCGCTTGATTTGCTTGATGTCGGGCATATTAGAGACTATAATACTCCTTGCGATAATCCCTAAGGAGGTAATTAATTTTGAAGGAGCTATCAAAGAAACTCGAGTAAATGAATTTAAATTAGCCCCGCGTCCATGAGTATAGTGAATTTATTTACGTGGCGATTTTGACCTTTCTTTGAATCCTTTTCTGTATCTCTTTAAGTTCTTTTTGTGTTGTTTGTTACTCTTGGTGTTGGAAAAGGCAAAGTTCTTTTTTCTTTGTGTTGTATACACATTATAATAATTATATGTTTAGCAGATTTATTTTTTTGCAATTAAAATATCTGCGCATACAAACATCAACAGTGTTGAATGTACTCCAAGTAAGTAATGATTTTTTTATTTTACTAAAGCTATGTTAGTGTACACGATTTGTTGATTTTACAACCTGTCACTGGTAAGCATGCCTATAATGTGTTACAACTATTGAATAAGAAGTGCAGGAAGGAGTGTTATGAAAAATTAGTGAAGCATTTTTCAAAGTAATGTAAATTTACAAGCACAAATGCATTACAACAGGGCCGGTCTGCAGCTAATTGGTTAATCTCAGGGGAAATTTGATTGAATCAAGATTATATTGATTGTACTTCAATTTTTCTATTCTTTTTTTTTCTTTTTGGGTTATAAGTGTTTTTATGCTCATACGCACGATTTTTATTGTTTTTTTTTTTTAATTTCTTCAGTACATTTTCTTGATTTTTCATGCGTTAATTGCATGAAATTAATTGCGGGTTTTTTGGTCGTATTTGAAAGCACACTCTATGAACAACTTAATCAAGTGTTAAAAAAAATAAGAAATTTTGCAGCGCCTTACAATCACCAACAAAAATAAATGCGCCCTTGAACGAAAATCACAAAATAACTTTTAAAAGCCCGGCAAAATGACAGCACAGGAGAAAGTTTGACAGTACAGGAGAAAAATTTGACATTAGACTCACGTACACTGTACATGTGGCTAACATCACTTCCTTCACTTCTTATTCAATGGTTACAACCGTGACATGGTCAGAAAGTTTGTCGGACAATGAACTATAAGATCATTTTCTGACTATTTGTTGTAAGGCAACTTAGAATCGTGTGTATGCTAGCTGACAATCGTGTAGAGTGTAGAGGTGTACACATCCACATCCATTGTCAGAACATGTATCTGACACAGAATGGTTATAAAATAAAAATCGTTAATCGTGTAAACTAGGGCTTCACGATATTCGATAAAAATATCGCTATCGTATCGTATCGTATTGTAGGCCGTACGATAATCGATACGATGTCCAGTACCTGCGATACTGATATCGATACGATAAACGTGTTTGTAAAATTGTCAATATTATCTTACCGCCGATAAGCACTGGCCGATAATTATCGAATATATCGTTTCGACTGAAAGAATTCTATTTTCGACACTACGCGCGCAAAATTCAAATTTTCTTTCAATATAGAATTTACTTTATTATTATTTATTTAATTTCGTTAAATACTAACGTGAAACAAGCTTACAAACAAATAAGTACTTAAATACTAACTTATATCTAAATTTAATTTAAACTGTTATAAAACAATGTTTTGAATTTAACGCTTTTTAAATTGTCATTTGGTGAGTCAATAAGAAAATGAAATTTATTATATAAATCAATTAGTTGATTAAGAGGGCTATGTGCACCATAGTTCGATCTGCTAAAAATTTGGTTAATAGGTCTTTGTAGTCGTATGCTTGACCGACTGAAACTGAAATTGAAATGAAGAAGAACCGATGGAGATGATATAGTTCCATTTATTATTTTAACTATGAAACAAAATTGTAGGTATTTCCTATGGTTTGACAAAGAAGGTAGGTTAATGAAAGAAAGTCTTTGAGAATACGGGGGCAGAGTACTTCCACGAAACCAAGGAAGAGTACGGAGACAAAAACGCATGAATCTTCTCTGAATCGCTTCAATTCTAACAAGGTGTACAGAATAATAAGGTGCCCACACTACACAGGCGTATTCGAGAGTTGGTCTAACGAAAGAAATAAAAAGTAATTTTAGTACGTAAGGATCACGGAAATCACGACCAAACCTCTTAATGAACCCAAGGACTCTATTTGCTTTTTTAACAACAAAATTTATATGTTCAGTAAATGTAAGTTTGGAATCTAAAATTACTCCCAAGTCAGAAAAAATTGACACTCTACTTAATGGACAAGAATCAAACATATAATCAAAAATAATTGGATTTTTCTTGCGTGTAAAACTCATGGTTTTACATTTGTCAACATTTAAAACAAGACGATTTTTATTGCACCATTCCCTAAATAATATTAAATCTTCTTTATATTCTTATTCTTATAAGAGATAAACAACCGCCAAAATGCCTTCTCCGTTACCTTGATATAGCTGATTTGATCTGATGTAAGAAAAATTCAAAATAACAAAGAGGAAAGTATTAAGATCTTCAAGTTTAAATTTTAACTTAACAAAAGTTTTTTTTAATTTAACAAAAGTATTACTATATAAATGTTGCTGAATGCTTCACCTATGCAATGAATGTGTAATAGGAGGTTCTGAAAATAAAAGAAATAATTATAAATAGCAAAAAAACATTGATTTTAATTTATTTACTCGAAAATTTTGTTTTTGAATTTAGGAAATTGACAGTTGACATCAATTTTTTGAAATCTCTCTCTATTTTTCATTTCATTTCCTATTCATTCTTCTATATTAGGTCCGTTCGCGTACCCTCCTAAAACAGTCCAATTTTACGAAAAATTACGAAATTTAACCAAATGCTGTTCGCGTACTCACAAATTTGGTAATTTTTCGTAAAAGAGAGTTCTCACGAGAGAGTAAAATATTTCCCCAACCTACGAATTTTAGCCCAAGAAATTTCTTTATGCTGATTTGTGAAAATTGTCAAATTTGTTTGAAAATAGCAAATAAATAAATAATTCAAATTCAAACTTAAAATTTTTCATACAAAAAAACTTGACAATTAAAATGTGGGTAAAATTTGATGTTTTCCCGTTCGCTTACTTTTTCGTAGTTTTGTTTTTATGTGAGAGACTTTTACCCCCACTCCTTAAAATGTCTCACTTTACGAATTTTAGTGCAGAAAGTAATCGAACGGACCTATTATATTAAAGGCTGAACTTCTACTTAAGCTTTTGGACCAAGACAATGCTTACTCTTGGGCAAGATTTTCTGCGCTTGAAAATTTCGCTTTGTGATTATTGGGTCTCGGTCAAAATTAAACCTGTGTCATTCGCGATATGTGATGGTAGGTGCATTGGTTTTCAAATGAAAGACTGGAAAATTTTGAAATGGGTTTTGAATGGAAAATAGATTGTTCTTGATGAAAACCTCAGAAAACTCATTGGATTTCAAAGTAAAAATTGCATGTAATTGTAGGTGCATTGGTTTTCAATTGGAAAACTGGAAAATTTCAACATTGGTTTTCGAATGGAAATTAGAGAGTTCTTGATGAAAAACTTGGAAAACTGGTTCACCCAGTCCAAAGATATGAGGTAGCAAACATAAAAAAAAACCGACGAGTTGATAACATCCTCCTTTTTGGAAGTCGGTTGAAAAAGAAAATATTTCTAAATGTGTTAATAAATCCAAGACAACATAAAGTTATTTTTTAGAATCCATACTATTAAACGAAAAAGAATTTGATAAGATTTCATAGCTTTTTGTAATATCAATCATATCATATTTATGTGTATTCTTAACCGACGATATTATTCATTTATCAAAAATATGGAAACAAACGGTGGGGCATTTTTGAAGGTTGGGCATTTTTAAGGTAGGGCATTTCATTTTTAAGGTAGGGCATTGCCCCTCAATACCCCCCCTGGCTACGGGCCCGCGTTCGGCTACGAGGAACTCTGCGATAGGGGTGTCTATGAAAAAACATCACCTCAATTAAAACTTATTCGATTTGCTATGATCGGGTACGGTAATTTAGCATTGAAGCATCCGTCAAATGAATCCTTGTTTTATCTTCTTACTTTTGCTGTTTATCTTCTGGTTTTAATGTTGTTACCTTCTTTTTTTTTATTGCAAAATTCAATAAAAACTATCTTGATTCCAACGACACTGAAATCAACAATGGACTATTGTTCTTTCAATGTTTTGATTGCAAACTGTGAAGTTAGCCACGATACCATAAAAGGCGCACAGTCATTTGAAAACTCACGAGAAAATGTTTCAGAAGAAAATTCATACTAAAAATATTTATTGGCTAAGATGTTTCTTACAGCCCGATTCTGCAGTTGTGACGAGTCACAAGTCACAAGCCGTTTTGACTGATTTCTTATGAGGATAGTTGTGACTCGATTACAAATAGGAATTCTGAAATAATAGTCACAAGAAAACTGACAACAATATTCAACTCAGCATGGTGAGTAAAATTATTGTTGTTTCAACATTCAACCACAGATGAGTCAAAAGGGAGATTGGAAATCAAGCTGTCAAAATGACAATGTCTACAAGTTTACTGCAAGAGTTTGCGTGTTTTTACCAATACTATCTCAGTAAACTTCGAAATGCTTTTTTTCTCATTTATTCATATACACGAGGTAATGGTTAAATAAAATTTCTGGTATCTGGAGGGTAAAACGTAAGTCAGTATCCGATCTTCTTTCGTCTCTGGTTTCACCTGTCTAGTTGTAATCAAAATAATTCATTATTTGTTTTCGAGTTTCTGCTTTCTAAAGAAGTGAAAAAAATCTTTGAAATTAAGAAATGCAAGGTAAAAAATATTTTTCTTAGCAGTAAATGACCAGTCATATTGTAAAAAATTTCTCAAACATGGAACCTCAAATCGAAATTTCAAAATAAAAGCAATATATTTCTTGTTACCTGGTCTGAGGCAGGTCACAAATTTGAAAATTTTTGTGACTGTCACAAGTTGTAACTCTGCACCAGAATACGAAAAAAGTCACAAAAATCATTTCACCTCAACTTGTGACTTGTGAGGTGTCAGTGAGGGTCCTCATAATCGGGGTGTTAGTTTTGAGAGTACCTACCTACAGTTTATAATTATATATACACAATAAATTTATGTATTAATGTAATGAAGTTTTTTTTTATTAATTGAAGAAATTTGGTTTGCTTTGTTTATTTGGTTATTCTTGGTATTTTTCTTATTTTTAATTTTTTTCTATCCTGTGACCCCCTCCAGAAAAAATGTCTGGATCCGCGCCTGTCTTGAGTATAAACGTTTCATTCGATTTGCCCTGTGAGGCCTCCTTACACCGACCGACTTAAGTTGGTAGGCTTGCATCCCTTAACTACTAGACGGAAAATCACCGATTTATCGTTTGCTCACCAATTGTTACTGGGCAATATAGATTCCCCGAAACTCCTCAGTAAAATCCAACTCTTTTTATATTCCTCATCACCGCACACACTATGAATTCTTCGAATCAATGTCCAGAATTCTTCGTCACTGTAATGCTGCAAATTCAGTGTTCGATTTTAACATCTCTAAATCCACTCTAAAAAATACCCTTTACTTCTACCCGCTTCCTTGAGACCCTTCTAAAAACAAAATGATTGGGTTCTTGTTAAATAAAGAACTTTTATGTGGGCTTAAAGGCCAAAATCGATAACAAAAACCAAAAAAAAAATAGTTTTAAGTTAGTGATAAGTTTTAGTTAAGTCAAAGCTTGGATTTAGCTAAATAAATAAAATGAAAAATAAAATATCCTTTAGCGACTCTTAATCCGCTCAATTCTCAATGCATTTCTTATAGCACTTTCACTGTAGGTATAGCCTCAATAAAAACAAAATTTTGGGAAAGTCTTACGAGAAAGTCAGAATAAATGGGGACAATCGAAAGCTGCATGGAATTTTGATTTTTGTGAAATATTCATATAGGAAGAACGAACATTTGTTGAATTTTCAACTAAATGTGAAATAGTGAATGTAGAATGTTAGTTGTAAAACTTGGTAAAATTCTGATATATACAGTTCTTTATTTCAATTGGATTCAAGCAAATCACATTGCATTTCAGCAATATCTTTGTTAATTGTAATTATTCTAAGGTTGCTCTGAGAGGTCGGCTAGTTATAAATAAATTTGAAGTTTAAAGACAAATGATGTGATTAAAATGTGTATTGCTACACAAACTCTCAGCTGAAGATTAGGAATTCGAGCTAAGACTGAGGTTTGTTTAGTGTTTGTCGCAGGAACTTACTTCTGGGCCTTTCTTAAGATCCCTTAGTAGCATAATAACAGCTCAAAATCAGTTGTGTCAGTGTCACATCAGAAAAAGACACAGCTACATTGAATTAAATGAATTTTCATGATAACTTGTTATCTTTTTCGTCTAGGGAACTAAAATATTTCAGGGTATCACAATATACAGGGTGATTCACGAGCGTTGTGCCAAAAAGCTAGAGCGTGTAGGTTGAGTTGAGACAAGAAAAAAATCGTATGGGAGGGGGGGGGGTCCATTCCCCCCCGTTTAGTCGGGAGGGGTAATTTTCTGAAAAATTGACTTATTTTATAAAAAAAAATATTAAAAATCAACGGCTTCGATTACAACACCGTGTTGTACCTTTTTGAAAAGCCAGAAATATTTTCTTTCATTTTGTTTTTAAATAAAATTATTTTAACGAATAGTTTAAAAAATATCAATTCTCAAACTCAAAATTTTCAAAAGAAAAACAAAAAAATCATATTTGAACCAAGTTTTTTCAAAATTTTATGTAATTAAGTACTAATTTTGTTTTCAAAATTCAATGCCATTGTTAATTTTTAGTCAAAAACAGAAAACCGGATGCAAAAATGTCTTTTCGTTTTTGAAAAATAAAAAAAAACCATGACCACATTTTTCTAATAAAATCTTTGTTTTTATTTTTATCTATCTCGATTTTTAGTTTTATTAATTTAGTATGAAACATTAACCTTTCTTTTAATATTTGTTCTGTAATTGGAATTTTATGAGGCCCCAATAAAGTAGAAATGTATTGGATTTTCCCTGTAGATATTAATCATTTTGTTCATTGATAACCACTGAAAACTGACCTGAAATTTTTCTTATTATGCCTGGAGTTTTATTTGTCGAATCCGAGCTCCAAGAAATTCAAAAAAAATCACAACTTTATTTTATTTTATGTTTTTCTTTATTTTTCAAACTTTCGTTTCTGCTATCAAAATTAGAATGAATTAAATATCTATGACAATATTAATAAGAAAATGAAAATGATGATTGATGGAAATAGATTGTGAAAAGTAGTTTAAGTTAAAGTGTTTTTACATATAACTAACAGCAACAGTTCTGTAGCATCAGCTTGGCTTGTGTTTTGATACATAGCAACAGTTCTGGTGCACAAGCTTGTATGCAAGATACAAAACTGTTGGAACATGACTCTGGGGGCCGCGGCCACCTGTCGGTGAAGGGTTCTACCTACTAGGAGCTTAAGATGATTAAACCGCAATTTTTCTTGAATCACCCTATATATCTCTATGACATAGTTGCAAGAAGACAGCTTGATGTCAGTGGTCTATTTTTGAGGCTCCAGATGAAAGCGAAGAAGACATGTTAAGCCTTTGATGTGTTAAATGAAGAGAAGAATTCAAGTAAATCCTGCCAAGATGAAAGCATACTCAACACTGAAGTATTTGAAAAAACGTCATCCGACCCAGTAATCGATTAACCATACCTTCAACAATTTTGACTGAATGCTTAATGGTATAAACTCACTAACCAACATCAACTCAAACAGAAATCTTGATCCACTTCACCCGAAAACACCAATTAATCGAATAAATATCAAGCCCTCAATTATACCCAGTAGTCGACCCAACAGTCACAATTAGCGAAGACCTAATGGACTTCCAACATTTAATTGAACACATTTTTTTAACTTCTTCGGACCAAAAAGGTCAGCAACATCTGTTTGCCATTCATTGATTGCTCCGAAAAGGAAATGTTACAGCCTACGCGTGTTTCAACAATCGACATCTCCTTGCCTTTTGCCATAATGTGGCCAATAAATGGCATTAACAGGAAGCCATTGTATTGTAAGCTTTCAACAGCATCACGACTCATGCCAGAGACCAACCAAAGGTACACCACAAAATAGCACAACAACGTTGAAATGCGATTGCGACAAAATGCCACAGCAGTGGCACTACGTTTAGAGCAAATAAAATATCTCTTATAAGGCTCCAAATTGTTCGCAATCAAGGCCTTGACACACAATGCCCTTTTTCGAAACCTCCTGCGCTCTCCCGCCGCCGCTGCTCGAACAATATGAGTACCGAGACTTTTTTCTATTTAATTAGCTTTGAGAGCTACTTCAGTGAGTCAGAGCAGTCACATTAAGGAATCAATTCGAATAAACCTCTATACGAGTAAAGCCAAGTCATATAACACAGTGGGCCACTAGGCTTCACTTTTGGTAGCTCAATAAAATTGCCTTCCTATAGGAACGATGTTAGAGAATCCAAGTCTGGAGTGCGGCGTGCTTAACGCTAATGGGAAGAGTTTGCGGGATCAAATGTTGTTGTTAATGGTAGCAACAACCAGCCATCATCATCATCATCATCCACAACTCGATTCTTGCCACAAAGGTCAGGACTTCTGCGCGCATGTGAAGTGTTCCTAGATCCAACCTGAATCATAGGTAGCTGCCTCTACAGACGTATGTAGGTATGTACATAACAACATAAATGGTGAAGGTGGCTGTTCAAAAGCAATTCGTTGAGGTGGTTTCGTACTCATTTATATGTGTAGTTTAACTGTAGGCTAGCAGTCAAACGCGAAATTTCGTGACTTAAGTTGGCAAAATCAACAGTATTTCCAGTTTCGGTGACGGTGAGGATACGGCCAAAGAGTATGCTTTGGATACAGGCCCACTACATCTGATGACCGTCTACTCAGCAATCATCAGCAAAGAATATATTTATACTTATTGATCGCGTATAAACGAACAGAGATCATTAGTTCAAAATAGTCGGCTAGCTGCATTGAGCGTGTTTGGTGGAATGCGATCCTCTTGGAGAAATAGTCGATGCTTAGGATGAAAAACGCATGCTTGATTCCTAATTGATTATTTTCTTGTTTCTAAGTACAAGAAAGTGTATCACTAATCGAGCTCAGTATTTGCAAACTCCTCACCACAACAACTTGTCCTAGAATATTGGAATACCATTACATTTTGGTTTCTAAATCCACTGTTCGACTGTTGGTGTCTGTGAACCAGTAGATACATGTTTCAAAACACCGCAAAAACTCTTTTGCATATAATTTAAATAACATCAAACCATGCTCAGGGGTGATAATAGTTTCTTTGATTTTGCAGTGCGATTTCCCTCCAAGGTATAACACATCGTGATTTCTTAGAAGCATTTATGAGAACTGAGACAGAAGCGGTCAAATTGGGTACCAAAGCACAGCTCGAACAGAACGTCACAATAGACGCATAGGAACAACTTCGAGGTAGTAGAGGAATGAAACTACCTGGGCACTGCTATTAACACGGGCAATAACACCGTACCTACGAGGAATAACTCTCGCTATATATTTTTTTTTTTATTGTATAACGGCGACGACGAACAAAATCCTTTCATCGGACACGATGATAGCCAACAATTCCGTGAACCCGACCTAAAAGAAGTGAAAACCGCAATATCACGGCTGAAATCCAACAAAGCCGCTGGAGCAGATGGACTAGCTGCTGAGTTGTTCAAAGCAGCAGGCGACGAGCTAGATAGGAGCATGCACCAAATCATCTGTAAGATATGGTCAGAGGAATGCATGCCCGATGAATGGAACCTCAGCATTGTTTGCCCGATCCTGAAAAAGGGAGATCCTCTTAACTGCACTATTTATAGAGGAATAAGTCTACTAAACATCGCCTACAAGATCCTCTCTACCGTAATATGTGAACGTCTAAAGCCTTTCGTCAACAATCTGATTGGTCCTTATCAATGTGGCTTCAGGCCAGGAAAGTCAACCATCGACCAAATTTTCACGTTGCGGCAGATCCTGGAAAAGACAAGTGTATAATGCCATCTCTCCTAGAACATCCGCTACAAATCATCTGAATAAGGAGATATTTATCACGTCAATTCTCCTAGAGGGAAAAAGTCCTAGCCCGTTTGTTACGACTCCAAGGTAAGTAGCCCGTACGTAAGGAGACTGGTATAGAATGTCTACTAAACCACGTACGAGGATAGATCGAGCAG
>CAKKXW010000001.1:84148715-84159859 GCA_920937365.1 Sphaerophoria rueppellii
ATGGCGCCTTTGTGAGAATTGAGACAGAAGCGGCAAAAATGGGTTTAGCGGTAAATGAGGGAAAAACGAAGTATATGCGTCTTCGAGGAAGGACACCCAACACCTACGGCTCGGGCAGAACGTCACAATAGACACGTATAACTTCCAGGTAGTAGAGGAGTTTGTCTACCTAGGCTCCGCTATAAACACGGGCAATAACACCAGCGCCGAGATCAGACGAAGAATAACTCTTGCTAATCGCTGTTTCTTTGGGCTTAGAAAGCAATTGAGTGGAAAAGCCCTCTCTCGAGCAACTAAGGTAAAACTGTACAACACACTCATCATCCCAGTCCTGCTGTATGGTGCAGAAGCATGGACCCTGACAAAATCGGATGAAAGTGCCTTAGGCTGTTTCGAGAGGAAAGTTCTTCGGGTCATCTTTGGCCACGTCTGCATTGAAGGGGAATGGCGAAGAAGATACAACATCGAACTTTACGGGTTGTACAACGACATGGACCTAGCCAGAAGGGTCAAGGTCCAGAGACTCAGATGGCTCGGTCATTTAGAGCGAATGGACACCAATGCTCCGGCCCGGAAAGCCTTCGACACTATTCCCGAGGGACGTAGGAGGAGAGGAAGACCACGACTCAGGTGGCGCACTCAAGTGGAAGAGGACCTCAATCAACTTGAAGTGCAACACTGGAGACGACTAGCGAAGGACCGAGCTAGCTGGCGGAGACTGTTGATTGAGGCCCAAGTCCACAACGGACTGTAGCGCCACCTTAAGTAAGTAAGTAATATTTTGCAGAAACATTGAGGCTGCCTTAGGCTATTACGAGCATTAATGGAGAATGGAGAAGAAGATTCAACAGCGAGCTTTACGAGTTCACAAGAGTGAAGTGCCTAATACGGCTTGGTCACAAGTCTTCGGCACAAATAACTAACTCATGTGGTGCACTCAGGCGGAAGAGATCCGCAATAAACTTGGAATGCAATAATGGAGACAGCTAAGGACCGAACTGGCTGGCGGTGACGGGAGCAGCAAAGTCTCGGAGAGGATGTTGCGAAAATCCAAGCAACTCTCCCCAAAGCTATTTACACCAAAAACCCGAGACCAAGACAATGCTTAAAAACCAAGGCCCTTTTGGCTAACACTCTTTTGCTTAAGCAAGTAAAGGGTCCGCCAAATTATTTTTTTTTTAAATGCTATTAAATGCAAAATGGCTTCCTCCACTGGCCATGAAGTAGCCTACACGATCGGTCTAATTTTTAAGCACATTATCGATTGTGTGCAGCTGTAAATTCACAAATGGCTTCACGAATAATTGTCCTTTAAATCGTCAATTGTCTCTGGCTTGTCGGCGTAACACTTATCTTATATAGCACCCTACAAATAATAGTCCAACGGTGTCAAATCGTAGCTCCGAGGTGGCCAAACGACATCAGCTCTGCGGCTGGTAATGCGATCTTCAAAAACAAGTCGCAAAACATCGAGTGTAGCTTCGGCTGAGTAGCATGTAGCGCCGTCCTTTTGAAACCCAATGTTGCCAACATCCTCCTCTTTAATTTTTGTGAAAAAAAAATCGTTCAACATGGTCCGATATCGATCGCCATTGACTGTTACAGCCACTCCTTGCTCATTTTCAAAGTTAAATGGCCCAATTATGCCTCTGGACCAATATACGCACCAAACAGTGACTCGTTTTTAGTGTTTCGGCTTTTCAATGTATGCGTGCGGGTTTTTTGTGCCGACAATTACATACCCCAAAATCAAAATGAGCCTTATCTCAAAAGATGATTTTTTTGGCAAATTCGGCATCTTCTCTAAATCGATCGCGGGCCCACTTAGCGAAGCGATGGTCAGTTGGATTGTCAGTTGGCTTCAACTCCTGTCTCAATGATGTTACCAAAATGTTCAATTGCTGAGAACGACGGTGAATTGCTGCTGATAGCACTTCACGTACACTTTCTGGCACAGCAGCAATATTCTCGGGAGTACGCTCTGTTTTTGGCTTTTCAGGCTTTGGTTTATCGAAGGGGATGCCATAGTTTTTATTCACATTTTTCACAAGATAACGAACGGAGCTGACGGTGCTTCTCTTCTTCCAAAACCCGTACGTAATTTTTGCACACAAATTGCAACATTACCTTGATTTTCAAAGAAATGTCGCAATATTTCCCAGCATTGTTCAAATCAGACATGAGCTAAGTGTTACCGCTGAGGAAATAAGCACTGGCTGAAAAAAAAACTTTAAATGGCGGAGCGGGCCCTTTAAAAGGATTTGAGGGGATCTTTAATCTTATGCCGAGTCTGATCACGTTTCACGATAAATTACACTTTTGAAAGCTCGTGCACAGAGGGTTTAACTGATGACGAAGGAAGTAAAATATGGACCAGAGACTTTATATGTGGTATGTGGACGTGGAATTTGTGATCCCAACCAAAAAAAACTTTAGTTTCTCCATCATTAGAAATGAACCAATCCTATGAAGTACTGAGTCAAATCCAACTGCAACATAGTTATACCACAAGTGATGGCAAACATTTACAAGTCTACCTCTCTTTTCTAGATTATTCGGCTATCAATTGAATGTTACGTAATTGTCGTGTTAAAAAAAAAAGATCAGGGGAAAACACCATTCACATTATTAATGTCACCAGGTTATGCTCGCACAAAACTGCAAATATACCATCACTAAACTAGGGTAATTGTCTTATCTATGCTCACTTAAACCAAAATTTATGTTTACTAAAGTTGCAATCAAAATCTGAAAATCTCGCTAGATAAAATCATAAAAATAAATATACCTAACAAAGCGCAACCCAAATGCTTACCACTGAAATACCATCTCACACCAAAATATCCCTCATAAAAAGTAACGTCCCTTTAAATACAATTCTGGTCACTTGAAAAGCCAAAAGTAAGTTGACACTTCATCTGCTTCTCAATATACCACGCCTCGCCTTTTGCACACATTTTTGAGCTACTTTCAATTTTGAGCAAAAAGACAACAACAAACTCCCATTTGCATGTCGGTGCGTCTGCATGAAATCGTAAGCGAGCCAGTGCTTGCGGCGCCTAACTTCTCTTCTGGACACCATTTAACGTTGCCGCTGGCCATGTCGCCATCGTTGTCGGTCGTCATCCAAAACGGCTATCAAATAGACAAAAACTTAATGGTGTCCTCAAATCGATCGTCATCGTCGTCGTTCGCGCAGTTGTCGCAGTTCATATGGGGCAATTGCAACTTTCATACCGTTCCAATCGATCGCCTCTGACATGCTGCCGATTTGGATCCGCCATCCGCTCTACAATCAGAAGCAATCGCCATAGTGAAACCGTTGCAAGAAAACATGTCACGCTGCTTCTGTGTTTTGCTCGTTCGATGAAGTGGAATCGAGATGCAGATGCAGACTTTGAAATCTATCGACGATCTACATATGAGTTGGCTTTGGCTACCAAGCGGTTGCAGATCTAAATACCATACCTCCTGATGGGACATTCATCGCTGAGGTGCAAATGGGTTGTGAGTATTAATTATTGCTACATCGTACTGAATGACCAGATCAACGACTTGCTACGGCTTTACCTTTACCTCCTTGTCGGTGTGGTGTGTCGGTAGCTTGGAGCTCCCATCGTAACATCGCATCCGTGCAACGTTTCGGGACGACAGCAATTACCGATTAACAGTGAATTATGAGCATAATATTCGCATGGCGTGGCGCTCCGATTACAAGCTATTGCGATTTGCTGTATCTATGGCAATCGGTTGCCCGCGCTTAACTGGAGAGGGTCTCTGCTCCACAAACGGGATTAATTTGGCATTCCTCGTTCGGCCATGCCATAGCTAAAAAGTTGTGAAATTGATTTTTGATGACTAAGAGACGGAGACTTCAACAATCCACTAATGGCAGTGGCAGTGGTGTCTGATTGCTAGATTGCCTAGTCCGGAGCACACTTGATTAATAATTGCCAACCGGGGAAGGGGCGATCAATGAACTTCGTCTAAGGCTATGGCAGTGGGTAAGTCTCCGGGTAATTTATTTGGGGTCGGTTCCTTTTGTGGATTTCGTTGGCATTTTTCGATCGAACTTTTTGGCTCGCTGCTGCTGGCTCTTATGTCGGACTCATGGTTGGACTCCGTGACCAATCAATATTTGTCAAATGTGTTTCAATCAGTAATTTGTCTACTCGGACAGACAGGCAGCGAGTCAGTTTTGTTCCGATCGGGTTTGTCGTTCGTTCAGAGTCGCTGTTCGGCTTTGGGTTTCAGTGTGCAGAGTGCGACGAAAGTGATTTACGTATACGAAGTCGAAATGACTGATCGTAATTATTATGTTAAGTATCTCCAGAGTGAAGGCAAGGGGGTCTAAATGTCCCGACAAAATAAATCACCATAATTCGAGCTCAGGAGACTAACAGAAATATGTTGGACGCGAGTTTGAGATGCCTTAAATGAATCTGGTGGGTTGAAGTCAAAAGCAAACTGTTCAATATTTCGCACCCAGGTCACATTTCTGATATCTGATCGAAGAATCAAAACGTCTTGCCATAACAAGAACAACACATAATGCACATATGCTATAGCCTTTCGCAAGCGAATTTTTACTTTGTGGGTTTTTTTTTTTTTTCTTTGAACAAACAGTAAATGTTTTCATTATTGAACACAAGTTTTGCATTCGTCGCATTTATGTCTTGGGATCCTTATCAAATACATTACGATGATGGTTCTGGCGAATCTCTCAGTTTGTTTATCTGTCCTTACCTACAATGGCATATTTTCCTAAAGGCAAACTAGGCGGCGCAGTGTCAGAAGTCCGTAAGTCATAAGTCCGTAAAGGACTTTTGACCCACTTTGATTGATTCTCTTTTGGGCAAAATTTTTTCCGCTCGCTTCGCATTCTTGTGGTTATAAGATGCCCTACTCTCGCCGTACTTTGACATCTCAGAGTGCAACGCTTTATTTTTTCAAAGTTAAATAGATTACTCGTACCAACTAAAAGGGTCGATAACAGAAAAGTGTGGATATTGTTTTCTGAGCATCAAAAAAAAAAAATAATAATAATAATATTTAACGAGCAGTTTAAACAACAAATCAATAAATCAGGCATATTGTAACAAAGAGAGCGTAATATTTTTTCTTAATTCCATTTTGTATCATGATAGCTTCATAAATTATTGTATTTTTAGTCTAGTTCATAAAAGAAAAAAAAATAATTTTCGCCATATTTATCTAATAAAATTTGATTTCCAAGAACTTATGGCTCTTTTTTTTGTTGACTTTTGACTCACTTACGTGGGTTATAAGTTCATAATCCATTTATGAAGTTTTGACCCACCTAAGTGGGTCAAAAGTCCTTTACGGACTTATGACCTACGGACTTATGACACTGCGCCAACTAGGCATGTGCCTCACGGGCCAAGTGATTTTTACAAGTGGCAAATAATACGAGTTCATACGTAGTTGTTAAAGTAGCAAACTTATGAACTCGACCCGCACTTGCTACTTACTTTTTTTTTAAATAAAAATCGGTCCTGACCAATTCCACTTACAGTACCGTGTCAACTCGGTTTGCCAACTCGGCAAACGACTTAGCTTCCTTCTTATTTTGTTAGTGGTTTTGAATAATGACTTATTGTAGTGGAAAAAAACCTAATGATTGAAATTTATCAGCGGATGGCAAAGATTTTGACGGAATAAAAACCTAATTTTTTTGCTTTTTAAGTATTTTCTAAATTGATTTTCGGGGCAATCCGATTTGCGAACCGAATTGTAACTCGGTGTGCATAAGAACCAACTCGAACTTACTCGAAATTACGAATCGGCACAACATTAACTAAACTATTTCAAACCGAACTCTTAAGATCTCTTGGACATCGATCTCATGTAAACTAAGCTCTTTTTCCTTGGCCCTTATTTCAACTCCTTTTCTTTAGGGCATCGCTCTTAACCGGTTTCGGTCAAACTATAGTACGAAGTATTTTTAATAAAGGGCGCCGATGAGATGCTTGCCTATGGCGCCTTAAACGTTTAATCCGCCACTGCTTACCTACATCTAAAGCCTAGCCAATTTTTTGGTTTACATTATCAAATAAAGTCAAAGAAGGCTTATAGCAAGCAATATCTAACGACCAATAGACTTAAGCGCAGAAAAATGTGCTTTCAGATCAAATCATCACTTAGAGCAGGCACATTTCTTACTTACTTACTTATAAACTCCCAGTTCATGAAGGATCTCAGGTTTAGACACTGCAGCTTTTTACCGGGAACTGTCCCTTGCATGCGGTCTCCAGTCACCGAAACCAAGCGCGTAGGTTCGGTCTTTCTTGTAGTCTCGAACTGGAGCGTTGTCGTTCATTTGATTGATGTGGCCGACCCAATGAAGTCGTCTTTTCTTGGCCTTCTGGACTACATCCACATCTTGATACAGCTCGTACAGTTCTCGGTTGAACCTTCTTCTCCATCCGCCATCGTCGCATACGGGGCCGAAAACCCGTCGAAGAATTTTTCTTTCGAATGTGCCCAATATCAATTCCCCTTTTTTACTTATCGGCCAACACTCGGCGCCCTAGAGAAGGACTGGTAAAATCAGAGTTTTGTAAAACAGACACTTTGAAGCAGCAGCGGTTCGCTAAGATAATTCTTCTTCGGATCTCCACTAAGGTGTCGTTTGTGGGATTGATGTTTGTTCCAAGATATGTGAATTCTTTAACTACTTCGAAATTGCTGCTACCAACAGTGACGGTGGACAGATGTTGCTTTGTTTGTTGATAACATGTACTTTGCTTTGTCCTCAATCACTTCAAGTCCAACGAGTTTCGCCTGTTCTTTAATCGCTGTAAAGGCCACAAGCACAACTATCTAATATCGACCGATGATGTCTTTGTCGTTCCAAAGCCTAGGAGCTGGGTTGATTTGTTTAAGGTAGTTTTTTCCATGCTCACACCTGCCTTTCCGCGCTATTTGCTCCAAGAGTATGTTGAAGAAATCACATGCTTACGCATCTCCTTATCTAAGCCCTGCGCATGTTTGAAACCCATTTCCACACTTCACTGCGTATTGTTAAGCGTCATGCGGCACAGCTGGATCAGTTTGTCTGGATTCCCAAATCAGGAAATCGCCATCATAAGCTCTTGGTGGTGGATGCTATCATAAGCAACTTTGAAATCGGTGAAAAGATGGTGGGACATATGGAGCTTACCTATAGACCAGTCAGTGGGCATGCATGCTTCCTCCCATACTTTGTTAATGACTTGGTGTATGCGATTCGACAAAACACCTCCCCCATATTTTAGGAGTTCCGCAGCTATGCCATCCGATCGGATACTTGTTATTGTTTTAGTTTTTGGACGGCTCTTTCTACCTCTTCTGTGCTTGGGACTGGGACTGAGTCTTTATTGACTGGCCTCGTTTCTCTTTTGTCATTGGTCAGCTGTTGAAAATGCTGCTTGAAAACGTCTACAATTCAATGTGCTTCGCTATCTTGGGTTCCTTCACTGTTTCGAAAAGCCTGTGTCCTAATTGCTTCAACCTTTTAAGAAAAACGTCGGGTGTTAATCTTGGCCCGAGACTCTTCTAGATCCTTCAACTAAGAAAACTGCGAATGCAGTAGAGGAGTTTTTATACCTAGGCTCCGCTTTTAACACGGGCAATAACAACAGCGCCAAGGTCAAACGAAGAACAACTCTTGCTAATCGCTTTTTCTTTGGGCTAAGAAAGCAATTAAGTGGAAAAGCCCTTTCTGGAGCAACTGAGGTAAAACTATATAGTTCACTTGAAGTGAAGTTAATACCCATTCCTTGCACCTTAAAAAGTATAGAACTAAGAAGGTCTGGTGCATTTGTTTTTGTGATACACTTCCTTTAAGTTGTGATGTTGTGATGATGACAATGTTGACGAATGGCTTTAGACTTCACGTATTTTATAGGAGAGGATCTTATAGGCGATGTTTAGAGGCTGATTGATCCTTTGTAGTTTGACACATGCTCAGAATATTATCTACTTAAAGGTTACTGGCGCTAATCATAGACCATTAAAGTTCATTCTTACTGGCAAATAGCTGACTATCTGTTGATCTCAACACTCAGTGCTGTTGGAAGTTTCTAATTTCAAAATGAGAACATCGTGGTCGCTGCAGTGTGCTAAGTTAGAACTTACAACATTACCCTATTTCGACTTGTCACCCGTAGGGGGCGATTTTAATTCGTTGAAGCTCAAATATTTCAAAAAATTACCTTACTTGCATCACAATGGTTTTGAGTCCAACCCACTCGGACGTTCCAATAGAGAAAGACCGAGGCTCAGCTGGGATATACAAGCAAGAGAAGACCTCAACCAACTTTTCGTGCAAAAAGGACAGAGCAATGCTTGTGACGCCTGGATGAGGACCTGGCCCTCCCTAAACTCTATAGCACCAATGCAATTAAGTGAATTAAAAGAGAAATTTTGCAAATATCATTTAGAAATCAAGAATTATTTTCCGCCCTTTTTTAAATAACTCAGAAAAGCATCACATATCGCAACGCGCCATATATCCAATGTCGCACCGTTCACAATCCAAAAAACACTAACGCCCGTAACCATATAAAAACCGCAATTACTCCGCATTGATCCTCAACAAAAAAAATAGTCATGGCCATGTTGGTGCCAGAAAACACAACTAAAACACGTCAAAAGTCAACAAACCACGCCAGAGTCAAAATGCAAAGAAAAAAAAAACGGAAACCCTCGAAAAAAGGTAAAAAGATAACTTTCAAATATCCCAAAAATACAAATAATAAAAGAAGGGGAGGGAATCGCTGTCTGCTCGCATAATCTGTGATTTACCAACTCCCACAGGTCATACGGGCACATTAATTATATCTGGATGTGTGTTCAGTGCGCCATCGCATCGCATCGCCAAGATCATCATCACAGTCACAGACCGGAGCAAGCGCGGGCCACGATATGACGAACTCTGTGGATGGTGATCAGTGACCCTCTTGCCTTGCTGTCTTTATTCTTTATGCGAATCATCGATGAAGAGAACGACAAACTGCGCTGTGTGCCATCGTTCAAGCGATTCTTAGGAGTCGCAAGTCAGTCTTTTTCTCCCAACATCATGCGATCGTCGCGGGCGCTGTGTGTTCATTGATCGTTTTATTAATCATCCCCCTTGCCTGCTGAACCTGGCCTGGCCAGGCCAATATGGGGACAAGCAGAATCTTGTGAATATTTTATCCAACGTCGTCGTCGCTGATTCTGATGGCAACCGGCCGACTGCGACCTGACCGCACGACCTGGCTATCAGTATCAGGATAAGCAAACAAACGATGCGCTATTAAATAACAATTCGCGTGCATTTAGATCTGTGGGGATAAGATTTCCTTCCTTTTTCTCGTATTCCCTATAATTATAGGTGTTTGTGGACATGTCCACTTCATAAATCTTCATTGCACCGGCTGGCGTGGCCGGCACCGTCCAATTCAACGTCCACAAGGTAATTCACGGTAATGGTCAATTTTGAGAGGGCTGTCCTGAGAAATTTTGTTTGTTTTTGTCCCTACCTCCCGTTCCCCCAACGCTGTGCACTATTTGCTTTCTATTGGCGTGTGTTGACAGCACTTACGAGGTCCCTCTGCCTGCGTGAGAAAATTGAGATTGAGACTGACGTTTATTTGCGTCCCTGACACGTTTTATATTGCGGCTAGCGGCTTTCCCTGCAGCTTCTCTAGAATAAAGCCGATGATCGAGAGTGTGTGGGTGGTTTAATGATCCTTTAAAGGGGATTAATTCGTCAATCCATCCTTTGGCGTCCACATATGGTCCATTGTCGACGTCGCTCGTCCGTCCGCATATCGAATCCCATTGCCCATTCTAAAACCAAATGACGAAATTGTGTAGGCCGTGAAATTGTTATGCAGCTCAGGTCTTAAAAAATCACGCTGTGTCGTCTTCGTCGCCATAAAAATTATCCTTTTCGTTTTTGGTGATGCATGTCGAAATTATATATTTCATCATAACCGCGACCCAACCGACCGACCGACAACGACGCGAGCATGTTATTATGTCACAAAAATTAAGTTATTATTTGTTTAAGTGCACATGAACGAAGCAAAGGGTACATAACCCATTTCGTCATTTCGTCAGGTATCATCAGTTTTGACGGAATTTCACAGAATTACACGATTTTGCCGCTTGATGCTGTCATCTTCAGCTCGCCAAATTATGGCAAGACAATCACTTCGAATTTCATGAAAATTGTAAATCAATCAAGAACGAGTGTATTCTCCGTTTGGGGAACCACTTACTCTTAAAGGGGGGATTTTTTTGTGTGAGAAAATTGCTTGACAAAATCGATTTTATTTTGTTCGTCTGTAACTATCGTGTAGATAGTTACAGTCACCTTCCATTTATGGTTGCAAGCAAATTTGCCAAACAAATTTTCGTCTTGTTCAATGGCACTCTTGTGTATCGAGCTTGCTTTACAGCAAAGCAGTTAATGTAAGATATCGACTAATTTAGAGATTTTGTTATGTTTGTTAAATGTCGTAGATTTTGGCATTAGTTCCATTTAAGGGAGCCGTATAAGCTGTATATGAATAGAAGATTATTAGTGGTAGCAAATTGAGTCTTATTAAAATGTTTCTTGACTCTAATTGGTTTTTATTAAATTATTACATGATACAAAGCGGTTTTATTGAGTCTTAAGATAGTAATTAGTTATCAACTCAAATGTAAGGTTGTTGCGAAGCGAAATCCCTCAGAGTCAAATGTTGTGTTCGTCAATTTTAGTTTGTAAGAACAATCAACTTCTTGATAAACTGCTTATTTTGGTTATTGACACCGGGAAGCAACGCAACGCTTATTTGGATGTGGATATATGTTGTGATGAGACTTGGATAGAGAATCTTCAGTTTGAGCCCTATGATTGAGAAAAAGCCCCCCACCACAATCTACGCACCAAGGCCTGGGTTGCAAAAGTCGATACAATTGTTCTTTTTTTGATACACTCGCCTCTCCTTAAGTACACAAATACACTTTTACTAAATTCAATACAATTATGAAATTATGTATGTAATAGGTATTTTGCTATATCATAAATACTTTTACCAGAATCTATATCACCAAGTATCCTTTCTCTTAACGCACTTATTTGTTATAAGTCAATAAAATTGCTAGTT
>CAKKXW010000001.1:84160359-84203794 GCA_920937365.1 Sphaerophoria rueppellii
ATTTACAGCGGCAGCTTTACATCTTCGTACCTTTACAGCTTCTTTTTTGGCTTATGGCTTAAATGAACACATAATTTTTCTTTTAATTTAATTTATTGATACTTAATACAAGCATTTCTGATGAGACATGCACACACAATCTCCACTTTGAAATAAGTAATTCATTGTTCCACGGCGAATTTTATTTAATATTTTCTGTAGCCATGTAAGACTCTAAGGATGAAAATCTAACCCAAAATATAAAAAATCAAACGAGTTTTTATCTTACCACATCCTTTTTATTTATGCGCTTGTTAAACACCTTTGTAAAGTAAACGTGGCTTAGTGAAAATGGCGTTGACATAGAACACAGAATACGTGAGATCGAACCCTACACGTGCCTAAAATGTTCTCATTATCATCTGCCTCTTGCGATAACAGACAAAACTTCCAAGACTTTAATAAAGGGTTTTCCAATAAGAGGTGCTATTTTGTTATTCAAAGAAAAATGGCATTTTTTGAGATAAATGATCGGATGTTTATTTCATTATAAAGAAAAAGCTATGCCGTTATTAATGGAGCACAACATCAGAGAAATAGTAACCACGACCACGCTTACAGGACCATATCCTTTTCATGAAATTTTTCATAACCAAATCTTAAAATGGCTGCCCTATGTCCTCGAAAGCCTCACGAATTCCATCTTTGAGGTCTTGAATCGACGCTGGGCTGTTGGCGTAGACCTTGTCTTTCACGTGGCCCCAAAGGAAGAAGTCACAAGGTGTTAAATCACAAGATCACGGTGGCCAATTGTGATCACCTCTTCGAGAGATAACACGGACCGGAAACTTTTCCCGTAAAAGATCGATGGTTTCATTGCTTGTGTGGCACGTAGCGCTGTCTTGTTGAAAGTAAACGTTGTCCAGATCAATACCAACCAATTCCGGCCATAAAAAATCATTAATCATCTCTCGATAGTGCAATCCATTGACCGTAACTGTTGCTCCCGCCTCATTTTCGAAAAAGTAAGGTCCAATGACCCCGCCGGACCATAAACCGCACCAAACAGTCACGCGTTGAGGATGGAGAGGCTTTTCAATAATAATCTTGGTTTTCCGAGCCCCAGATGCGACAGTTTTTTGACGTAGCCTCGAAGGTGGAAATGAGCGTCATCAGTCAAGATGATTTATCGATGAAATTCCGTCATTTTCATGCATTTCAAGGACCCAATCAGCAAAGACACGACGTTTTTGATGATCAGCCGGCTTGAGTTTTGTGTTAACTGAACTTTATAAGCCTTAAGAACCCAAGTTTTTATGCAAAATACGGTGTAATGACGTTTGTGGAATGCTTAATTCCAAAGAACGACGAGGCATGGATAAACCTGGGTTTTCTTCAACACTTTGGGCTACAACAGCAATACTCTCAGTTGTTCTTGAGCGACGTGCACGGGTTTTATTCTCCACATCACATACTTGTCCCAACAGCTCGAATTTGTCCACCAATTTCTGTATTGCGGTCCGACAAGGTGCTTCACGACGACCCAAAAATGTTTTAGTTTTACGAACCGTCTCTGCCAAATGTTCACCATTTTTATAGTGAATTTTAATAATTTAAATGCGTTGTTGATGCGTGTATCGTTCCACTTTTATTAATGGCGTAGTTTCTGCTTGTCAAATGTACAAAAATTACAGCTTCGAAAGTGACAGCTACCGAAATAGCGGGCTATTAAAAATAACACCTCTTATTGGTAAACTAATAGTTTGACTTTTTTTATATCTTTTCTATTAAAAAATCAAACAAAAAAATAGATATTATGTTTTCAATTTGGCAAAAAAGAACTCTTATCTGTATAGGTTAGGTTAGGGTGACAGTTGATTTCGTTACCATCACACTTAGATCAATACAGAACTCTTGCTAATCGCTGTTTCTTTGGGCTAAGAAAGCAATTGAGTGGAAAAGCCCGCTCTGGAGCAATTAAGGTAAAACTGTACGACACATTCATCATCCCAGTCCTGCTGTATGGTGCAGAAGCATGGGCCCTGACAAAATCGGATGAAAGTGCCTTAGGCTGTTTCGAGAGGAAAGTTCTTTGGGTCATCTTTGGCCCCGTGTGCATTGAAGGGGAATGGCGAAGAAGATACAACAGCGAACTTTACGGGTTGTACAACGACATGGACCTAGCCAGAAGGGTCAAGGTCCAGAGACTCAGATGGCTCGGTCATTTAGAGCGAATGGACACCAATGCTCCGGCCCGGAAAGCCTTCGACACTATTCCCGAGGGACGTAGGAGGAGAGGAAGACCGCGACTCAGGTGGCGCACTCAAGTGGAAGAGGACCTCAATCAATTTGGAGTGCAAAACTGGAGACGACTAGCTAAGGATCGAGCTAGCTGGCGGAGCCTGTTGATTGAGGCCCAAGTCCACAACGGACTGTAGCGCCACCTTAAGTAAGTAAGTAAGTAAGTTCTAAACTAAATCAAAAGAGGCATTGCCAAATGCAAATCAATTATTCTGACTTTCGGAATCAGAAATTCAAAACAAATTAAATTTTCTCCGACGTGTATTCAAAGCAGATTTTACGTTTTGTTATCGTTCGGAACTTATGATTATAATTTGTTCGTATTATTTGCTACGAGGAACTCTGTGATAGGGTGTCTATAAAAAAACATCACCTCAATTAAAATTTATTTGATTTGCTCCGATCGGATACGGTAATTAAGCATTGAAGCATCCGTCAAATGAATCCTTGTTTTATCTTCTTACTTTCGCTGTTTATTTTCTGGTTTTAATTTTGTTAATTTCTTTTTTTTATTGCAAAATTCAATAAAAACTATCTTGATTCCAACGACACTGAAATCAACAATGGACTGTTGTTCTTTCAATGTTTTGATTGCAAACTGTGAAGTTAGCCACGCTACCATAAAAGGCGCCAAGTCATTTAAAAACACACGAGAAAACGTTTCAGAAGAAAATTCATAATAAAAACATTTATTGGCTAGATATTTCTTAGTTTTGAGAGTACCTAAATTTTTTATATACCTAAACAGTTTATAATTGTATATACACAATAAATTTATATATTAATGTAATGAATTTTCAAGTAAAACAGAACGGACAAGTTTCTGCATAAGTTTATTCTGCCTTTGTTTTTTACTAATTGAAGAAATTTGGTTTGCTTTGTTTATTTGGTTATTCTTGTTATTTTATTTTGTTTTTCTATCCTGTGACCCCCTCCAAAAAAAATTTCTAGATCCACGCCTGGAATACAAAAATCTGATTAATTTAGGGTTTAGTCGCCAGGTTTTCCTGAAAATTCTATTGCAGGAGTAAAAGTCGATCGACGCCTTTTTATGTCTTTCTTTGGTGTCTAGACCCAAGTTTAGTTTTTTATCTAAGATCACACCGAGATATTTTGCATTATCAGAGATTTTAAGAGGACAGTCTTCAATTGAAGGTATTTTAAAATCGTGTATTTTACTTTTATTAGTTGGCTGATTTGACTGTCAGCCCACAGTTCCTTCTCCATTTAGTTACCAACGAGAGCTCACATGAGGTCTTTTCGCTGATAGTGGATAAGAACTTGCCAGTCGCTAGCAATGCAATACCGTCAGCGTATAGGTTATTATTTTAACTCCAGTTGATTTCTGCTTAGAAAGTATGGCATTCATGAAAAGAATCCAGAGTAGCGTTGAGAGAACTCCTCCCTGTGGGGTGCCTCTGGATGTGAATACTCTCTCCTTTTCCTCTGCTAACTCTGAGTTGATTTGTCTCTTCCTGAGCATACACATAATCCACTCCGTTATGTTTGTTTGTTTAAACGCGCTAATCTTAGGAACTAATGGTTCGAATTATACAATTCTTTTTTGTCCATTAATCGAAGAAGGTTTTAAACTGCGACCAATATGAGCGAAGAGTCGGTGGAAAATGTTGATAAAACCGCAAAAAATTGCTCATTTTTTGTTTGTTTGAACGCATTGATATCACGAACTGCTAAATCAAACTAAACAATCCTTTTTGAATATTTCATTTACCAAGAAAGGCTTTAAGCCTTGAGCAACCAACAGTGAAGGCTTCCGTTGGGTATGCTGCGTAAACGGTTCAAGTTGCCCAAAAAATAATTATCGAAGTATTATTACTTTTAAAATGGTCTAAAAAAATATATGGTTATCTTATAAGACTGTTTCACTATAACATTTTGTGTAGTGATCAGAATTAAATTTGTTGATTTTGATTAAAAGCTAGTAGGTACTTAATTTCAATAAACATCTTTGGGGATATACAATTTTAAAATAACTTCACAACAAAATTCCCGCGCGCGCGTGATGCATAAGTCATGGCGTTACTCTGGCCGTTGGTAGAGTGAGAGACTAAGACAGTCGTGGCTCGTGGGCAATAGCTAGTAGTAAATAAACCGCTCATTTGCTTTAAAATAAATTTTATTTGCGGCTGATTCGTAAGACAACATCTAAAACAACATTCCAGAAGCCCGTTTGTTATCAAATTAAGAGAAAAAAAAAATCTCGTAGCTACTTCAAACTCAAACCAAGACCAAATCGTTAAACACAATCATCAATAAGGTGACATCTAATTTTGATTTATTGTCATTGGCCTTTAAGTTACCGCTGTCACAACCGCAAAACCATTCTAAAATATTATTTCTCAGAGCCAGAAATTTTGTATAAAAATCACCTCAGTTCTGACTTCTGACCCGTGCGTCGTCGTCGCTGTCAAAAAGGTTTTCAATATGTGACTCAAAAAGTGAGCTCACAAACTGAGATTTCAAATTTTGTGTATACTTTATATAGCGCCAAAAGTCAAGCGGATAATATACCAGAAATGACAAAACTCAATCAAGATCCACTTCGTCATTTTGATTTACGACTCCAATTCGTCGAAGAGTCGTGTCGTTTTGATGCCATCACAATCATTGTCGTTGGCGTTCTTTTGCATTATCGCCTTGCTTTTCTGTCCCATATGGAATTGCTTTGGCATAAGTAAGGAAAGTGCTTTTTGCCAAGGAGATTAAGATTAATAGACAAATCTTTCATTCGAACCGTTTCCTATTGAACGTTTGTGACACAATCCTTTTTTGGGAAAAATCTTTTAAGATTCTATCAATGTATTGAACTAGAAAAATTACCCAAGCCTTATGATAATTCAAATAATAAATCTTCCAACACATTACAGGCTATAAACGTCAACTAATTACCTCCTTAGAGCTGCTTCACCAAAGCATGGTCTGTGCTAACAGCAGCTCATGGCACTTTCCATCGCTATGCCATTGTTTTCTTCATCGATTTCTCGGACCGTATTCTGCATTCACCTGTCGCTGTCCATTCCACTCTCTGTTGCAAATAAAAGACTCTTATCAGTTAAAAGAGTGGACACACAGCTCCTGCAGAGACTTGTCCACTGCACTGCGTACCAGTTTTGTTTTAGTACGGTTGCTGGTCGTGCTTTGCTTTGATTAACGAACATATCACACACAATTTTTGTATGCTGCCATTTTTGTAATACCGATGGAAAATTTTTCCTAGGGGCTGACAACGAGGGAGAGGTTGGCGTTGTGCCTTCGGTACTTGAAACGAGATTACGTTCTATTGGATCGAGCTCCTGGACTAATACAGTAGCTCGATGTGATGCAAGTGTTGATAATGATATCATCAGGAGAGCTATTTTTCTGGAATTTTGTTTGAGGTGTTTCTGAGGAACTTTAAATGTTATAATATTGAGATTAATGTTCAACAAAGTCATGAGACGTATTTCTACATAAATCGTTTTGAGTTGAAAAATCTTAGAAAAATCTAGAACATGGGCTATTTTCTAAAAGCATGTCTATTAATCGATTTTTTGAGTTGAGTGCAAACTTCATGCATACATTTCTCGATCATATATGCATGTTTTCCCCTTTCCGTTAATTACTCAGCAGCCTTTATGATTGAACAACCAAAACCTACTCAAATGAAAGCATCAAAACGAAAAAAAATTATGTCACTTAAGAGTAATTAATGTGCAACCACAAAAATATAAACACAAAACATGGCTATGGCGCGTATCAAGTTTGCTGCTAAACTCTTTTTTACTTGCGACATATACTTAGATTATTATGGCAAGTATTGAATTCGTAAAAAAAAAAAATTTGAGATGAGGATGAGATATGACATTACGATGATAGAGAAGTCGAAAAAAGTGGGTTCGGCGATTCCGTCTGTCTGTCTGTCTGGAAGCGTACAAGCATGTAAAGCCTTAACTACTGGTCCGATTGACTTCAAATTTGAAAATTAGAGGTTTGAGCAAAAACGCATATCCCAGTTTTCTTATTTTTGTTTTAAGATCAAAATTTAGGGTAGCCAACAAACGATTTTTTTGGCAAAAACCAAAACTTTCAATTTTCTCCAAAACGGCTCCTACGATTTTTTTAAACTTCCTCGAGTTTTATTTTTTTAAATATTCATGTATTTTATGTAAAAACAAAATGTTTGTATTGCTCCAAAACGGTACCTCCCATAGAACCGTTTTCTTGTTATTAGATTTTCTCGAAAAGTAAGTAAGTGAAAGTACGATCACCGTAAGTTTTTTTTTTCAATTTTTTTTTTTGAAATTTTAAAAAATATTTTTAATTTTATTTTTCAAAATTCTGTATCTCAAAAACGAATCAATTTTAAAAATCCAAATTGAAGTATAATATATATATTTACATGGTCCTGAAAACTGCATACCCAAATTAATTTTAAGACATTTTTAAAAAAATTTATACATGAAAAATTAGTTTAAAAAAAAACGGCTCCGACGCTTTTAAAAAAAAAATTCAATAAATCAAGAATAAGGTTTGAATTTGCTTGGCATTTTAATTTTTGGAATTAAATGTATTTACGACGTACATTTTCAAATTTTAATTTTCTTAATAAATTCTAATTATTTTTATATATCTGTTTTTTGTATATGGTACCCACTCAAGTTATTTTTTATACCCTTTTTATGCCAGAGACACAGTGAGTGCATTAGGAAGAAGGGAAGGGGTTGGAAAGGAGATGTCGGTGTACATTGGTCTTAAATTCTTGAACATTGTAGTGATCCACATTCGCGTAGTACGGCTAAAAAATTATGGGCTTGAGGAGTTTACCCTCATGGATCATGATGGGATTTCCTAGAATCGCGAGTATTACGGGTGAATTGTTTAAGGGGAGGAATGCAACTGGCTATTTCACTACATCACTTACCGTAAAAGTATAACAATAAAATAGATAGAGACACGAAACGTTACGACGGTCGTCTAATGAGGTGATTGAGTTGGTTATGTCTCTGTCACCAATCTTTCTTATGGCTCTTTTTTGTATACCGTCCAACAGGCTTAAGTATGTGGCTGGAGCACCAGCCCAGAGATGAGAATTGTACTCAAACTTTGTACAGATATAAATCTTATAGATAATAGCCAGATCAGATCGCATATTTGCTTGTTCCACAAGAGGTGGTCAGTGATGCACATACCGAGAATCTCGAGATGTTCGGTCTTATTGACGCAAGTGCCACTCAAGGACAGTGGCAAGGGAGGTAGGTATATCTCGCTTTAACGATACAAGACAACATTGGGGTTTGGAAGCATTAAACTCTACGTGATTTTGTATTCCCCATTGTACGATGCTGTTTAGGTCAGAGATAGATGAGCTTATTATATTTTGCAGTTGCAGTTCCACATCCGAAGAGCAGGGATGTGAGTCTGGAAACGAATAAGAAAAGCTAAGGGTACTATCGTCAACGAAACAATTGATTGGATTAGAAGTTACAAACAAGAGATCATTAATAAAAATGAGAAAGAGGGTTTGAGACAAAACGGAGTCCTGGGGCACACTAGCATTTATATTGTGGATTTCAAAGTTCAGACTTGAATCCGTCCAATACAACTTGTATAGAACGGTTCGAAAGAAAGTTTCCAATCCACCGAAGAAGGGATTCATCGATACCGAAGGCACGCATTTTCAATAAAAGAGCAAGATGCCAGATTTAATCAAATGGTTTTGAAATATCAAGTGCAACAATCTTACTTTCTCCAAAACGATGTAAAGATTTGTTCCACTGTTCGGTGAGATAAACCATCAAATCACCAGTGGACCTGTTGCTGCGAAAGCCGTACTGCCGGTCATTAAGAAGCTTTCGGTCTTCGAGATATTTCTTAAGCTGATAGTTTATCAGCGTTTCCATGACCTTAGAAATAAGGGACGTAAGTGCAATCGGACGATAATTGGAGGGAGAAGTAGATTCGCCTTTTTTTGGGATTGGCTGGACAAATGCTGTTTTCCAACTGCTCGGAACGAGCCCAGAAGAATAGGATGGATGGAAAAGCTAACGCAAGGGTTTTGCCAGCGTGGAAGAACACCTCTTCAGAACAATAGCGGGGATGCCATCCGGACCAGCGGATTTATGTATGTTGAGATCCTTAAAGACTCTCGCCACAGCACGAGTGCGGAAGAAGATTTGTCCCATGGAATCATTGACGCGCTCAAGAACAGGCGGAGTCATGACAATCTCTGGCAGCGAAGAGTTGGCGGCGAACTGCCTAGCAAAAAGATTAGCTTTCGCGAGAGAGCTAACAACTGGAGTGTCATTGTCAACGAGCTTAGGGACCGAGGAAGAAGAAGAATTCTTCATATTTTTTACAAATGACCAAAAATTCTTACTGCCCTTGGGACATTGCAGTATTTTTTGCCTTAATTTTTGGTCATGTAAAAATTTGGTCCGCCGAATATGGGCATTGCAGGCCTTCCTGGCTTGTTTAAACTTGTTCCGGTTTTCCTCAGTTGGGTTGGCTCTAAAACACCGGAACTTTACTTCTTTTTCCCTGATAACCTCTTTACAGCTTGAATCAAACCATGACTTTTCCTTGGGTTTGATGCTTTTAACCCTATTCGGGATAAAAGTTTTCATTCCCAAATTAATCATATGTATTAGTGATCATATTAGTGATCATATCTGCGCTGGAGTCTACGTCACTATCGAGGAAGCATAGTGACCAGTTAAAGATCCGGAAAAAGTTGTTGAGACCGTCCCAGTTGGCTTTCTCGTATTGCCACACGGTTCTCTTTGGAGCTCTTTCTCTAACTGGATTAGCTTGACACGAGAAATTTGCAGATATGATACTATGATCTGATCTGCCTAGAGGCGTTAATACACTGATAGCGTATTTATCAGGGTCAGACGTAAGAAACAAGTCAAGAGTGTTTTCCGTTTGGCCATTAATGTCCGATATTCGAGTAGGCTCAGTGACAAGCTGAGTAAGGTGGTTAAACTCAACAAAGATCTCGGCACACATAAAAGAGTAGGAGCAACGTCCATATTGAGGCAAGAACTGATAAGCAACATCATTCCTAATGTAGACGGAGAGACCATGGCACTAAGCTATACCCGTGAATCAGAAATTCAGTAGGATCGGAATTCTCACCTACAGGGCTGTCACTTAGCCCCAAAACAGCTGGCCTGTTAGACACAGTGTAGATGTACGCAGCCATAAAATTCGTTCGAAGCAAACGAAAGGGTATTTACACATCTAACACTATAGGACGTGTGCAATGAAAGAAACAAAAATAGAATCCGTGATGATGGAGGCATTTCGCAACATTGCAACAGGTATGCGTGGCCTTTCCGGCTTACTCTCTTTTATTTTTCATTAAAAAATTTAGTGGGCGTAATTACGGAACTTTCAAGTATGGGGGCTCCCGTGCCCGAGTTGAGCAGCATTTTTCCGTGACAAATAATCACAAGAGGTACTGCCCATGAAAGATGAAATAAGAAACTTCGAACCCACGACTGGTTATACAGGTCAACACACATAACATTTAGCCACGGCTACTTTTCCTTGTTAAGATAAGAGTTGGCATTACCATTTATTTCTTTTTTGGTACCTAAAAGATAATGAGTAGATGCACCTCTAAACAAGCGTATCGTGATGGAGTTCGAGAGGTGGTTACGACTGCCTCTATAGAAGCAGAGCTATCAGGCTATGCCAAAGTCCTTTGTTGCGACTCTCAGGTGTCTTGAGGAAAAGGTCACAAATTACAGGCTTCAGGTAAACCTTGCGTGAAATGACCATTATCAGGATCCGTTTTGGTTGGCTGCCTCAAGTATCACCAAATTCAGTCTGCAGACGGAAAGCAAAACAGTTGGTGGGGCTTGTCAAAAATGTAATTAAATTTTCAAATATTCCTTGATCTTAAACGCGGTATTTTATACATTTTACCTTCTTATGCAATTTGAAGGAAGGTAAATTCTTTTCTGAGATGATGAAAACTTGTCCACCACGACCACACTATAAGGAAAAAAATTTTATTTTATAGCTAATGCACACACTCTAAGACCGATGGCCGTCCAATTTTAACCTTTCGAATCAAAATCAAACTCCGAAAATACCGGTTGCATTTAGCGAAATAAGATATAAGCTAACGAACGTGCAATCTGTGCAGAAATTACCTGACTTTGTCTTCTGTTGTTTTAACTTTTTCTTGTTTACATTTTCCTAAATGGTAGTCGATATCCCTTGTAATTTGAATTTAGGTTAGATTCTGTCTTACATTTTTATTTTCATCGCAAAGTTTATGTCTCTCTCAGAGAATATCGAATAACATCGTTCTAGAGCCGATATCACCTTACGACTTGCAATTACCATCATCCGAGAAATCGAAAGTCCTCGAGCATGGCTATGCAACAAAAGCTCAACGTGCACTGATATCCCGCTTGCTATTGTCTAGCTGCCCCATTCTCTTGTTTGGATATTTACTGGGCTAATGATTTATTTCATTGCATCAGGTGCAAAAGCCAATAAGAGTTGGCAAAAATTTGAATTATAATTCCCCACCGAAGATGGAAAATGCTATTTTAAGGTAAAGTGTGCGATTGCAGTCACCTCTCGGTCGGTAGGTCGTCGCAATGGAGATTGCAGTGTCGTGTCGTCGTATATCGTTTGGGAAAAGCCATCGTCATTCCTAGACTCGAAATCAAAAGCTTGTACATACACAACAACTGTCACACAGTTGGCGATGGTGGCGGTTGTGGCGCGACGCCGCCGCAGAGGTCAACAGAGCAAAACTGAACTTTGTATGCTTTTCGTGAAAAATTTGGTATGCCTTCACTTTTTCCATTTTGCGGATATTAGAGCCGATGGCAGTACCACCGCTGCTGAATATAATAACAGAATTGAGGAACCTTTACACGAATTTTGTACATTTTTTCACGGTACATAACAATGAAATCGAAACTTTGCGAGCAGGTCTTTTTTGTTAATTCGTAGTCAGAACAATTTACAGCTCAGTCTGGCTGATGTCGCCCGGGTCCTCTCACGACCGACTAAATTTAAATACCTTTTGAGTTAAGTATATTTCGTATTGATAAAAGAAGGCGCGAACAATCTCTAGTTCGCACAGATACCTTCCATTTGTGATTCAATTGAAATAATAATCGATTTGCAGTGGTTAGCTGTGGAGTCGGCGGTCACACCAAAAGTTCTGCCGGGCTTGAATAAACACCAATGCAATCATGCGATCGGAATGAGTGTGACGCTTTAAGCGATCTAATCCAGTTTTATATGGAGTCATAGTTTGGCGGGTTTTGAATAAATTTTCGCGACATTTCACGATTATCGGTCGCAGAATGGAATTCACCTATGCAAAGAGTGCAGTTGTGCAGTGTGAGGAATATTGTTTCACTCGACAGCTTATCGGGAAAACAGATTAAAGTTGAGAAGCAGCAAGATCTTATGGTCGTTATCATGAGCTATTTTGGCCAATTGTGGTGTGAATAACTGTCAGAGATAGTAATAAATGGGACACAAATTGTGTTCACATATTGATATTGAATTAAATCGATTGTTTGCTTTGAAACTGAGAAGCTATGTGTTGAATTACATATTTATTTTTGAGGTAAGATTTCTAGTTCTTAGTCGAGATTAAGACAGAAAATCGTAATTTTTCGGACGGAAGTAACTTATATACATTCAACAATGGGTATTTGTACAGGGTGTTTTGTAGTGTGTGTAACGGAAATTCGCAAACATTGTGAGGGGGAGCTTCGTCATGAAGTAAAATAGTCTACCGCCACAGCCTCAAGGTCAGGGGGATTCTCGGAAGGAGACAACAGCAAAAGAATGTTCAGATATAATTATCTTAATTGCCTTAGGCACCATAACTTGTTGCTATTCAAATAATAGCGGGGGAAGAACTACTACTTTTAATGTAGGATAGGGTTGCTCGATATAAATAAAAAAAATTAGTTCCACTCCTACTTGGCAACTTTTCAGCAAAACCTATGTGTAAATAATTATACATATACGGTGAAAAGAACTTAAATTATGAACATATGAGTAGCTTGTCTATTTGGTTACCTTGATTAACGCTATCTGCAAGTCAGTTGTGATGATTTATAGTCCGGACGGTACGAATACTCGCTGTTTTATAGTCTGGGAGAACGGAGTTGTATTTGTTGTAATAATGTATCCTAATTTTGATTTTGATTTTTAGTTGATCGAGACAGTATGGCGTAAAGTGTGACGCTTCATTACACAACTACTATTTATAAGAGTACAACCTCCTGCTGCAGTTACCAAGCATTGAAGAAGTCAAAAAGACTATTAGCCGGATAAAAAACATCAGGTGCCGAACCAGATTACAAAATTACAAAGTTTTATTCCGTGTCCGCATATCAACAACAACCCGTGATGCTATATTAATTTCATAATTCGAGGTTTAATCTTTTTTCTCGAAGGTATAGTCGCGGTATGACACGTTTGAGTTTGCCTCGTCCGTCGTCCTTATCCATTGCAGCGCGTTCAGCAGTAGCACAAAACTAAATTCACAGCAGGTTGTCCGTAGGGTTGAATGATTAATTCCGATGTTCCACTTAACATCAACGCTCATTTGCATAACCGACCAACCGCCAATGTGCATGCGGTCAGTTTTATGTTGTCCGCTGAAAGGTTGTTTGCTATAGCATGCACAAATCATTCAGTTTCTGGCTCGAACATGAAGCATGACTAAGGATGATTTCCAGATTGCGATGGCACATGAACATGATCATGGTTCTCCTCAGGTAGCACAATTGAGTTATCAGAAATCAATTGATGGGATAGCTGGCGTACTAAAACGAACGTAATTTGTAATGAGTAAAACGCATTTTAGAAGGGAATAAGAAGGAATAAGCACAGATAATAAATTTATACAGATGTCTCACCCTTATGGCGAGAAATGATAATGAAACTGAAAGCTACCAAAAAAAGCTTTTTCCAAAAGCTTTAACGCATTCACTTAATGCATACAAACTCTATTTTGGCTCATCTCATCTCCTATAAATGAATAACTAAGCAAAGAAAAAAGCCCCCGAAAGCTCCTTGTCTGTTAAGGCTTTGTCTGTTAAGGGCAAAAAATAATTCATTTTTTTCTGCAGGGATGAGACATCTGTATAAGTTAATTATCTGTGGAATAAGTTTAAAGTTTTTATTGCAGATGAGCTTTCATTTTTTTGCAACAATATTGTAATTGCACTAAATATTTTCATGTGAAATTGAACGATTACATGCATATCAAACTTCACCACATTCTTAATGGCAGCTGCATCTCGATGTCTGGCCTACGAAAATAGTAAACAATAGTGTTGTAAATTCGTACAGTAGGTTTACCTCAGTGCAAGGCAGATTTATCATTAACAGTTAAAACTGAAAAAGTTTATGTCTGATGAACTTATTAGATTTTTTTAAATTTCGAAGGTCTCCTCATTTGCTGCATTGTTCCATAGATCATGGACCTGGAGCCCACTGGTAGAAACATATTTAATACCTTGTATCTTATGTAGAAGCATCAACCACAATTGGAGGAGAAAACCATTAGACCTACGAGAAATTAAAATAGGAATATTAATCCACAAAAACAGCTGGAGACTTAAGAGCTGAACAGAATGCATCGCCAGTCGCCCGGCGACTAATCTGACAGCTGTCAAAAATGAGAAATTTGTATGGCAGTCGCCCATTAGCAACACAATGCGTCGTTCGTCGCCGAACTAGTCGCCCAAAAGTTGAACTTTTTTCAACTTAGTCGCGAGACGAGTTTGACGTTTGTTTTTTTTTATATCGTGTTGTTGTTTCCTTGTATTCTTAAAGCAATTCAACTCAAGGAATTTTTACTGAAATTAAGTTTTTGTGTGGATAAGAAAATACAGAAGTTTTCATGGAATTAATTAGAAGTGACGAATTACTATGGAATATAACCGATGCGCAAATTCACTGCATGCTCATGCACCAAACACAAAATATCTTCTTTTAATTTGAATGAATAAAAAAATGTTTAATTATGTTTTGTTTTGTTTTCATGGGCATATTTGATAGCTCGTCGCGCGACTGCATTGTGTTCACAAATTTCTTCAGCGATTTGGAAGTCGAATTTTTGACAGCTGTCAGATTAGTCGCCGGGCGACTGTCGACTGCATTCTGTTCAGCTCTTTATTAAAAGCAGTAGGGCATGGCTCTTCACTATAGAGTATACACACTGTTGATCCGATAATAAGGAAATATGGCCCTTCCAACTGGACTAAACATAGCCTGGAAGACCTGTCTCGCCACCGGCCGTATTGCACAAATCTCTAAGAAATTTCGTTGAAAGTTTAATAGGTCAGGGAAGTCAAGAATTTTCATTTGACAGTTTATTTATTTAATTATATAACAACGTTTGCAACGAAGTCTTATACTTTTTTGAATAAAGAACAATTGCCGTGCGGATATAAACTTCAAGGGGTTTCCATTGGAGGCACGGTTAGTGCTACAGCCGGCCGCCCGTATTAATTGACACCAGAGGCGTTGTACCTGCTGATCCACAGCCGCTTAAGGTATCAGCACCGGTCACCGCACCATACCGATTTCGTACGAGGACCTGTCAAAAATATAATGGAACAGCAACTGACGGCCGAGACCAGATCGTATCAACAAAAATGATTTAAGTTAAGTTCACAATTAATTTGCAAAAAGTAGCCGGGTTTGTGGTCAGATTGATTATATTCGAAAGTTTTCCACCTTATTGACCTCAAAAATCGTAATAAAAAGAAAAAATAATGTTTAATTTAAAATTTGTCGATTGCTCTCTAGTAAAAACTTAAAACACTTCAAAATGACCATTACAAACCATATCTCTTGAAATCGAATATCACATATCCTCAAGGGAACTTAAGCTATCACAATAACAAATCTAACATTTTTTTCAAATAAAAAAGGCTTAAAATTTAACAACGACAGAATATAGCTTTTCGATTTCTTTTATTCAAAGACTTGAAGTTAAAAAAACAACTACATGAAATACGTTTCTAAATTAAGGTCTTTAAAATTCGCTTAATCGTTTTTTTAAAAAAAAGGTCTCTAAAAGTTGTTTAAGGACATCAAGTACAGCCCTGACCTTAAGACGCTCACAAAAGTAGGTAACAAACATCAATAAAAATGTAAATTATGTGTATACCCGCCAAACTATAAAACCAACACCAAACTGCAATAAAAAACGCAAATAAATGCACTCAGTCCATAAAACCACATCAACCTGCGTCCCGTCGAACACCAGCCAGCGTACAGACTACCGATGACGGGCAGTTTGGTATATTATGGCTAAGGTTTCAAGACCTCATGTAGCATCTGCTATTAAATAGAATTGAATGATGACAAAAACTTGGTAGAGCGTATACGAGATCGCTGGATCGCCTGCAGCAGTGGCTTGAAGACAAGATCATAAAATAACGTCTTAGGAGTTAAGATTCGATCTCGTTGTAGCAAACTGATTTAATTTATTTAAGATCCGGCAGCCTTTATTCCAATACAAATTGCCTATAAGTTATTTCAAAGGAATGCGGTAGGTACGCATGTTTATTGGCTCTGTAAATGACTATGAGTCTTCTAGATTTTCAATACATCGCAGTGGAAGTGGAAGTGATTGGCAGTGTGCCTTTTTGTTGGTGTTCATCTTTTCCTTTATTTATTTTGCAATGATACACACTTCTCGAGGGCTAAGATAGGCTATAGTGTGAGATTTGGCAATTAAAGGTCCAAATAATTTCATACGCTTGTTCTGGCTTAGCAAATGTAGCCGTCGCACTTAGAGAGTGAACTGTTCTTACTTACTAGTTACATATTTTTAATTTGCAGGCCACTGAAGTTCTGAAAATGGTTTCCGTTTGAGGGGGGCTGGTATCAGATTTTTCTATACATCTCATAACAATCATGTTTTACACTGTAGAAGGGTCGTTATCCCGTCGCACTAACCTCGACGACCCAAAGAGTCTTATTTGAATGGCTACAAGATTTGTGTAAAGGTTTTTTCTTGCAGTTGAGGTTTCATAGTATCCCTTACATGCTAACTACACAATTCGCTGATTTGGGACGAAAATAAGGGAGTTTCAAATAAGTTACACAGATCTTAAATTCTTCAATACTTCAAAAAGAATTAAAAACAGAATGTTACATTATTCCATATTCGCAGTGTTCGGCTGCAGAACGAATATCTGTTTTTGACGCATATGCTATAATTTTGGCATAATAAATAAACTAATGCACCAATTGCAATAGTTGGGATATTTTGAAAGCACGTATTCTAAGCTTGACCAATTGAGAGCAACACTTCCGTGATGGCGTTTGCAATAAATTTACTGTAAAATCAGCGAAAGCGTTTAGGCCACTATAACCGTGACTAAAAACTATTGATTAATGACTTTAACATCACTGCCGATATGCTTCTGCATCTTTGAATCCACACCTCCCACCGATTTCCTGCAAAAAAAAACACCATAGATCTGCGAATTAAATGTTCATGTTATGGAAAAACAAAACTGGAAAAAATGCTAATCGTCTTATGTTACTAAGTGATTTCTTAAGATTTTGTTGTGTAGGCGGTTGCAAGCAACAATATTGTAGGCTTTCAATTGCAATAAATGACGACCAAACAGAAAACTGTCTAAGTGGGTCTTTTGGCGTATGTACCTATATGAGAAGCGGGAGTCGAATAAAATCCAAGATGTTGATCATTAATTATACCACAAACAGCTGGTTTATGACTTAGACTGCCACTGTTCGCTAATCGTATTTAATCCCACGATGTCGAGTTCGTACAACGTATGATAAGTAAAGTCGATGATTTCACATCTCGGATGAATGAGATTCACAAATCTGAAATGGAAAAGTAGTATTAGTAGATTAATTTAGAGTCTTTTTCAACGTTCAACATGAGAAAAACAAGAACTGCACTAAAAGATTTGTATACACTATCAGAATTGGTTGAAGAGAGCTTATAGCGAGCACAGTCTTACGACCAATGGTTTGCCAACATAGTAGAGACTATATTATACCACCAGCTCATCACTTCCAATTCCAGAAGCCATCCAGTGTATACTCAAGGTAAATCAAGTCGAAATTGTTTAACGACTTATACGGTTTACAAATATAACTTGAGACATTGTTTGTAGACAAATAAATTATTGTATAATTAGTAAAGAAAAGGGGAAAATCAAATTTGAAATCGATTGATGAATCTAAACGTCATTCGAACATAAATTCTATAAGAACTTTTTTTCTAGAAAAATTCGTAGTCGTAGTTCATTGGTTTATTTTTTGTATAAAAAAATCGATTGGAACTCGTTAGACGAATATATACGTCAAGCGACCATCTTTCGAATACAATAGTATCTTAAGTAAACATTTGTTACTAGAAAAATAAGTCAAATCGGACAATAAAAGTATATTTGTTAATTAAAATATCACTCAATTCCAAATTCTTTTCAATTATTAAAATTTGCTTTATTTGTTGGTATTGAATCAGTAAGTATTAACATTGGGAGGCGCGCACCGCTCAGCAACCAAACCTGTTTTAATTGTTCTGAGCGGCAAGAAGTAAAGATGGCCAAAGGACGCACTTTTTCAAGCAGCCAATCAAAAGATTCGATAGACATACGTAGATATTGCCAGAATCTATCTGGAAATTTAAGTAGATTCAAAAATAAATTATTAAATAATTCTCCAAACTCCGATCTTAATTTGTTAATCGGATGAACAACAAATCGTATTCTTTTCTGTATACGTTTAAGTTATACACATACAAACGATTTTTCGATATTAAAATACAAGAGTGGGTAGTTTTTAACTACTAATCGCTCAAAAGCAGCCGCTCAGTGCCTGGCCATATGTCGCTTAGAGCTACCACTCAGCCGCTAGCCGCTCAGCCGGTTACTGCGTGGCCGAGGCCTTAATGTGTCAAATCGTTACTATTTCTAACTATTTCCAATTCATCTAAGGAGGTGGTTGATGTGTCAAAGTGTTTTTTTTTTCTGTTTAGTGGCAAATTAGTGGCAAATTAGTGGCAAATTGTCAATCTAAAAAAAAAAAAAAACATTCTAGTCGTGCATTTTTTACAACCATCGTAGTCGTCCGTATCAAAGGATTTCTGATCGTCTTCAATTAAAACTATTTCATTTCAAAAATATAAAGGAAATAAGGTTCCCCTTACAAATTTTAAAGCTTGCTTGTTCTAGAAATTTAATGTGTGACGAGCATAAGTCAAGGTACCCTATCACTAATTGTATGTTGAACTGAAAAATTTACCAATAATAAATTTAAACGAGGATCAGCACATGCATTTTTATTTATTTACAAATGACAGGATCTCACAAGGTACGAATAATAACAAAAAAAAGTAGTTTTTCTCTATAGAAATACGTCTTTTTTTTTTTTAAATAATGCACTGAATTTTCTTCGAGCAAAAGTGTAGGTACCTTTAAGGAAAACATATAATTGTTAATCATTTTTGTGTCTTTTGAACTCTTAAAATTATTACCTAATACTTGGTTGGGAATCCCTTTAACCGCAACACTTCTCCCAAACGCTTTGGCATTGAATGGACTATTTTTTTTGTCACTTCTGGTTTTGTTGCCATTCCTCAAGTAGGATTGCCTTAAGCTGACTTTTACTTCTTATTTCGTGCATTCTTATGCGCTTTTCCAGATTATCCCACAATTCTCATTTGTATGTTGATGGGGTCACATCGTATGAGAAGAGATCATACTAGTTAATAGCAAAAAAAAAAAAAAAAGAAAAAACGAAAAAGTTGGAACTTATAAGAATATAAAAATTTTAATATCACAATCAATATACTATACATCTTCTGTACTATAATTTTAAATCATGAGGTGTGTGCTATGTGATTTGACGATTGATCGAAGTGATACAAAAATTCGTTGTCAAACTTACAATCAGTATTCCCATGCAAAGTGTGCCAAATTGGAAAAAAATGAAATTGAATACATGCTTGGAAGTAAAATTAGTCATAAGTGTGTTCTCTGTCTGAATAAGCGCCGTGAGTCATTTTCTGCCGATCAGTTGCCGATAAATAAGAGTATATTGGAACCGGCTCTCAATAAAATTCATTCGACAATAATAATAGTCTGTTACTGCTGCTACTGCCGCAAAGGAGCATATTAATATTCCACCTGACGTCTCTCCATCATTTAACAACGGTCAAGAAATTACTTTGTCTGTTCTCTTTAGTGAAATTGTCAAACTACAAAAAATCAACAGTGATGCACTCGCGAAAATTAACTCACTGGAAGAAAGCAACGTTAATCTCCCTAACAAAGTAAATTCTTTGGAAGCTAGATTAAATGCCTTGGAGCAAAGAGACAAACTATGCGAGGTTGATATCGTTAGTATTCCAAACTTGGATTCGGCGAATGTAATGGAAAAGGTAATGCAAATTATTACAGTTGGTGTAGGCGAGCAAATTCAGAAAGAAGACATTAATTCACTCTATGTAAAGACTTTGAGGCTTAGGTCTAACATTGCATGTGTGAAATTCACAAATCTTTTAATAAAAGAAAAAATTATGAACAAGCTTAGGACAAGCAAAATAAAACTGTCTTCAAACATTTTTGGAGTACAAAACATCAATACAAATGGGAAACATAAATCACAAACAAATATATTTATAAACGATAGTCTAACTGCTTACTCTCGTTCTCTCTTAAAGAAGGCAAAGCTTTTACAACAGCAAAAACAATGTCTTTATGCCTGGGTTCGGAATTCATCGATTTGTATTAGAAGAAAGGAAGGCGAAAATTGTATTAAAATAAAAATTTTTGAAGATTTTCATATAAACAATTTTACAATATAAAGCCTTAAATCTATATCTTAGTAAATGTCAACCAATAACTGTTATAATCGTTATGCATAAGTTAATTCATATTCATCTAAATGCCTTTGTGTTGAACATTTGAGTGCAAATTCTCATACCAGCTTTTCTGTCATTCATCAAAACATCCGGAGCCTAACAAAAAATTTTGATTTTTTTTTTGGCTCAATTATCATCCTTAAACCATTTACCTGATTTGATATATCTTTCAGAGATATGGATTTTTGATTGTGAAGCGTCTAATTATAAAATACCTAATTATACCTTTAGTGCATGTTGCAACAACACTTATGCTGCTGGAGGAGTTGCCGTATTCTATCGTAGTAATATTTCTTGCAATATTGTGTTTCCTAATCTTAATACTTCTGATTTGATTGTGCTAAATTGTGAGTTATCTGGCGTTCCCTATTGTTTTGTTTGTGTCTACAGATTACATTTCTTTCTATCATGTCTTTTGTGGATGAATTTTCAGTGTTTTTGGGTAGTTATAGCTGCAAAAACCAAATTCTTCTTGGGGATTTTAATATTGACATATTGTCTACAGCACCTGTTGCAGACAATTTCCTTACCGTTGTGTCTTCATTTGGTTTTTTGTCACTGGTAAATAAACCAACTAGAGGATCGTCATGTTTAGACCATATTTTTGTTAAATTTCATAGACAAAACAATAGCGATTATAAAGCTTATAATTTTCGACTACAAAATAACTGATCATTCTTTAATTAGTCTTCAATTTGATTTTAATGTATCCAGAACGTATCAAACTTTTTCAAGAAATTATCAAAAAATTAATTTTGATTCGCTCAAATCGGATTTGACTTTTGAGTTTTGGGATGACGTTTTGAATACAGATAATCCGTCTTTAGCCTTTGATATTTTTCTCGCTAAGCTCCAGATTCACATATCTAATAACTGCACTGTTCGCGAATATAAGGACTTAAAATTAACTTGTCGAAAGCCCTGGATGAATGTCTCTCTGTTAAAAAAAAATAAACAAGAAAAAATAACTTCATAACAAAGTTAAAAAAACACCCAAATAATATAAGAATGAGAAGTTATTATGAAAAGCTTTGCCAAAACCTTAAAATTGAAATTCCACGCTGTAGAGATTTTTATTACAGTAATAAACTGAATGCAAGTTCTGTGAATTCTAAAAAACAGTGGGGGATAGTGAACGATATTTTAAATAGACAGGAACCAAGCTAATATAGCTATTACATTCAACAATTCTAATGTCTTTGAACCTGTAAAAGTTGCAAACCTATTTAATGATTTTTTTTTTTTTCAAATATTAGTCTGCAGAATATAAATAACTCTTCAAGTAATGCTAATTTATTTAGTTGTAACAATACGTTAGAAGATGACAATTTTAATCCAAATATTTTTTTCTTTTATGATTTTAACTCTCTAGAAATTCATAAAACCATCATGTCACTAAAAAATTCAAGTTCATGCTCTGAAGATATGGTTTCCAGTAATATTTTGAAACAAATTTCTTTTCTCATATCCGATATTTTGTGTTTCATTTTTAATTCTAGCTTGAAAAAAAGGTATTTTTCCTACTGCCTTAAAAAGTGCAATCGTGATACCATTACACAAAAAAGGAGCAACTACTTCTTTAAATAACTATCGCCCTATATCACTTCTTTCAATATTCTCCAAAGTATTTGAAAAAGGTATGAATTTTAGAATGATGTCTTTTTTTCGTAGAAACAATTTCTTTTGTAACTATCAATTTGGGTTTCTAAGTGGCAGATCAACGGAAGATGCACTTTTAAAACTTTGTGGTGAGATTTATCAAAGCTTTAATAACTCAGAGATACTCTCGTCACTGTTTATTGATATCACTAAGGCCTTTGATACGGTAGATCACACCATTTTACTAAATAAATTATATAAAGCCGGTTTTAGAGATAAAGTTTATGATTGGCTAGCTTCTTATCTAAAGGATAGGAAACAAAAGGTAAGAATTCAAGACAAACTGAGCTCAGAAAAGCCTATATATATGGGCGTGCCGCAAGGATCAGTTTTGGGACCAGTTCTGTTCTTAGCGTTTGTCAACTCATTGTTTATTCAACAGTTTAAAGGAAAAATTACTGCTTTTGCAGATGATACTGCTCTATCCTTCTCATCAAAAAATTATTTCCAGTTAGTTGTTGACGTTAACTTCGACCTAGAAATTCTTCGTAAATGGTTTTATCTCCATCGCCTTGCAATTAGTGACAAAACAAAATTTATGATTTTTAACATCCAAGGCAACGTCAGAGAAGATATAATTGTTTCTAACCATTCCCCATTGTGCTCAAAGTATTCTTTAGATAATGATTGTAACAGTAATTCATTCACATTTAATGAACACTTTTCATGCACTAATGGCTGTTTCGAAATTGAGTGCGTTCAAAGCTTTAAGTACCTTGGTTTGTTGTTAGATTTTCGGATGAGTTGGAATGACCACACTACACACCTCAAAGACTATTTTAATAGCGTGGTAAGACAAATGTACAATTTGAGCCATTATTGCCGTCAACCGATTCTAAGTTTAGTCTATAACGGCCTTTTTAAGTCCAAACTACAATACGCTCTCTCTTGTTGGGGTGGTACAAATTACAATAAAATAGAACCATTACTTATAAAACAAAAGTCTGCTATAAGAATTATCTGTAGAGCACACCGTCAAACCCCAAGCTTTAATCTCTTCAAAAACCTTAAAATCCTACCACTTCAACATTTATATTTCTATAAAGTCTTAAAAATCTGGTTACCTGCAAACTAGGGCGAATAGTTCTCACAATTTACGAGTCAATAATAGAATCTTAGTCTTGGTTCCCACGTCTAAAAAATCTATTTATTCTCACTTCTACGAACTTACAGCACCTCGTCTATTCAATAACCTTCCACAAGAAATCAGATTTAACACAATCAAATCGTCATATTTGAACAACATTAAGCTTTTCCTATTTTCTTTAAACTTTGACGAAGTTGGTAGTTTATTGAATAATTGAGTTGATTTTTTGACCAATTTGTGTGATTATTGTGATATGTGGAAATTTAGTTTTCCGTCGGCTTTTTTGGTCGCTGTAATTTTTGCAATGAAACAATTAAGTTACATTTACTTTCCCAACGTTTCGGCAGGGATTGCTGCCTTCTTCAGGGGAACTTTATTGACACAAAAATATAAATAATCTTAGTTAGATCAGTGCAATACAAAAACAGTAAAGTGTACTCACTTAAGCAAAATAGTAAAAAGGAGTAAAATCAACATGTTACACTCGTTCAAACGTCATCAAAAGAACGATCGATTTGCAAAATATGTACTATATGTAAACAAAATAATATAAATAAGAAATAATCCAACAACAACACTTCAAACGCGAAACAATGACATAGTCAAGTGGCTTAAGAACAACAATTGCATTGACGATAGACAGAAAGCAACGATGACCACTTACACCGCACAGCTTCCATCCATTTACGGCTTGCCCAAAATTCATAAAACAGACATGCCTCTGCGCCCGATCACGTCATCCATGAATGTACCTTGCTACGAGCTATCAAAATATATTGGCAAAATTTTACAGTGCGTGACAACAAATTCAAGCCACTCTGTAAAAAACTCATTTGAATTTGTTGAAAAAGCAAAGAATGTAAAACTCAGTCAAAATGATGTCTTAGTCTCGTTTGATGCAGTGTCACTATTCACTAACATCCCCGTCCAACTGGCCATCACCATTGTCAAAAAGAAATGGCATATAATAAGTGAAAACACAAAAATCACACAAAATAAATTTCTCGAGATTCTTGACTTTTGTCTTAAAGAAAACAATTTTCTTCAATACCAGGACACTATTTACAAACAAATTTTTGGGATGCCCATGGGTAACCCGCTGTCTCCGACGATTGCAGATCTAGTTTTGGACTACGTCTTAGATGAATGTTTAAGCAACATCGAAGAAAAACCTGCGTTTATAGCAAAGTATGTTGACGACATATTTGCAGTTATGGACATAAAAAACATAGACAAAGTGCTAACAATCCTCAACGGATTCCACCCAAAAATTCAATTTACAATCGAAAACGAACTGAACAAAACAATACCCTTCTTAGATGTAAAAATCTACCGCGAAGAAAATCGTTTGATATTCGACTGGTATCAAAAACCAACAGCGTCTGGAAGATTGATAAATTTCCGATCAAACCAAGCAAGGCACATCATCATCAATACTGCGTCCAACCTCGTGAATAAAATTTTCAAAATAAGTGATGTACGGTTCCACGCTGCCAACGAGAAAAAAGTCATCAAAATCTTAAGTGACAATGGTTATCCTTCTACCATAATTCGGAGTCTTCTTTTAAAGCATGACATGCAAATTCCACGTGAAAATAATGATGAACCAATTAGAACGTACCACAAAAGCATAATTTATGTCCCAACTTTATCCGACAACTTCAAAAAATCGATTTCCAAAAACTTGACAGATGTTCGCCTTGCCTTCAAATCAAACAAAACACTTGACCAATGTTTTACTAAACTCAAGACGAAACCTGATAAGGACAAACAAACAGATGTGATCTACAAAATTAACTGCAATGGCAAACCAAATGAACCGTGCAACCTGTGTTACATTGGGACCACTAAACAACTCCTTAGACAACGCATCTCTAACCATAAATCCGACATAAAACTTAAAAATTCTGAAAAGACAGCCCTGGCCAGCCACAGCATTGAAAGCGGTCATTCTCCAAACTTTGAAGGCGTGGAAGTTCTACAGACAGAGAAACATGTTTCGAAACGATACACGTTAGAAACATTACATATTCTCAACAACAAAAATAACATGAATCGAAAACAAGACACTCAAAACATCTCTGCTGTCTATTGCTCTCTTCTTTCTTCTTAAATGTAATTTGTGCTCTATCCAAAACAGACTAAACTTCATTCCTCGAAGTGCTAATCATATTTATTTTCAATTTACATAAATGTCTTAACAATCCTTTTTACTATTTTGCTTAAGTGAGTACACTTTACTGTTTTTGTATTGCACTGATCTAACTAAGATTATTTATATTTTTGTGTCAATAAAGTTCCCCTGAAGAAGGCAGCAATCCCTGCCGAAACGTTGGGAAAGTAAATGTAACTTAATTGTTTCATTGCAAAAATTACAGCGACCAAAAAAGCCGACGGAAAACTAAATTTCCACATATCACAATAGTTTATTGAATATCATAAATTAAGATATTACACAAAGATGTTTATTTGTTTATCTTCATTCACTGTTTTGATTTTTTTCTTTTTGATTTTGTGCATTGCGAACTTATAATCATTAATATATGTACTTAATAAAATTTCATGTATATTACACTTCTTTAAATGATCCCCATCAATATTGCTTGTACTTATTTGTTTGTGGTATACCCAACTCTTGTCCTTGAGACAACCGGATTTACCTATCTATTTTATTAAATATGTATTTCTTGTAAATTTAAAATTTTATAACTTTCTGTAATTATTTTTTTCAATGAATGTAAGAATAACATGTTTAATAAAATAAAGAATTAATAAAAAAAAAGTGCTCAATAGCATTCAAGTCAGGACTTTGTGGTGGTGTTGCAAGCATGTGGGGTGTGTTGTATGCTATCTAAATCTTCACATCGAGGGCGGTATGTTTAGGACCATTATCCTGCTGAAAATGGAAACGATCCCTGATGCCAAGTTTTGCAGCGCTTTCGTGAAGGTTTCCTTTCAAAATATTGAGGTAAATAGTCTTGTTCATTATTTCCTCAATAATGACTAGATTATCAACACCGGCGGATGACATACACCCCCAAACCATAACACCACCACCCCCGTGTTTCACAGTTTTTTTTTTGTATTTTTGGGATTCAGGGATTCTCCCTTTTTCCTCCAAACATTATGTTTCCCATCTGAGCCAAAAATGTTAAATTTGGACTCATCTGAAAAAATAACACTGTCCCAAAACTCCACTGTCTTATTTTTGTGGTCATTGGCAAAAGACGTGCGCTTCCTTCTATTAATATCACTCACAAAAGGCTTCTTACGAGCTACGCAGCTGTCGTAGTCCAATCTATGCAGCGATCTTCTAATGGTCCACTCAGAAACCGTTTTGTCCAAATTTTTGGTAAGTTCGGTGGCTATCTTGGGTGCACTATTGAATGGATCTTTTTGAATGATTCGCCGTATTTATCTCTCATCCCTTTCGTTTAGCTTGCGAGGGCGTCCCCATCGCTGCTTATTTTCAACGCGATTTTCGGTTTTAAAACGATTGACCACTTTCTGTGCCGTTGATTTCGACCTGCTTACAATTTCACCGATCTCCTTAAAGGATTTACCTTTTTTATGCATGCACCATCACCGACAACCAGCTGACCGAAGTCGAGGCAATGCTGGAAGCCGAGCAGAAGCGCAATGAATCTTCGCAGGAAAAGATGAATGAGCTGCACAAGAGTGTCCGGGAAAAGGACGAAGCCATCAGTAAGAACATGTGAACAAACTCGGCACCGAAGGAAAGGACGTATCAAAAATTTGATCGGCGAATCTGACGATCTGATATTGAATCTGGAGCAAGTCCATATGAAGATGGTAGCACAGCAGAACCAGCTGATCGAACAGACAAATTAGTTGTTTGCATTTTGTATTGCTTTTATGTACATATTCTGTCGGTAGTAAAAATAATGTTTAATTAGTTTCAGCAAAAAAAGACTTTCTCCGTTTATGTATCTAAAAGCACGTACTAGAAATTGAATTAATTGTTTTTCAGCGAATCTGGAAGCAGCAATTAGAAGAATATCAGGAGCTGTCTTACTTGGAACAGCTTGAAGATTTCTTTATGGATGGTGCTCTTCAGTTCGAATAATCCATTTGCCATTATAATAAATATTTTCTTACTTCAATTGTCCTTAAGAACCTACCATATTCTTGAATTTTTGCAATAAATTTATTATGAAAAATAATCAAGAGAAGAGAAAAATTTAACCGCAAAAGATTTGTTTTTTTTTTTCTGTTTGACAGATCAACCAAACCTAACTAAAAAGCGTTTTTGGATGATTTAAATTATTTCTAACTATTTCAACCATGACACATCAACCATTCTTTGTTGACATAAAAACTATTGTCAAATATCGTCAACGCAAAAACGCACTTCTGGTAAAAATAAAAAAATAAGTAACTCAACTAACTCTCAACAAACTTAATCTCGGCCTATCTCTTTCTGGCAGTTTCTTTCAAATTTGATAGTAGTGTAAGTAAATATAAATCAATAATACTTCTTAACATCAAGCCTTTCACAATTTACATTATGATGAATTAATTTTTGAGTTGTTATTTTAGCTCTCTAGCAGATATACTCAAACCCCTCTGACTTTAAAGTTTCAATATCAGGATAAACGGATTTTGTGTTACAACAGTAACATTTGTTGCATTTGATAATCAAATGTCAAGGCGTTTTGTGTGGTGCCATCTTGAAATCTATCTGAAATCAATTTTTCTAACACGATTTTCTATGGTGAAAAGCTTACCTAAGTTGCCAATAAAACACAGCTGGAAAATAAACAATAAGGTAATACAATTTAAATAAATACAAATAAGAAAGGAAAACCGGCAACGCAGGGTATTTTCGGCAGGTGTTTTATATACGAATGGAAAGACTTACCACTTAAACCCACAACACATTATTCTCTCTCATGTCTTTAAATAACAAAAGCAAAAAATAATGTTTTAAGGCTATCGACTGTTGAACAGAAAGCCAGCGAGTGGAACATGTTTTTAAAATTTGTATGTTCATTCGTTTCGAAATATTCCTGAAAATTCTTAAAATCTGCAAGCCTCTTCGAACGGTGGGCAAAAAAAAAATTGAAAAATGTTCGACTTCAAGAGGAATCTGTTTTACTGCTGCATTGGCACAGAGATTGACAGAATGACAGCTACATTCTAAGTACAACATAGGATTAAGGGATCTTAAAATTGTTTTCAACCCATTAGGCGATCCTATAAAGCTTCCAAAAAGAATAGCTATTAAATAAATTTATGTTTACACAGAACCTTCATAGCATTTGATATTGAGTATTGAGAATGCAGATGAGTGGTGTATTTCAATTAAGCCGAAAAATGTGTCACTTATATTTTATTGTGATGTTGATGTTGATGACTCGCAACTTAAACTAAACATTTCTTAGAACTATTGTCAGTACTTTCATCAATTATAAGCGAGAAATATTTATTTTGATGTTCTTTTGTACTATTTTGTTTATACAATTTTAATTAAACCTTTTGCCTTCATCGAACAGTATTTAATTTTACTTGTCGCTGGATCTGAAACAGCTTGGAACAACCCCAGCAGGGAGTCAATAATAGTAGTATAAAGTAAATGGTAAATAATTTGATAAACAGTACATAACCATTATGACTTCTTTCCTTAAAACTGTGTATCCTCTTGCCGCATCATTTTTTAACTTTTCAACCTTGTTTGGCATTGGAGTTTGATTTTTAGTCTCAGCCACCTTTTTAATGTGCCTTACGGACCTTTCATACCGCTTTCATTAGTGACATTGTTGCATGTTTTCTTGCACAGCTTGCAGAATAAGATATAAAATTATTTTATTTTGTAGTCACTTGCAATCACAAACAAATTTATAGATAATCAAAATGAACTAAATAAATTTGAACGAAAACAACCAGAAACGGAATTTTAACAGTAATTTCATCTTCACACATGGCACATGATAGTTAATCTTTCCTTGCAATTGCAAAACGATTCGAATTCTGTCATATCTCAAGGAATAATAGGCGTTTTTACTCTTATGTTCAGAGCTCTGAACTCTGAGTCTGAACACGCCCAAGCAAATTTAGCTCTGAACATTTTCTAAACACTCCGATTTCACTTTGAAATCCAATTGAGCAATTGACTTTCATTAATTTGAAATTTGTGTATTGACATTGACATTTCATAGTTGTTGAGCCACCGAAATTAAAATTGAATTTTAAAAAACAAAAATGTATATAATTCTACATAATCAAAAACAAGTAGAGTTACATCATGATATATATGTATATAAAAAATGAATTATTTAAATAAAAGAATGAAATATAAACTTATACATAATATGTTTACATTTCAATTATTATGATTCTTAACAATACTCAAGAAGAAGTATAAATAAAATAATACAAATCCAGCCAATCTGTAAGGAAAAGAAAATGGGATCAGTTAAAATAACAACAACGCATGCATGTATACATCCTTACAAGTGAACCGAGGGTTATCGAAACACCCTTTGCACAGGCACTCCATTTGGTTGTAGGAACATTCAGATTGAAAAACATGAAATAAAAATAGAAAAAGTATGAATTAAACAGAAACAACACAAAAGTAAAAAAAATTAATGTATGCTTATAATACAGCACACCCTATACTCACATTACAACAAAATACAAACAAGACAGCGAAAGCGTAGTTGTCCACTGGAGTCCCACCGGAATCTAGCAATTGTTATTGCTGATTGAATAATCTAAAAATAGGAAAAGGATAAATATAAACAATTTAATTTGCTTTGATTAATAACAATAAACAACAATTTAGTTAAATAACACACATTATACGAACAAAACATTGACACAATTTGAAGACATGATTTACATACAATATGGATAGCTTCCTTGCGAAGTCTATAAACAAAAAAAAAAAACATTGCAAAAACACTAACTTTAACACTACACTTTCTATTAAAACAATAAATAGGGCAAGGTTTTATGTTTTAAAAACAAATAACTAAATTTTAAAACAGTTTGTACGATATCAACACAGAAATACATTGAAATTGAACACAAAAGAGGCAAACAAATATAACCTCAAAAGACATTGAAATTTTCCATTGACAAGAACACTATTAATTTAACAAACCACAAAGAATAAACATTTAAGTTCACTTAAACACTACACGAACATATGTTTTAACATCAGAAATTCAGCACAGTACAACTAATTAATAATATTTTGCGTAAACAAAATTTGCACAACATGCGCACAAGAACTTTACTAATTTGACAGATGAAGTTTATTATCAGTGTTCACAGGGTGCACTAAATATAAAGAATTTTGCTTAAGGGACACGAAAATTTGGGGCGACTTTCCCAGACGGGCTCTTTGAGGTTAGAAAAAAAATTTTTTTTGTCGAGGAAGGCTTTTCTATAGGACAGCATCAATTGCAGCAAGTCTGAAAACCCCGTAAATATGATTAAAAATATTTTAAAATAAGAGAAATATTGAATAAATTGAAAAAAAAAATTCTTACCAAATCGAGTGTTTGTTTTGTTTTGCTTCTGTCAAATTGGTACGAAGCAACTTCAGGTTGAAGAATTTTAGTGTTGTCAGAGTGGGAAATATTTTACCTTTTTTTAGAATTGGAAAGAATAGTTAAAATTTTTAGTGACGTTTTAAAGCAATTATTTTTTCATGAGGAAATGCATTTTGAAAGGAATTTAAGTAATTTCACGCCAAATTTGTATTTATTACTAAAAATTCCTCTTGAAACATAATAGTAACGAAATTCTGGAAAACTAACAAGAGTTTTAGTAGATCCTAAAAAAAAAATGTCGCGAGAAATTTATAATGTGAAAAGACATTTTAACATGAGTTTAAGTAATAGTTTAAAATTTCGCGCGAAATTTTAAACTATTACTTAAACTCATGTTAAAAAACATTTTAGTAAATCCTTACAAAAAAACAAGGACAAAAGTTAGTTTTTTAAAATTTTTTATATTACTCTTTTTTTTCAAATTTTCCTTAAAACTAATTCTTACATACTAATCGCAATATTGCGTTCAACTTACATACTAAAAACAATAAAATCTTAAAATTAAACTTAAAAATACCTATAATACCTTAAAATTAACTTAAGATCTAAAATCACCATATTGGCGGCGAATCGCCTTCAGCAGCTCATCGAACGGATGCTGCCCGTTTTTCAGGATATTCCTCCGCCATTGGTATTCTACTATCCAATCCCCGAAGTTATGCGAGTTGGAGTTGTAAAAGCATCGCTTCACAACTCGCCACTGAGATTCTATCCGCTGAGTATGTGTCCCATCCTCCGCAACAAACGGATTTTCCGGATCGCTATGATTGACTTTCCGATGGATAAATCCATGTTCGGGAAGGCAATCATATGCTTTCCAGAAATCCGTATGTATGGTGGTTCCTGGGAGCACATGCTTTTGTATCAGCGGAATTAGAACCTAAAAATGAATTTTTTGTTAGAGAAATCTTTTTAATTAGAAATTTTCTTAAACTCACCTCAGCGCTTCGGACATTGTCGTCGCAAATCTCAAGGCGGAGATCCTCCGAACCGTCCTCAATCATGCCAAGGACCCAATGCCCATCAACTCGGCGCCCTGAAATTATGAAAAGTAGGTATTTTAATACATATTATTAAATAAATTAAAGTTCATACAATACCTTTATTGTATTTCCTTTTTCCAAACTTCGACTCGTCTATCTGGACGATGCGTCCGACACCACCAATCTTTGGCCCATTTTCTTGGAGATTGGTAAAATCGGCGACGATGACCTCGCGGCAGTAACTATACCAATCCGCGATGGTCCTCGTCGACAATATGGTGCCGGACCCAGAGAAGTCCTCTCGCTGGACTTCGTCGAAGGGGGATTTCTTAGCGAAGCAGTAAGTCAGGTAGAGCACCTGTTGAATAGACAACTTGGTCTTCTCAAACCAGGTGCCCTTCGACCTGCTTACCTTATTCTTCCCCTTACAGGCCCCACGTTGGCAGCGGAAGTATCCGGAGTTGAGGGACATTTGAGTCCTGTGCATGGGACAAAGTCTGGAAGAGGGCAGCAACCCGTTCTCCTCAGCAAACTTCAAACTTTTTGACTCGCCGTCAATTTGTTTGATGAGACTATAGAAGTTCCTAGAAATTTGAGTCTTAGAAATGAAATATATTATTAAAATTTGTAACTTACCATCGCTGCAGCGACAAAGCAAGAGCACGTTGGCTCGTGGTTGGCTGGTCTTCATTTTCTATTGTTTGGCTCATTTTGCTGTTTGGTAGAACTTTTTTTTAAATTTCAATTTTCGTTTGGTAAACCAACACGCTTTATATTCCCGAATTGAATGCACAAAAAATGGATATTCTTAATGTCAGAACACATTTTTACCGTTACTGAAATGTGTGTCCTTAAGTTCGTCCACAAGAAAACATTTCCAAAGAGTTATTTAAAAAATCCCAAAAAATAACGCCAAATCGCAGAATTTCCCAAAAAAAATCCTAATAAAGTGTGCAGTCTACTTGCACTACGAATGACATTGACTCGTGAGTGCGTTTAACTAACAGCTGACTTTGACGTTCATCATAAAAAGAGCGAGTCCAGTGGAATTTTAAAATAAAACTTCAAGTTTATATGTCAAAAAGTGTAATTTTATTTTATAAATTTCTAATAGAAATATTTATTTCCTAGAAAAAAAAAACAGCTTATTTGTGCTTTAATAACTAGAATCTATCGATTGAGACCATTTTCGTGTTCAAATTCAGGAGCCCGTATAGGAAAGTCGAGCCGAAAATTTTGTCAAATTAGCGGAAAGGTAATTATTATTTATCGAGTTATAAGCAAATTATTAACTTTATAATAAAAACAATAAGTAAGAAAGAGAAACCAAAATGAAATAGAAATAGTACATTAAAATGAAAGTAAGAAAAATTGCCAATGGCGACGAAATGGCATTGCCTGAAATTTATTTTTTTTGTGTTTATTCACCACGGTATAGGCACATAAAATTGTTTTAAACAATAAAAATAAATGTTCTGTCATTTCATGTGGTGAATTCAACAAAACTTTTATTCTGCCCAATTAGCAATGCCAAAGCTGCCCGAAAAGGGGTATAAAAGGCCGAGAAATCTTACAATCATCCTCTTTGAGTTCAGCCCGCCTCAAGAGAATAATACAGCCGCAGTTTCAATCAACAACCATATTCTTTCTTACATGTACATAAAAAACCCAAAATGGTAAAATCATTGGAAATTGTTTGGCGATTTATACGTCAAACATATATCTATGATATCTTTAATCATTTAAAAAAAACTAACACATTTGTACTAAATAAAGTCAAATTGAACTCGTGGGACGATTTATACGTCTCACACATATGGTTTGACAGTTGTTAAAATTATTTGATATATGTACTAATTATAGTATAAGTTTTGTCAAGTGTATAAAGATAATAAGAAATATCAGAAATTGAATAAAATTTTAAATTATTCAGCCCTATCGAGGTATTTTTCGGAGCGGAATTTTGTCCGATTTCGTACGTTTCGGACAAGTTTAGCTTCGAGGTATTCTTCCAACTTGCAATTCGGAATTTTTTCCGATATGAAGTAACGCAGTACGATGAGTAAAAATCAATTTTCCTCGAAATGACGTTTTTCGACATACGCTACTCTGTCTTATTGCCACAGATATAATATACATGTATAATCGTAATTCGATCTTTTTTCATTCGAATACTAATAATCGATGATTTTTGTTTGAATACTAATAATAATAATAAATAAGTAGCAGTTGTAGTGATAGGTTTAGAAATCCGAATGATTTCACATGCGTAATAATATCGAATAGTTCCTTGAATCGATTAAATCGTCATCACATTTGATATTCGTTTTGGATTGATAATTTTTCTGTGTTCTGAGGCCGTGTGCGAATTGGATGAATCGTGGTTAAAAATGGATGAATTTTTAACCACTTCTGTCATATTTTAACCTGCTCCGCAGCTAGTCTAATTTTTAACACAATTTATTCAATGCGAAATGTCAAAATTTAATCAAACGTCAAGTTTTAACCCATTTTTAACCCAATTCGCACACGGCCTGACTTCTGAATTTAATCAAATAAGAAATCACCGATCAGTTATAACAAGATTGGAAACCTACCTACGTTTTACCCTCCAAATACCTCAAAACTTATTTTTTTCATACGCATATACTCTTGCAGCAAACTTGCTTTTTATTATGTAGTCAATTGTATCATTACCCAGTGGCAAATTTCATCCTTGGTGAAAAATTTTGGTGAAAAGAGCAAGGAATTCATTCCACACTTTTAAGAGGAAAAATAAAGAAATGATTTCATAGGAATAAAGTAATGCCCTTTTTCCTCTGTACAATTTCTCTGTTCTATTAACGCTTTCGTTTCTTCGCATACCTAAACGTTGTGATTTCAGTAAGGAAAAGTCCTGCACAGCTTCACGAGTTCGCAATTGGCATTGAGCACTGTGTGTTGTATTCATAAGAAGAAGAATAAAAGAACAAAAAATGAAACAAAAATATTGTCTAGCTACTAGCGCAGCTGATAGTTTTTTATTTTCTTATAAGGGTGGAAATGACCTGCAAGAATCCGTGTACATAAACATTATGTACTTTCAACTTTTATTGCTCGAGGACGACGCGACGACGACCGGTAACGACGCAATGGTTTTGGTTTTTTCCACTATTTTTGTCTGTGATCGTTAAACATTTTTTTTTCTATGTTCAATCAGTGCAATCGAAATCTTAGTTAAAGACAGTTGATGTGAATTCTTCACATCAGTGTAAATTATTTTTAAAGGTGAATTAATAATAATAAAACAGCACAGGAGAAAACATGAGTGTAAATAGGTATTTATTTTCGATATATATAGAAATGAAATTAAACTAAATATCTAAACATTTTTAAAGGTATTCTGGAATCTGGAGTGTGGAGCAACTTAAAAGGAGTCGTTTAGCGGCAACAATTGAAAAAAAAGTAGAAGATCCAGATTATTATTTAAAACAATATTGTGTTCTTTTCAGAAATATTTCAATAAAAAAAATTAATAAATTTGTTTTGATATTTACATTTGGTGGTTTTTTGATTTCACAGCTGCAATTTCATAATATTTTTCAGTGGAAAATTCAACTTTCAAAAAAGGGATGAGTTCACCAATGAACTATCATTTAACATTTCATCGGAGTTAGAGAACAAATGAAAACACAGAATACTTTTATTCAATTACTTCACTGATGCATATTCACCAAGAAATTCACTTGGTGAACTCCAATGACAGCCCTGTGTAAATTTCACCAAATGATTCACCTTCAAATTCATGAGTGAAGCTCCCATTCCTTGGTGAATCGCATGGTGATTCCTTGGTGAAAATTGGGAAATTTGCCACTGGGCCCAGTGGCAAATTTCATCCTCAATGAAAAATTTTGGTGAAAAGAGCAAGGAATTCAGTCCACACTTTTAAGAGGAAAAATAAGGAAATGATTTCATAGGAATAAAGTAATGCCCTTTTTCCTCTGTACAATTTTTCTGTTCTACTAACGCTTTCGTTTCTTCGCATGCCTAAACGTTGTGATTTCAGTAAGGAAAAGTCCTGCACAGCTTCACGAGTTCGCAATTGGCATTGAGCACTGTGTGTTGTTTTCATAAGAAGAAGAATAAACGAACAAAAAAGAAACAAAAATATTGTCTAGCTTCTAGCGCAGCTGATATTTTTTTTTATTTTCTTTTAAGGGTGGAAATGACCTGCAAGAATCCGTGTATATAAACATTATGTACTTACAAGTTTCAACTTTTATTGATCGAGGACGACGCGACGACGACCGGTAACGACGCAATAGTTTTGTTTTTTTCCGCTATTTTTATCTGCGATCGTTCAAAAAATATTTTGTTCTATGTTCAATCAGTGCAATCGAAATCTTAGTTAAAGACAGTTGATGTGAAGAATGTGTAGTGTAAGTTATTTTTAAAAGTGAATTAATAATAATAAACAGCGTGTAATCCTCAAATAGATGTAAATATTTATTTTCGACATATTATATAGAAATGAAATTAAAATAAGTATCTTAACATTTCTTAAAGGTATTCTGGAATCTGGAGTGTAGAGCAACTTAAAGGGACTCGTTAAGCGGCAAAAACTTGAAGTAAAAGTAGAGGATCCAGATTATTATTTAAAACCATATCGTCTTCTTTTCAGAAATATTCTAATAAAAAAAAATTAATAAATTTGTTTTGATATTTACATTTGGTGGTTTTTGATTTGACAGCTGTATTTTCATAATATTTTTCATTCATGAAAAAGCAGTGGAAAATTCAACTTTCAAAAAAGGGATGAGTTCACCAATGAGCTATCATTTAACATTTCATCGGAGTTAGAGAACAAATGAAAACACAGAATACTTTTATTCAATGATTTCACTGATGCATATTCACCAAGAAATTCACTTGGTGAACTCCAATGACAGCCCTGTGTAAATTTCACCAAATGATTCACCTTCAAATTCATGAGTGAAGCTTCCATTCCTTGGTGAATCGCATGGTGATTCCTTGGTGAAAATTGGGAAATTTGCCACTGGGATGATACAATTGCCTACATAATAGAAAGCAAGTTTGCTGCAAGAGTATGCGTGTATGAAAGAAATAAGTTTTTTAGGTATTTGGAGGGTAAAACGTAGGTATTTGTTGCCAATCTTGTTATAACTTATCAGGGCCTCAAAACTTTTGTTTTTTCATACACATATACTCTTGCAGCTAACCTCATTGAATAAGAAGTACAGGAAGGGGTCTTATGAGAAAGAATTGAAGCATTTTTCTAAGTAGTGTGAGTTTCACAAACACAAACGCATTACAACAAGGCTGATCTGCAGTTGAATGGTTAATCTCAGGGGCGCCAAGCGAAATTTGATTGCATCAATATTTCATCCATTTTGCTTCAACTTGTTTTTCAATCTCAATTCTTATTTTAGGAAGCATGGTGTTTAACACTAAAGGTTCACTGCACGGTTTTTAATATTTAATTTTTTATTTTCCAGTACATTTTCTTGATTTTTCATCCGTAGCTCATCACGTTGATTACGCCTATTGTAATACAGCCAACAAATAAAAACGTTTCGAAACAACCGTGCAAACTACGGGAATTCAACGAATTGCAGCGCCTTACCATCACGAACAGAAATAATACACCCCTGAACTCGACTGACAACACATTCAAAGTTTGACAGCACATACACCAAAAATTGAGAGCACATACCCCAAAAATGGACATCATCAGACATTTTTGTTGCTTCACTCACGTACACAGTACATGTAGCTGACACCGCTTCCTGTTCTTCTTATTCAATGGGCTAACCTGCTTTTTAGTTCGTAGGCAAATGTCATTTTGACAGCGAGCTTTCCCATCTTGTTATAACTGATCAGTGTAAGAAATACTTTTGTGTTTTCCTATCAGGGACGAGAATTAAAATGGCAAAAAGGAAATCAAAAAATATTTACAATGCGTATAAATGTTCAATAAGCCATATATTTTTTGTTAAATATAGAAATACATGTTGGACACATGAGGAAACAAAGGCCTTCCTAGGATTTTACAATGCGAGGAAAGAAGAATTTCGTATTCCGAGGAAGAGACGAGAGGCCTATAAGCATAGAGAATCTATTTATCTAGAGTCGCAACTCGCTCTCTTTTTTAAAAAATCACTGTCCAAAAAATGTTGTGGTGAGTCTCTCAATTTACTCTTATTTTTCGTGTCTGTGAATCTGTGAAAGAGGTGAAAAAAAATTCAATAAGGACATGACCGCACTCTTTTAAGGGTGAAATAAACTCTGCCAACGTGTTTAAATGTGTTTTTTTAGTTATTTATTCGTAAATCATAGTTGAATTCCATTTAAAAAGCAAAAAACACTATGCACTGCACTTTGTACCGTTATTTAAATACTTAAAACATGAATTTCATACAATTATTTTTTATTTTTTAAATTTTTGAATTCAACTGACTCTTATTTTTGAATTTTGAGCGCAGGCTTTTAAAATTGAGCCTAGGCTTTTCACCTTATTGAGCCCAGCACACAGGCCTACCCATTGCAAATGTATTGGTTCGGCCTCCCATTTGAAATGCATTGAAAAGCCAATACATTTACATTGGGTAGTATATTTTATCAAATTTAATTTTTTTAGTCGAAAGAGAGTAAAATGCCTTGAGTTGCGACTCTAGGTATACCTCCTCTGTGCCTAATAAGCATGTCGTCGAGGACATGATTTATGCGTTATGCCGGTTAGGTAAGTATTTTGTACTTCATAAAAAACATACATAACATATGTATGTATGTACATTCAAACTTGTTTCAGGACGGAAAACACCTCAGTCAGAACTGTGAGGTAAAATGAATACGCTGCTGAAGGCGTATAAATGCGCTACGGATAATGTTGGTGCAACTGGTGGATCTCCATGCCTACCTCTTCTATATGTGGACATGGAAAATATTTTTGGCGAAAGCCCAGTTCACACAAAGAGTGAACCAATCTCTGTCAGCGCGCGCCGCAACAATAGATACCGTAAGAAAATTTAATTTAAAAAGTAAAATGTTTGTTTTAAGACACATATTTTTTTTTCAGGATCAATTTCACAGCTTCACAGCTTCAGCTTCTGTTGGTCCTCGTTCTGTTCCTCCTTCTAAAAAACGTACACCAAAACGACCAATTGGACTGTCAAAGTCAGAATTATTGAAGTTCAATTGAGGATAAAGCAGAAGGAGCAGCAGATGAAGGCGGACGAAGAGAGATTCGCAAAACGACAAGAAATAAAATTAAGAGCGATGCAAGGACAAGCAGGTGCGCTTCGAAAAAAAAAAAACAAATGTACAAAGAAATGTGTAATAAATAAGAGCAAAAAATGTATTTGAATGATTTTCAGTTTTATTTATTAAATTATATTAAGTTATAAGAGTTAGTTCAAGGCAGGACATGACACTATTCATGCCGCGTCTAAGCTCGTTTCTGATATCCAATGGAACAAGTCCAAGAAACAATGCACGGGTGCTGTTCTGGTGGATTTGGAGAAGGCCTTCGACACCGTATGGTTAGAAGGTTTGTACCTAAAACTCACCAGACTAGGCATCAGTAAACCATTATTGTATATGCTTTATGATATGCTCAACGGTAGAAAGTTTGTTGTCAAAAGTGGCAATGTAACTTCTACCACCACCTTTGAAATTAAAAACGGTCTTCAACAGGGAGCGGTGAATTCGCCGATCCTCTTCAGCATTTACACCAGCGATCTTATAGGTAGCTTAACTAACGCAATTGCGTATGCCGACGACCTGATTGCGTACAGAACGGCTCGAAAGGTTGAAGTTATTAGAATTCTCTTGCAGCGTGACTTCGAGAAGATTCAGCGATACTGCGACGATTGGAAACTGAAAATAAATGTCCAAAAGTCGGAGACAATTTTGTTCCGGACTCCGTTGGCTAAGGCTTCGCGAGATACGTGTAAGAATTGGCGCAAGATGGTCATTGTTGATCCTCACGGACAGGCATTGACGAGCAAAACTGTAGTGAAGTACCTCGGTATCTGGTTGGACCAGTATCTGTATTTCGACAGACATATAGATGCTGCTCTGACTAAGGCCAGAGGAGCCTTCGCTCTGACGAAACGGCTGTTTTACAGCAGTCGGCTTGACCCCAGAGTGAAGGTAATTTGCTACATGGCCCTCATACGGCCAATGATCGTTTATGGTTGTCCAGTGTGGTTCAACATTGCCCCTTCCCAAATGGAGAAGTTTCGGGTGTTCGAGAGGCAGTGTCTTCGGCGCTGTCTCGGTTGGTATCGGACACCGGAATCTTCTTATCTGCATTATTATTCAAACGAGGTTCTATACAATGGGGCTCGGATCAACAGAATTGACAATTTCGTGATAAAACTTGTTCGGGGTCACATTGCGAGAGCTATGACTTCGACCAACAATTTGATTTTCGGGCCGTTCTATCCGAACGAGAACTACTTCGAGAATGCACGCTTGAGCGGCTTCATTCCACCAGAGGCATTCCTCTATTTAGACCAGTGCGGCATGATACAGGATAGATTGGCAGTACCGCTTATCTACCACGTCAGGCGTAAAACCGTAGACCGGCGACTCCTGTATGAACGAGGCATCCTCGCTCGTGATGGAGCGGAGCTGCTTCGGTTCAGTAGGGCTGTGTCCGAACAGGACCGCATTGATAGGGTGAAGCAGGAGAACCAGTTTTGGTGGCTTCAAACGGCATTTGACAATGGGTAGTCCGGGGTGGGGTAGTTTTTGCCTTGGCCGGCTTACATATTTGTTTTAGTCTTAGGTCTTAGGTTTAAGTAGAGTAGGTATGGTGGCACTATAAAATATATAAAAAAAGAAAAAAAAAAAAAAAACAAGAAAACATATAAAAAAAAAGAAGAAAAAAAAAGTGAAAAAGTGAAAAAAATAAACAATAAACAATAGAAGAATTTAAAAAAAAATGAAGATAATTAAAAAAATCCACAACACTGTGGAGACATGTTTTATGGACATAGTTTTTGCCGCTGTGGTTGTTCTAGTTTTAAGTAGTTTGTAGGTAGAATAGGTAATTTTAAGTTTTATTTTAAGGACCCTAGTATGTAAGTTAAAAACCCCAAAAAAAGACAAAGGCTTTAGTTTTTTAAAATTTTCTAAAAAAAAAAAAAAAAATAAATGAAATTGAAATTGAAATAAACTTAGTTCGTAGGCCGAAAGGCATTAATTTTAAGAACAATGAATTGCTTAGAGCGCCCGACTAGGGCCAGTAAGTTATATATAAGTAGAATTAATTAGGCTAGTTTCACATTTTTGTCTAGCATGTAAGTAGATATAAGTTAAATGAATAAAAAAATGAAGTTTGAAAAAAAAAAAAAAAAAAAAAAAAAGAGTAGTCGATTGCTAAGCCAAACGCTGCGGGTTCAAGCCCCAGCTTCGGCAGTAAGCATTCTTTTTCTACAAAAATCGCCAGCTTATCTGAGGCCACCTGTGCGATAATATGAGACAATATAAATCTGTGTCTCCTCCTCTGTGCCACGTAGGTTTCTGTTATGTGTTCTTTCCTTCTATGTGTCTATCTGTCTCTCTCTGTTGTATTAATGTCTTGTTCTGTCTCAGCCGATGGCCTCAGTCGCCAGTGCTGTATGTGTCTGTAGTTCGTTGCATTTATGTGCGAAGTACTGTGATGTAATAATAATAATAAAGTTATAAGAGTTGGTTGAAAAGTCCTTCTCTTCGATTTCCCAATAAATTTGGTTCATTGTTAGAGTATAGAGTTGCTGTTGGGCTCTATGGCTCCAATTACACCCGGTATTTTCCTTTTCTGCTCAAATGTTGCACAAATCTCACCAATGGCATCTCCTTGGGGCCATTTGGTATACACGACACGTAATCTATTGAAGCTAACCAGCTGCTCACACGTCCAACTGCACTACATGTTTGCTAGCCCAAACAAATTGCCAATTTACCTGAATGTCAAGGTGTTGCTATAATATACCAAACATAAAGGTATACTTCCTTTCTTGCTTCGATTTTTTGTTTTCCTCCATGGTTTGGTGTTGAAGATAAGAAAAAAGAAAGGAAATACTTTACTGAAAATAAATTATAATATTGCAAACGTATGTGTATATTAAAGCTATGAATTGACCGCTAACAAACTAATTGGCCTACAGTTGATCTCATGAAGACGAAAATGGTGTTTGAAATCAGTGTCACTGTAAGCCTCAATGGTTTTCATAAAATCGCTACTATGCAACTCGTTATCTGATGCGGAATCTTTGGAACTGGTCTCAAATTCTGAGGATGAAGAGCTACTCTCACTTGAAGACGAGGCCAGCGTTAGAACCTTGCTCCGATCGGAGCAAATTTGCTCCACTTTTAGCGAAAAATAAAAATCTACTCCGACGCTCCGATTTTACAAGATTTGCTCCACTTTTTCCACAAGAAAAAATATTGTTAACCTAAACTACATGTTAATAACATGTATACCTGTATATAGTTTAGCGTTGTTTCTTTAAAGAAAATTTCATTAAATAAAATTGTTTTTCCTGAACTAATCTTAATCAAATCAAGACGTTGTTTCCCTTTTATTGAACATTGAAGAGGTTATACCGATGGGTTATGGGCAACCAACGACGCGACGTGAGATTCATGATGGAATTATTAAATTTAATGGATAGAATACCTAGAACTGGAATATGTCAAAAATTCCAGCTACTTACGAGGTTTATAAGTACTTTGTAGTAGGTACTGTTTAATTAAGAAAAGACAGATCAGTACAGCACAGAACAGCACAAGTAAATGAAAACTGTCAGAACAAGTTAGAACAGAAAAGATCAGCTCCCTGTTTAATCTTTTTGGCAGAATAAAATCAGCTGTAAATATTTCAAGTCAAATCAAAATGAATAAAATTTTCATAATAATGAATAGCTTATTAGATATTTACGAGAAATTTTTACTTGGCGTAATAATAATATTTTTACTTCCTCGGAAACTCGTCCATCGAGATAATTTGAAAAAAAAATTTTATTGGAAAAATAAATAAAAATAATTTGGCTTTTGAAATTTTGACAAAGCTGCACCAACAAAAAATTAGGTGCAGAAAAAATTGTACTTAACTAAGCTGAACAACTTCTTTAGCCGTACTACGCGAATGTGGAACTCGCTTCCACACTCTGTCTTCCCCAGCCATTGCAATATTCAAGAATTCAAAACCAATAATCACCGACATCTCCTTTGACATCCTCTATCCCTTCCCTAATACTCGTACTGTGCTCTTGGCATATAAAGGGTAATGAAAAAAGCCCTTGAGTGCGCGTTGATTATAAAAAAAAAATACAGGAATACAGCTAAGTAGACATTTATTAAAGAAATTTCCTTGAAAGGTAAAGATCTTCTTCTTGTTACAAATCTACTCCGAAAATTTTGCATTTGCTCCACTTTTTTTTCAAATTCGCTCCGAAATTGTAAAACTGAGGTTCTCACCCTGGACAGGCTAAAACCATAACATGAACTGTAGGTAATAGAAAATAATAACTGCAAGGTAACAAGAAATAGTTATAAGAAAATTGCCTAGTCTACATTTCGCTGTCCATTTTAATATTTTTAGGTAGAATAGTTTCTGTTTTTCTCTGACAAGTTTTGCAGTTCTTGCAACCAGAGGTAACAACTTTTAAATATAAAATAGAAACTCAGTTTAAAACTGAGTAAAGTTAAGTTCGCAATAAAACACGGCTATATTGTTTATGAGATAAAAAGAACAGATCCATCTAAGCGGTCCGTACTATCTGTAGAGAATTAAATTTAGAGATAATATTGCTTTAGATATTTGTATGTGAAACCCTTACAAGCTGTCGTCGAGCCTAAATTCTCAGGGATTTTTCTGTACGCCATTTCCAAAAAAGCAAGAGTGCGTTTTATTGTAATAATGATACAATTGCCT
>CAKKXW010000001.1:84232601-84243228 GCA_920937365.1 Sphaerophoria rueppellii
TCAAATCCATTCCTTCGGTTTTAGTTCTTAGCTTCTTGTAATGCCATATAAAGTATGCACATACATATGTACCTATATGTATGTACAAGTATATGTGTATGTCCAATGTACATGTTGTATACATACATACACATTTATGTATGTTTATCTTTTGATGCAAATTCCTCGGTAACCAGGGCTAGGAAATGACTTTGGCTTTCAAAAATAGGCTCGGGATTATAATTACTATCAAATGTGAAATCCCACAATTTCATTTATTTTTATTTGAATTTGACACAAACAAAATATTTTATTTTCATTTGAAGCTTTCAAAATAACTTCGAAAATCATTAAAATATTTTAAGGTTGGTATAATTTCTTTCCGGGGAAATTCTCGATGGGAAACTTCTGTTCCGGGGTAATTTTTGTTTCCCTGGGAAAAAAAGTTCCCATAAAATTGGCGATAGGGGTGAATAATTCCAAGTAAAGTCAAATGTGAAAAGGTAGTTTAAATATCATATTTGCCGAATTTTTTTTTATAAAGCTGACTAAAAGTTTGTAGGTATATGAGTTATCTAATTGTGTTACTTCCTCTGTTTTCCCAAATGTACACTTCCCTCCTGCATAACGGCTGTTGCTTCGGTAAGGATAATCATTTTAAAGATGTTTCTTAGAGGTATAGAACATTAAGTTGGCAACTCTATTTAAACTTATAGTTTTGTCAGCCGTCAAGTGATTTATTTTTTGGTTGGTTTGGCATTTCAAAATGAATAGTCTGTGCATTTTAAAATCAAAGTTCTGTCCGAAATGAGTTGATGGCCTACAAATTGGTCCGTACTTCTTTAATGACGATGTTGGACAGAACGGTACAGTTAATGGTGACCGCTGTAGAACCCCCTTGATATGTCACAGCTGTGGTTTCTACAAGACGGAGCAACGTATCATACAGCTCATGCCACAGTTGGTTTATTAAACGAAACGTTGTAATGAAACATATACAGTCAAATATCCATTCATCGGACGACAAACAACACAAACAAATCCAAACACACTCAGTTTATTCTCGCAACCAGCCAAGAACAGAATATATAGTGTATCAGTGGGATACAAAATACATGGAATTTTTTCGTTTGGCAACTTTTAATTCACATTCAAGTTTTGGCACGAAACTGACTTATAGAGGTGAAATTTGAAGACAAAAGAAGAGAGAACATTATCCCAGTGTTTAAGTGCAAGACTTGTTTTACTAGGGGAGTTTTTTGCATACATTAATAATTACAGACATACAGACTGTGAATGTGAATTCAGTCACTATATCGGATGTACCAGTTCCGGATTATAAAAAAAAAATCGCTATTAGACTAGCTGTGGAGCAGGCTAAAATGTGACAATAGTGCTTAAATTTAACCACTATTTTTTACTCAATTCGCACACGGCCAACCAAATAAAAATATAACAAAATTCCATCAAACAATTTTTAAAAATGTCACATTGGACATCATATTAACTTAAAATTCAAAGTGTCATTTATCCCAAAATTTATTAATCATTTCTTACCCGACATTCTTTGCCTTTGTTCTGCTGGAGATCCCAATCGTTAATTTATTAACACAAATCACAAACGCATTTATGAACACGGACACACTTCGAACGCATGCCAAAGTCAGAACACCATCGCTTCATCTCTCGCCAAGGTAAATGGTGAATATGGTGATATTTTTGTTTTCCTTTTTTACTGAGACCAAATGAAATCCGATTTGTATACTATTGTGTGAATGCCGACATGAAATCATCCTTTTCCGGCTCATAAAAGTCAAATGACACGAGCAAATAAACACAAGACGAGAGGTGACCAGAATTATCGAAGTCTACTTAAGAATCCTCGATAGGATTAACACTTTGTCTATAAAAAAATGGAGTGACCGTGTCTTAGGAATATCTGAGGCTTTTTGGAGCAAAAGAAAAAAACTCTTGGAATGGTCACTCCATTTGAATGCAAAAAAAAAAACGCTACAACAAAATTCAATCTCGTTCCCATCGATAATCCAAAAAAGAGTTCAAAATGCAACTGCTCTTTTTATGTCTGAAAAATAAACTCAGTGTATGTGGCGTTTAACAGCCTCACTACTTCATTAACAAACATTTTTGTAATCATGCAAAATCAACAAATCAACGGAATGAGAAGAGATTTTGTCTTGTCCTGACTTTGTTTGCTGGTCATCAACGGCATTGAAACGAATACACGGGAATACCAACATAAAATGTGAAGACAGCGTTATCTTAAATTCCAGTTTATTAGTGCTTTCGAGTAATTAATTACGACGATTAGAGTCCGATGGAAGATTAATACTTCAAAGTCAGGACAAGTGGTAAGGTATGTGAATATGAAATGAAGAGCGGTGCGGACTTTTTTCAGTAAGACTATTTTTTCCTTTTATGATATTTGGTGTGGTCAGTGTTGCCGTCTTCAAAAAATTCAAAAAATGTTGTTTTCATAAAGGAGAAATCCGTTGTCGCTTAATGGAATCTTAGAAGTTAAGGATTGAAAATCTAGTACGGCAACACTGATGTATGTTGATTTAATAAAAACAACAGTCAAACAGCTTTATGGACGTTGTGTGTTTTGAGGCGGTCGATCGCCATCATGTCGAACTTCGGCACTTTATGATACTTTTCTGACAAACTGACATTTTTTTATACTTAAAAGATTTGACCTTGGTCTGTTCTGGCTTTTCGATTTTGAATGCTGATAATATCCAAGTCGGTTTAAATTCCTTCAATTTTATTTTGTTCTGTTTTTTCGATGAGCTAATTTATATTTTTATTTATTAATAAATAATACATAAGAGAAACTATTTGGTGCGAGATTTGAAATTTGAATTTTATTAGAATAACAGTTTTCTAAAAAAAATGGAATTTTATAAAAACACCAAAATAGAAAACGCCCCCGAAAAAGTACAATTATTGGCACCCAGGTACAATAATTGTTGGCACCTAACGGTTCAATTATTGGCGACTTAAAATACGTACAAAATACAAATGTTGTTGAAAGCTTACTTAACATCAAATCGAATGCGGTTGGAATCCATGGCATACATCCAGTTTTTGTAAACACACTATAATCATTCCAATTCACAAAGGTCGAAACACGAGTGAATTCAGGCCTATCTCCATATTAACCTTACTGTCCAAGGTTTTCGAGAAAATTCTTCAAAAAAAAGCTCAATGTCCACATCAGATCACAGAACTTGTTGTCAAGCAAACAATTTCGCTTGTGTGAGAAACACAGTTGTACTACAGCTATAGTCAATGTAGTTGAAGAAATTAGATTGGCATTAGATGATAACCTTGCTACTTTTCTTTTATTGCTAGACTTTTCCAAAGCCTTTGATACGGTGTACCATCACTTATTATGTCAGAAACTTTTTAGTTATTTTGGATTGTCTCCATTGGCGGTTAAGTTAAGGAAACATATCTACAAGATAGATTTCAGGCGGTGTCAGTTAACAACAAAATGTCATCTTTCCTTTCCATATTCAGAGGACTTCCCCAGGGTTCTATTTTGGGGCCCCTTCCCTTCTCTCTTTACATTAATGAGATACCAACTCAAATTTCGGGATGTGCGATCCAAATGTTTGCTGATGATATACAGTTGACTTATAGTTGTCCCCTGGGGCTAATAGAAGATGGTGCTCATAATATCAACAATGATCCCGAGCAAATATCCAACTGGTCTCAGAATAATGGTCTTTTCCTAAATCCTATCAAGTCTAAATGTTTTGTCATCAATAAAACAGCAATTAGTCTGGAGTATTTTCCAAGCATATTCTTGAATGGTATACCAATTGAATTAACATCGAATGCGCAAAATCTAGGTATGTTGACAGCCATATCAATGCGGCGGTGGGTAAAGTCTATTGGGTTCTTAGAATGTTATGGTCGTCACAACATATATTATGCCCTTGAAAACTCGGATGATGGTTGCCAAAACGGTTGTAACTCCAATATTAACTTATGGTTGCGAAGTTTTTAGCAACTGTGATGCCAATAGTAGAAGAAAATTGAATGTTGCCTTCAATAACATAGCTCGCTACATGTTTGGTCTACGTCGTTTTGATCGTATTTTGCAATTTTCAAGCCAAATTTAAAATTTTTCCTTCGATCACCTCATGCGGTACAGGACTCTACTCCTACTCTGTAACATAATAAACACGCAACAACCTTCTAGTTTATATAATAGGATTCAATTCAGTTCCTCAAACACAGCTATACTCAACCTGCGGCCCGTGAGCTTATAAAAGTTGGCCCGTGGAGTGGTTTGATAAATTTGTAAAATATCGAGTGATTGCAGAAAAACGTGAGAGAAATACATATATCCTTTTGAGTTTTCAAAATAGAAGCAACACTATAGTTATAATTGGAAAAGTGGACATCGTGTGTCTTCCAAAACTTATTCTGGATGCCACTCCTTTCCATTAAAGGTTTGCACAACTAAATGGAAAACATATTTTGCTGAATATTACTTACTATTCAAATTTTGAATGGAAAATTTATAAACACAGCAGTCCAGGCATAATGAGTCAAGGAAACTACTTTACCGACATATCTCATTTTGATAATTAGGTATTTACATTTTGAATTTCAGTAAGTGCGGTTGCAGTGAATTTTTAATTTGAATTTTTGTAATAAACGAAGTATAACTGATGAAAACAGATCATTTCAAGACGAATGGGAAACAGAATATTTTGCGGTGCCAAGCAAAAACAACGCGGTTACCTGTTTAATATGCCGTGAAAAAGTTATTTTAAAAAAGTATAATATCGCTCGTCATTTTAACACAAAACACAAATCTTTCAACGAAAATTATCCTCCTGGAACACAATTAAGAAGTGAGAAATTAACTTTTTTAAAGAGGTCATTACAACAGGAACAAAATGTGATGTCCGTGGCTTTATCTCAAGACTCTGCGGTACCTAATCATCTTATGAAATTTGCTAGTCTTGGTAAGCACATGAAACCGTTCATCGATGCAGAAATTGTCAAAGAATGTTTCGTAAGTGCTGCCGAAGTTCTGTTTGATAAATTTAGCAACAAAAAACAAATATTGTCTGAAATAAAAAAACTACAGCTGTCTGATTCAATAGTGTGAGACGTATTGAAGACATTTCCAAATATATTCGTGACAATTTAATAGAAAACTTAAGGAACTGTACGTTTTTTAGCTTGGCTTTCGATTCAAGCACTGATATTTCAGCAACATCTCAATGCTCGGTGTTTGTTAGATATTGCACAGAACAGAATTTAATCTTTGAAGAATTTTTCAAATTCCTTCCGATGAAGGGTCAAACCCAGGGAAAAGATTATCTTGATACAATTTCTAATTTCCTAGAGCAGAATAGTATTGATACTAAATAAATCGTGGGTCTATGTACAGATGGCTGTCCATCCATAACTGGATCTGAAAATGGATTTATAATCCTGTTTAAAAAAATATAATTTAACAAATTTAATTACATTTCATTGCATTATTCATCAAGAAAACTTGAGTGCGCGGATTATCAATTTAAAAATCGAATCTGTGATGAAGATTGGAATTGATATTGTGAATTACATTCGAGCGAGAGAATTAAACCACAGAAAATTTAAGCCTTTTGGAAGAATTGGGAAGTGAGTATGGTGACGTTCTTTTGCATACTTCTGTGCGATGGCTTAGCAGGGGAAGGGTTTTGGAAAGGTTTTTTTCTTTCTTGTGGCCCGGGGTAGGTAGCCTTACAAAATTATCAATGTGGCCCATTAAAAAAAAGATTGAGTATGGCTGCTCTAGCAGATCTTTAATGCTTATACAACACCCTCAATATTCCTGTCGTTCCTCTGAATAACAATTTTTTGTTAACGCTATTCGTTTGTGGAATCTTCTCCCTAGAAACTTGAAAATTTTAATTGGGAAAACTAGGTTCGATTCGAACTCCGAGGTCATTTTCAAAGTGCCTAAAATCTTCCAAAGGACCCTGCATAAAGTTGAGAGTTGAGATATGAATTTAACATTATATGATTTTAAATAACGTACTAAACTACTAAAATTTGGATATATGTACGTACATGTGAACTTATACATATTTATTGTAATTTCAACTAAGTGAATCAATATGAATTTAAAGAATGAGATAGTTAGTTAAATTAAATTAAGTTTTATACAAATTCATAATTTCATATATTTTATATAAATTTGTCTTTGAAGTAGCTTGTTTACTATTTTGTGTAATATTTTTTAGCATAACACTAATATTATAAGATGTATGTCTTACTGTGTATGTATTCAATGAATAAATGAAATAAAAATGAAAACATTTTTCTTGATTGCTTGTTTAAATTTCCTTAAACAGATCAATGTAATGAGATATGAATTGTAAATAGTATAAATTCGAAATACATAAATTATTTATAGATTAATAAATAACAATTAACTTTCTTTTTCTAAATTTAAGACAAAAATATATTAATTGTACCTATTGTTAAAAAAAAAAAATAGTAACAGGTATAACAAAAAAAGATGATCCTAAACATGAAAACAGATAATTCATTGTAATTAATAAAATAGTAATAAATTATAAAATCTACTAAATAAAAAATAATATAAAATTATTCACATAAAACCGTATATTTGGTTTACGTTAACTTTATGAAAGCAGTTTAAGTTTTTTTCTTTTATGAATTGCATAGCTTACTAAATTTTTTTCAAACAAACGGAACACGAAAATATTGGAAGGTACTCGGTGTTGTGTTTATTAAGACATTTAATGTGGTATTCCCTCATACACCTTGAGCATCTTATGCCACAATTATCCGTCCCGAAGGTTTTCATCATAAATTTGGTGCAGGAAAAGCACATTTGCCCAGTGCATAGTTTGTTGTTTGCAATATTTTCAGTCGGATTTAAAAATAAGTTTCGGTTTTCAGACTTAGGTGGGCTCATGAGTACAGCATTCTCTTGACTAATTTCATCATGAATATCCAGAAGCATTTGTTTATCGATAGAGTTTTTCGTTGAAACCAAATAATTGGAGGTCATAGTTTCCAAGGGCAACGTTGTCTCCGTTGAATATCCGACTAGGGTCTTCGAGGATTGAAAAGTAATTATTTTGGGCTAGGTATTCCTGTATGGAATCAAATCAGTTGTTGAATACATCCGTCACAGACACAGTTGCACTGGCCGAGGAGACAGGATCAACTGCTCTGAATGTCACAGAAGGATGTCGTTTTAGGAAGGATCTGAACCATCCTCTTATCCAGGCAAGGAATCTGTTCCAAATGGAGTTTCTCTATCACTTTGTCTCGAGAACTCCTGAACGGCATTGATGAGATCCTCTTTTTGCTTGGGAAATCCTTTTTCCTGACAAACTGTCAGCCAATCAACTATAATAATCTCCTCTGCTTCTGATAAAATAGTTCTTCCTCCGGGACGTGTCTTCAAAAACTGGGAGTTTAAAGGAAATTGCAAAGTTGATCTCGGAACGTTATACTTTATGGAAACCGCTTTTTTTAGATATGAACCCTCTTCTTCTTTCCGTTAAGGCTTGCTGGATATTTTCTTCGGAATACTTCTGCCTGTTCTTCAAACTAAAATTTGTAACGAATGAGGGGTATAAATATTGGCAGTTTCAATAGTTGTAGTCCCAGTGCACGAGTTATTGGCACCCCCTGCCAATAATTAAACCACTTCTTAAAATGGAACCAATTATTGGCACCCCTTTTAAAAAAAATTAAACAACTTTTTTTACGACAAAACTTTTAAAAACAATTAATTTTTCATATTTTTATACTTAAAACTTAAATGTTTATCTAAAAATTTGAAAAAATATCAAAAACGGACACATACCAATTATAGTCGTCTTAGCAGGAACACGAAAACGACCTCACTCTTTCACTGATAAAAAGGAACTGAGAATGAAAATGAAATGACAAATGAACGAATGAACCTAAATAAAAAAAGTAGAATTCTGGGGAATTGATACAGATTATACAAAAACACAACTTTTAATTCATGGCCAACGTAGTTTTTGAGAAATCCCTTATTACATGAAGGGTGCCAATAATTAGTAAAAAAATTGGAAGTTTTGCAAAAAAATTAACGAATTTACATTAGTTTACAAGTTTCTTTCAAAACTAATAGTTGATTCGTTGTAAGTCCACTTAAAACATTTGCAATGCACCTATAAGTACTGGCTGAATCTAAGAACTTGGCGTTCTTTTAGATATCACTACTTTTCGTGGCTGATTTGTTAGGCAGAATTTTTATACGGGAGAACTTGGCTCTTTTTTTACATTTATGTTTTTCGTGTAATTGTTACAACAAGATCGACTCCTGTCCTAACTCCTAAGGTGTTATTTAATGATCTTATCTTCAAGCCACAGCTGCAAGCGATTTATCGATCTCGGAGACAGTTATACACTATTTCAAGTTTTTTTCATCATTAAATTCCATTTAATAGCAGATGCTATGTGGGGTCTTGAAACCTCAGCCATGCCAAACTGCCCTCCATCTACAGGTAGATGCGTCTCCGACGCATCGTAGACTCGCAGGTTGATGGGGTTTTATGGGCTGAGAGCATTTATTTGCGTTTTTATTGCGGTTTGGTGATGGTTTTATGGTTTGGCGGGTATACACATAATTTACATTTTTCAATGATGTTTGTTACCTACTTATCTGAGCGTCTTGTGGTGAGGGCTGTTCTTGATGTCCTTAAACAAATTTTAAAGACATTAAAAAAAAAAACGATTAAATGATTTAAGCGACTTTAAAATACCTTATTTAAGGAACGCATTGTGTTTTTTTTCAACTTCAAGTGGTTCAATAAAAGGAATCGAAAAGCTTCTTATGACTTTTCTTAATTTGGCTTTGTTTTTTTTTTAAGCCTTTTTTATGGGAAAATAATGTAAGAGAGGTGATAGTTTAGGGTTCCTTGAGGATATGTCGTATTAAATTTCAAGAGAAAAGGTTTTTAATGATCGTTTTGAAGTGATCAACTGTTTTTACGATGTGGAGTATCCAAATGAAGAGCCAATCGACGAAATGTTGTTTTTAATGTTTCGGTAACAAAGTTGCAAGAAGTTGGATTCTCAAATAACAGCTTAATCGTTCATAGTCAGATCGATGCGGTAGGGTTAAACAGAGGTGTCGTTTCCGTATGGAAGGTCTTGACACTTCCATGCCTGCTACCTTAAAGGTATCTAATTCCAGACTTAAGAATATGAAAAAAAACCCAAGCAAACAGAACGAAAAATCACCTGAAGATCAAAATTGTCTAGTCTGAATTCTAAGCCGTGGGTAAAAGTTGATAAGGGACAAAGCTGCAAACCAAACCAAATTTTGAGCTGGAAGTTTCCTGAAGCCTTGGATTGTGAAATTGGATGGCGTGCGTGTGCTAGTGATCAGAATTGCTGAAGGAAGAAACTTCATCGGCAAGCCCAATTCCTATTGCTTAAATGCCCTTCGAAATTGTGTTTGTTCAAAATGCAATGTAGGTACACAAAATCCAAAACAAGTTTATTATTGTTGTCATCCTGTGAAAATATATGAGCTGGTCTGCAGACATTTGTCTATACGTTACGTAACCATACTCTTCCGAACTGTCATGAGCGGCCTTGAAATATCGTAGGCAAGTAATCAAGACGCAGCCCACCAAGAATGTGTTTAAGTAAGAAATTCATGTAATCGTTCAAAATCACATGAAAACTGTTAATGTAACCACATATTCTTGCAAAAGAATGAATGTGCATCTGCAATAAAAATTAACAACTTTTTCTTTCAAATTCTCCTTCTGAAACGCGTTTAACTCGTTACAAATTACCTTCGTTTTAGTACACCAGTTATCCCATCAATTGATTTCTGATAACTCAATTTTGCTACCTGAGGATGCCCATGCTCATGTTCTTGCACAATCCCCATCTGGAAATTATCCTGTTTTCGGACCAGAAACTGGATCATTTGTGCATGCCATAGCAAACACTTTTCATCGGACAACTTAAGACCGACTGCATGCACATTGGCGGTTGATCGGTTATAAATTATGCAAATGGAGAGTGATGATGTTAGGTGGAACATCGACGTTAATTTCCTACTGAATTAATCATTCAACCCTGCGGAAAACCTGCTGTGAATTTAGTTTTGTGCTACTGCTGAACGCGCTGCAACGGACGACGACGACGGGTCGCGATGGCGGCGACGGACGAGGCAAACTCAACCGTGTCATATAGCGCCAGTATACCTTCGAGGAAAAAAATTAAACCCCGAATTATTAAATTAACATAGCATCACGGCTCGTTGTTGATATGTGGACACGGAGTAAAAATTTGTAGTTGTTGTTCTTGTTTTTCCTAATTTTGAAGCAGATCGATGCATGGGGCATTTGTTCAAGTAACAAGAGAGGAACACTCCTTCAATATTATTATTATTACTGTTTATTAACAGAATAATTACATATATTAATTACTAGCCGAAAAAACCCTGCGTTGCCGGGTTCAGAAATTCTGCGAGAGAGCTGTAGGTAATAACGCCAGAGGGAGGTACCGTTTTGGACCAATACAAAAATGTTTTTTTACATAAAATACATGAACGTTTAAAAAAATTAAACTCGAGGAAGTTTAAAAA
>CAKKXW010000001.1:84243728-84264495 GCA_920937365.1 Sphaerophoria rueppellii
TTTATGGTTCTGCTGAGAGAGACATAAACCTTGCGATGAAAATAACAATGTAAGACATAATCTAACCTACATTCAAATTGCAAGGTATATCGACTACTATTTCGAAACATGTAAACAAGAAATATTAAAAACAACAGAACACAAAGTAAGGTAATCTCTGGACAGATTGCACGTTCGTTAGTTAATATTTTATTTCGCTACATATCTATGCAACCCGTGTTTTCTGAGTTTGATTTTGATTCGAGAGATTCAAATTAAACAGTCATAGAGTGTGTGCATTGTCTACAATGTTGATATTTTTAGATCGATAGACCAATTTTATTGAAGTTGGTTGAAAAAAATCACTTTAAGATGCCTTAACATACAGACGCATAATTTGGTCGAATAATTTTTGACAGTTCCAACCAATGGTCTATCTGGGCAACATTTACATTTGCTTGCTGTCTGCTGGCAACCGAAGCGAAAGGAAAGAAAAACAGTGTCAGTGTCTATTTCGCACTACTGACCGAGATTAGTGACACTCTTGGCAGACAACAAAAACGGATCCTGACAATCCAACTATGGCCCTTTCCATGAAAGGTTAGACCAAAGCCTTGTTAACTTTTTCTTAAGAAACCCGAGTGTTGACCAGTAACAAGTCGTTGGTTCGAATCTTACTCATGCCTTCAAAGTTCTAATTTCATCTTTCATGGATACTGCCTCTTGCGTAGTACGGAAAAATCTTTGTCACGGAAAAATACTTCTCAACTCAGCCCACACCATAAAAACTGGTATGCCTCAGGGCTCTATTTTGCCCCCTATCCTCATTATCAGTTTAAGAAACGATCTCTTGTTTGCAACTTTGAATCCAATAAATATACGATAGTACCCATAGTTTTTCATATTCCTAAACGGACGTTAAACTGCAACCGCAAAATGTGATACGCTCATTATGTATCCTCTGATTGAAGCGGGAAATGTGTGTTTTGTCACTTTCAATGAGTGGTGCTGGCCTCAATCGAACAGAAGATCTTTAAATTCTCGGTAATGAGCATCACTCTCCATCTCCACGTCTTGTGGATTTCATTAAAAACGCCATAAAAGGTTTTATCATCTTCTAGAAGTACATTTTAATGGCGAGGTGGGGACTACCGATGTCATACCATTCAAGCTGAGCAATCACGGGGGAACAACATTTTATCAAATTATCCATGAAGTAATAGTGCACATATGGGAAAAGAAGGGATAAGACGAGGCTCCGCAAAGCCTGCTAAATAAAACTGTACACATACTGTTACTTGTACCTTACATTTCCTCTTCATTTAAATCGAAAAAAAGAATACAACGATGGAGGAAAGGATATTTGCAATCTCGCATCACTTATAGTTCGATTTGACGTAGTCAAAGTATGAGTAATAGCAGATTAAAAGTACCTACACTATAGTTTAGCTCAACAGACTCTTAGTTAAAGTGGCTCGATACTTGGATCTCACTAAACGGAATTCCCATGCAAAATAGTTGGGTCAAAAGAAATAAGCCGCATAACCGAATTACACTAGATACGATACGTGTCTAAACGAAAACAAAACTTGACGTATACCAGCGCGTTGCATTGCATGCGGCTGGGGTTTTTGCGTTCCGTGTTGTTCGGTACAACGAGGAAGTCGTGACCAATTTGTTCTTTTTTTACACGGATTAAACATGGATATTTATTCTTTGGGCCATAAGCGAGTGCAGAATGTTGGTATTTAGTGTGCTTTAAAAATCTTAAGTCGATTCGCTTCGATTTCGCTGTATGCTACAGAAGAACTTAAGACTCCTGATTCGTGGTGTATCTGAGGCAAGAGTTGGTTGTATAATGTAAATATGAACCTTTTAGATTATATGTGCACTGTAATTAGATAACAGGCGCTTGCACCATTAGAAGTTAATGGATGAATTAGTGGTAGCGAAACGACCGTGTTGATTTGCTTAGCTTGTGTTAATGTGTTTTTATTTTTTGTGCGAAAAGCTTTTCTTTCAGATTGCAGACACTCAGTGAATGACTTTGAATACAAGTTAGAAGTTCGAAGACGGCGGACAGGCTGCTGTGGTAGATGTTCTGTTACGGCAAACAATTATAACTAAAATTTTGCCAATAAAGGTAACACGTTAAAAAATTTCCGTGGCATGAAATGAATCTCTTAATTCTAATTGCGTTCATTCTCCTCTTCTTTAGAGCTTAGAGGAATGCCGGAACAGCCCAAACGAAGTAATAATTTCATTGCGTTGATATAACTTCTCATCGTAATTGCAATTTTACACTAATTTGGCGTGAAAAGTTATTATCGCTCTGCGTCTTCTTTCTACGATGAAGTATGGATTGTAAATAAAATTTAATGGAAAAATCATTAGGTACCAACATTCCAAGTTTTTGTTAAGGTCTGACCCTGGTGGAATTCTTACAAATTCTCAAGTTCAAAGAACAACACATAACAGGACTATCTACATCAATTTAATCTCAACAGTGAATACATCCACCTTTACCTGCAACACCAATTTAGCTACATAAAAATTGATTTATTACCAGCATATTATTTCAGGGTCTCTTTCTCCCACTACCCATAATACCTTTCAACTTTTGAATTAGACATTAATTTATTGCTACCGCCACTTCGTTTCAACTTCAAATTCACATTGTCTGACCTTATGTCACCTCCTTGCAAATAATTGGTTTTCACTATTTCACAGTTGCAATTTGCAACAAAAAATGCACTACAACTTTGTCCTATTGCGGACACCTTGGTAGTTTAAAACGAAATTTTGAAATACTGTTTTTGAAGGTTTTTTATTTTTCTGTTTGTCGCTTCTGTGTGGAGTGACATTTAAACTGAACAAAGATTAAGTATCGTCCATTGAACCAGTATGGAAATGGTATGGGAACAATTTCGCGATTACCATGAGAATGTTTAAAAATATTCAAATTTGGTCTTCAGTCTTATCTTTTTAATCTTTGGAGCTTGTACTGAATCAATTACAAAAATATTGACTTTTGCGGTTCATGTTGTAAATAACATTCAATCTTACAATAAAAACAAATTACGAGGATCATTTATTTTCTCTCTGGCGATCGACCCATTAAACTCTAAAGGAACTCTAAAATCAGTTCAGCGGTCATTATACATTTTTTATATAAACGAAAAAACAATCAAAAGCCCACTGCTTGTCAGAAATGCCCATTTGGCTTTTGATTCATCTTATGATGGGTAATATCAATTATTTAGGAACTTTATCATCGAAATAAAAACAAGTAAGGCATCGGTATTGGTGGTCTATCGTATTGTGGATTTTCTAAATTGGTTTAATGATTTCAACAAAACGATTTACGATACGACCCAACCACCCAACGCGTCGTTTTCGTATCGAAACAGAAAAACGAATGTGAGATACAATATGAACGCAGACACCAAGAATAGAAACCCACACACTCGACTTGTGTATAAGTCCAAATCATCTTCAACGACAGAGGAGATTTAGAGAACACAATCGAAAGGGCTTTTGATTGCGATTGTTGGTAATCTTAATTGGAACTTCGACAAGTCTTTGAATTGAATGAATTACTTTTTGATTTGCTTGGAATTTCTGAACCACATCAATATTGATAGACGCTGAGTTTATTTGCTTTGAGCAAGTTGACCAAGGTTCATTTGATGTGGACACTTGAAAATTAAACTATATTGCTCTCAACCATGTAATGCTCCTGTAGAATTGCAACTATACTGAATTTTGAAAACAAATTGTCAACGAAATAGCTATAACAGTACGGAAAAAGAATTGGAAAAAAAATCATGTTTTTAACGTGACCGTTTTTTTCCCAGAACTATGATGACAACAGAGTCTGTTTGGATGCGGCTTCCTCGTTGGAGGCTGGCTAGGCAGCATGTCCTTAGTTTCAGATCTGTCAATGAACGCCTTACGTTAATCCGCATCAAGGTTAAATTCGGCGATAGGTACATAAGCCTAATAAACCCTCACGTTCGTAACAAGAAAAAGATGATGCCGCCAAAGACAAGTTTTACGAGTTCCTTGAAAAGACCTACGAGCTTAGTATATTTTAACGCCAAGCTAGGAAAAGAAAACATCTTTGCTGGAACAATCGGGAAATAAAGCCTGCACCGAGTCTCCAGTAACAGATTCACCAGTAACCGAATCTCCAGTAACAGATTCAGGCTTATTGATTTCCCACGGGGTGAAACTTAGTAGTAGAATGTACGCGTTTACCACATGTCAGCATCCTCGAAGTCTCCAGGCCAATCAACTGTCAAACAGATTGACCATATTGCAATTGAAGCGAGATTGGTTGCTTTGCTTACATGCGATCAATTGCAATCATATTAACGTCACACAAAAATACTTGCGCATGCGTTTTGTGCTGCATTTATGAATACTTTTCTATGATATGCGTCATATGTCAAAAGACACGGAAAAGAATTTGACAGTTGGAACAATAAAGGAAAGGAAATCGTTTTTACTATACACCTGTTTCTTTTATTGAGAAAGAAATTCAGTGTGCATGTGAGTTTTCATTGTTGCACCTTTTCGCTGCAAATATTTGCGTTTTGCTTTTATGAACATCTGACATTTACCATTTGCATTTATGAAAAAATGCATTCGTCAGACTTTCGTAATCATGCATTTATGAAAGCACCCATATTCTTGAAGCATGTCATTGTCGAAATCGGAAGGAAAATAACAGTTGTTGTTTCCTTGCGCTAAGAAAGCAATTGAGGAGTAAAGTCCTCTCCCGAACGGCGAACAACAACTCTAAATTGCGTATGAGAGCGACACAAACTCTAAAAGAACTTATATAAAATGTTTTCGAAAAGACTAACAAATTATTTTGGTTTCCTTTAACTATTTCTTATTTTTCTTGACACATTCAGCATTTAAAATTTTAAACAATTTCTTATCGACATCTGTCTTAGAAATCGGAAAAACCTTGTTTTCTTATTCCATTCTTCTTTCTTATGTACCACTGAACTCAATGAAACTGAAACATTTAGTGACATCTACGGGAAAATTGAGTCTCTTCTTTCAAACACCCTCACAAGAGAACTATAAAAGCCTTTTCCATTATAGGTCGTGCGTAGGAAGTAAGTAAGTGCAATGTAAGTAAAAATATTTCGTTGAGTTTTATAACAAAACAATTTCCTTTCCTTACCCTCCTTACTCAAAATATAGGTCTTGAATTACAGTACTGTTAATTTGGATAAAGTTAAATTTCTATATTGAAAAAACAAAAACCAATAGTATACGTATACTGATGTAGTTACTTTTGATTGAAAATACAAATTAGGTTGCGTATGATGAATGGAGGTTCCATAAGCAAATAATCGGTATATATTTACATGTCCAAATTTCATATGTTTGTTGTGTTAAATTTTTTCAACTCAATACCATGAGGCGGGTGAACTTCCTACACATCATTTACTCTCTCAGTCTTCCCCTCCTCTGGATATACTAGAGGCGTTGATTTGTTGTTTAGAATTTATGGAATGAGAATTTTGAAAATCGATGGAAAGTAACTTAGATTTTAAATCCTCGGTTTAATTGAAAGTTATTTATGATCGAGTACAAACATTAATAATTGAAATTTCGTTTCATTGACAGATTTATAAATTTTAAGGAGTTTCAATCAGCAAAATAGTAATGATTAATGTAGGTTATGCGACCATCTTCTTCAAAATGAATAAAAATGCCCACACAATGTTTGTTTTTTTGTTTTCGTATTTCATATTTGTTTGCTTTCAAAGTCTATTTATTGATTTAATTAATTGAAGAAAGTTTTATGAACCAAAAAATATTAAAAAGAAACAAAATTGAAAACAAATGCTAAAAAAGCCTTCAAACTACTTATGTACAAATAATGCTTGTCAAGCTATTACTTGTCATGTTTAACATACATTCCCTTATCGTAAAAATAATAAGCAAATTTGCTTCCAATAAAAATGTACAACAGCCATTAACTGTGCAACCATAAGTAATTTGTAACTTCTGAGCCAACAAGACAGGCAATTGTGTTTTCGAAATCATTTGAAAAAAAAACTGCAATGAAGTCTGGACTTGAACGATTAAAACAAAGGAAACACATTTCAAAACAAAAGAGCTCAGCTGCAAACTCGATACACAATAGTCATGTTGTGTCTCTTTACTGACACTGTGCCTTGAATTTTTGTGGTTGCACTTTGATTACTCTTATTGAACATTATTTGTTGTCGTTGTGATGCTGTCATTTGAGTAGGCATAGACTGTTAAGTTATAATGGTTTGCTGAGTAAATATCGGGAAGGGGAGAACATCTACATTGTGATCGAGAAATGTAGTAAAGTACTTTAACATGTCAGTTTCGTTCTGTGTTTTGTCCAAAATTTTGTATTGTATGAGATTTATATGCTTAAAGCTTATACTCAAAAGAGCGGTAAATATGCTTTTAGAAAATCACTCATGTCCTAGATTTTCTTAGATTCATTCAATTGAAAAAAGATTTATGTAAAAATACCTTTAACTAACTTTGTTAAACATTAATCTCAACATTATAACATTTTAAGTTCCTCAAAACTACCTCAAACTAATTTCTAGAAAAAATACTTCACCTAATTATGTCAGCACTTGCATCACATCCCGCTACTGTATAAGTCCAGAAGCCCGATCCAACAGGGCGTTATCTCGTTCCCATTCGCATACAGACTATTTGTCTGAAGATTCTTGTCGTTTTACCTTGACCAGTGTCAAGAAGGCACAACCACAACAGCTACTTATCCCTCATTGGCAGCCCCTATAAAACAAGACGAATTTTCCATCGGTATTATATGATAGTGTCTGTGGCTTAGTATTTAGGTGCATTGGCTGCTAAGCAGAACGTAATGAGTTCGAGTCCTAGTCGTGCCTATAGCTTTTTTATAGTGAATTGTTGATGAGGCTAAGCCACTTAGGCCTTGGCTCTTCAAGAGCTGTCGCGCCACTCTATTTATTTTATTTATTACGAAAATGGCAGCATACAAGAAAATTGTGTGTGTACCTGAACACGTTTATCACATCAAAGCACGACCAACATCCATACTCAAACTAAACTGGTACCGATACGTAGTGTAGTTGTGGGTCCACTCTTTCAACTGATAAGAGTATCTGAGTTGCAACAGAGAGTGGAATGGACAGCGGCAGGTGAATGCAGAATACGGTCCGAGAAATCGATGAAGAAAACAATTGAATGACGATGGATAGCGCCGGGAACACAGACCATGCTTCCGTGAAGCTGCTCTGAGGAAATTTGTTGACATTCATAGCCTGTAATGTGTACGCAGATTTATTATTTTTTATTATCATGCTAGATCAATCTATTGATAGAACCTTAAAATAGATTTCCCAAAAATTTCACAATGGGCAACAATACTATAGAGATTTCAATTAGGGATTTCTATTAAACTTAATCACCTTGGCAAAAGTCAAAGAGCTTTAAAGCAATTCCATATCTAAAGACAGAACAAAAGGAAGGCGATTATCAAAAAGAACGACTACGACGACGATTGTTGGCAACGATTGTTGCCATCTGCGATGAATTGAAGACGTTAATCAAAATGACAAAATGGATCTTGATTGAGTTCTGACATTTTTGGTATCTTTTTGACTGCCGCGAGACTTTTGGGGGTTGGGGCTATACAAAGAAGACGCGGAATTTGAAATCTCTGTTTGTGAGCTCACTCTTTAAGTCGCATATTGAAAATCCTTTTTTCCGTCACAGCGGCGGCGGCGGCGGCATCGATGACGACGCGACTTGCACGGGTCAGAACTGAGGTGATCTTTGTTCCAATTTCTGGCTCTGAGAAATAATATTTTAGAATGGTTTTGCGGTTGTGATGTGACAGTGAAAACTTGAAAACCAATGACAATAAATCAATATGAGATGTCACTTTATTGATGATTGTGTTCAACGATTCGGTCGTTGGGGTTTGAGTTTGAAGTAGCTATGAGTTATTTTTGTTTTTTTTTTCTTAATTTGATGACAAATGGGTTTGGTGAGTGTAGTCTTAGATGTTATCTTACGAATCAGAAGAAAACAAAATGTATTTTAATGCAGACCAAGGATTATTTACTACAAGTTCGATAGTGCCAAATTGAAAACATATGTTTTTTTTTTTATTTTCAACACAAAGTATCAAGAAAGGCAACTTAGGGCTATACCATAAGACCTTTAATTATTGTCTTGGAAGTTTTTGTCTATTCTTCGCAAGAAGGTGATGACTATGAGAACATATTTTTCTGTGTTCTATGTCAACGTCCTTAACCAAGTCCTTTGTAACATAGAAAGATGTTTATAAAGCGCATAAATAAGAAGGATATGGTAAGATAAACAAACACTCCTGTGATTTTTAGTAATTTGGGTTAAATTACCACCCTCGGATCTATTATTATTCCAAAGTGGAGATTGTACAGGTCTCATCGGAAACAATATGTTTACCTAAGCAATAAGCCCAAAGAGAAGCTGTTAAGGTTCGAAAATGTTTAGCTGCCACTGAATTAACCTGATATACCTACTGCTTCTCAAATACATAAGTATCCATACAAGGAAGTCCAAAAGGGAAAATTTCTTGTCGGCTGTCACTTTTTTGTTGACGATAATCAAGGTTGCATTTTTAAATCCATATAGCCCACTTTACCACTCAATTATGAACTTGTGTATTCTCTGACTGAGTTTCAACTTTCAAGAGATATTCTTCTGTAGTTAAAGTTTCCTAAAAGTAATGTCCATCTGGTTATCGCCGCCAAATCTGGGCCCGAGCGATCCAATCTTGTTAGAAGCGTAAGTAAAGCGTGGTGGTCTTCCTATCCCTAGAATTTTTTTTTAATAATCATGATCCGTGATAGAGTAAATATGCAGTTAAGTGCTGATTTTGGAACTACCCTTTGTTGTCTCAAACCTCGATGTTTAGTCGCTCCTTTGCCGCTATTATCCAGTTTCAGTCCACTACGCCATTCTTTGGGATTCGTAGACTAACTTACTTACTTAAGATGGCGCTACAGTCCGTTGTGGACTTGGGTCTCAATCAACAGTCTCCGCCAGATAGCTCGGTCCCTAGCTAGTCGTCTCCAGTTTTGCACTCCAAGTTGATTGAGGTCCTCTTCCACTTGAGTACGCCATCTGAGTCGTGGTCTTCCTCTCCTCGTACGTCCCTCGGGAATAGTGTCGAAGTCTTTCCGAGCCGGAGCATTGTTGTCCATTCGCTCTAAATGACCGAGCCATCTGAGTCTCTGGACCTTGACCCTTCTGGCTAGGTCCATGTCGTTATACAACCCGCTCGCTGTTGTATCTTCTTCGCCATTCCTCTTCAATGCACACGGGGCCAAAGGTGACCCGAAGAACTCCTCTCGAAACAGCCTAAGGCACTTTCATCCGAATTTCGTCAGGGTCCATGCTTCTGCACCATACAGCAGGACTGGGGTGATGAGTGTGTTGTACAGTTTTACTTTAATTGCTCGAGAGAGAGCTTTTCCACTCAATTGCTAAGAAAGCAAAGAAAACCAAAGAAACAGCGATTAGCAAGAGTTATTCTTCGTCTGATCTCGGCGCTGGTGTTATTGCCCGTGTTTATAGCGGAGCCTAGGTAGACAAACTCCTCTACTACCTCGAAGTTATACGCGTCTATTGTGACGTTCTGCCCGAGCCGTCGGTGTTGGGTGTCCTTCCTCGAAGACAGCATATACTTCGTTTTTCCCTCATTAAACCCATTTTTGCCGCTTCTGTCTCAATCCTCACAAAGGCGCCATTGACATCATGCTGTGGTCTTCCCATTATATCAATATCATCGGCGTACGCGAGAATTTGAACAGATTTAAGGAAGGCAGTGCCTCTGGTGTTGACGTTGGAGTTCTGCACTATCTTCTCAAGAACGATGTTAAGGAAATCGCATGACAGTGCATTGCCTTGTCTGAATCCTTTTTTGACGTCGAAAGATTCCGTAAGCTCGTTGCCAACCTTGATGGAGCAGCGTGAGTTCTCCATCGTCATTTTGCACAAGCGAATGAGCTTGACAGGGACACCAAAACTAGACATAGCTTTGTACAGTTCGTCTCTGTAGATGCTGTCATACGCGGCCTTAAAATCGATGAAAAGGTGGTGGGTATCGATTTGGAGTTCATAGGTCTTTTCCAGGATCTACCGCAACGTGAAAATTTGGTCGATGGTTAACTTTCTTGGCCTGAAGCCACATTGATAAGGACCAATCAGATTGTTGACGAAAGGCTTCAGACGTTCACATAATACGGCAGAGAGGATCTTGTAGGCGATGTTTAGTAGACTTATTCCTCTATAGTTGGCGCAGTTTAGAGGATCTCCCTTTTTCAGGATCGGGCAAACAATGCTGAGGTTCCATTCATCGGGCATGCATTCCTCTGACCATATCTTACAGATGATTTGGTGCATGCTCCTATCTAGCTCGTCGCCTGCTGCTTTGAACAATTCAGCAGCTAGTCCATCTGCTCCATCGGCTTTGTTGGATTTCATTCGTAGACTAAAATAATTTGAATATTTTCCGGGCAATAGTACTCCCTGCCCTCAATATATTCAGAAAAGCAAAACAGGCAGACATATTATTTATACAAAACTAGGTACCTATGTGTGTACAATTTCATAAGAACGTTGCAATAGACGAATTAAAATCATCTTAACAAATTAATGAATAAAAGGAAAACATTATTATTTAAAAAATGGGTGATATTTTTTGTCAAAAAAACTCAATCCCTCTCAAACACTGAATATATGATCATGTCACTCACAACCCATTCGCACCTCAGCGATAAATGTCCCATCAGGAGGTACGGCATTTAGAGCTGCAACCGCTTGATAGCCAAAGCCAACTCATATGTAGATGGTCGATGTTAGATTTCAAAGTCTGCATCTGCATCTTGATTCCACTTTGTCGAACAAGCAAAACACAGAAGCAGATAGACATATTTTCTTCCAACGGTTTCACTATGGCTATATTGCTTCAGATTGCACAGTGGATGGCAGTAGAGTAGGTGGTCAGCGTCACTTAAACTGAATGGTTCTAAATTTTGTGGGGAGATGGTTTCTCTCTATATGTTTTCTGGGACACTATGGTTGAACTACGATATTCCTTTGATGATCTCTGAAAGCTTCAGTTCGATACTGCAGCGCTCGCTGAAAGGATGGATTAACGAATTAATCTCCCTTAAAGGATCATTACACCACCCACAAACTCTCGATGATCGACTATATTCTGGAGAAGCTGCAGGGAAGGCTGCTGGCCGCAAGACAAAACGTGTCAGTTACGCAAATAAACGTCAGTCTCAATCTCAATCTTCTCACGCAGGCAGAGAGCCCTCGAAAGTGCTGTCAACGCACGCCAATTAAAAGCAAATAGTGCACAGTGTGCTTCCACCCAGACCACCAGGGAGGCGTTAGCAGAAAAATAAACAACATTTATCAGGACAGCCCTCTCAAAAAAATTACCGAGGTGGACGTTGAATCGGACGTTGCCGGCGACGCCGCCGCGCCGTGCGCCGGTGCCGGTGCAATAAAGGTTTATGAAGTGGAGATGTCCACAAACACCTACATATAATTATAGGAAATCCAAGAAAAATTAAGGAAATCTTATACCCGCAGATCTTAGCACGCCAATTCTTATTTAATAGCGCATCGTTTGTTTACTTATCCTGATACTGATAGCCATGTCACGCGGTCAGGTAGCGGTCTGCCGATTGCAATCAGAATCAGCGACGACAACGGTGTTGGATAAAATATTCACAAGATCCTCCGTATCCCTCGAAAGGCCTTACCAGGTACAGGTATGATGTTGGACGAAGAAGAGTGACTTGCGATTGGTAAAAATCGCTTGAACGATGGCACACAGCAAAACAGAGCAGTTTGTCGTTTACTTCATCGATGATTCACATGAACAATAAGGATAGCAAGGAAAGAGAGTCACTGAGTACCATCACAGTTCGTCATATTGTGGCCCGCGCTTGCTCCGGTCTGTAACTGTGATGATGATGATCTTGGCGATGCGATGCCATGGCGCACTATACACACATCCAGATATAATTAATGTGCTCGTATGACCTGTGGGAGTTGGTAAATCACAGATTATGCGAGCAGACAGCGATTCCGTCCCCTCTTTTATTTACTTGAAGATTATCCTTTTTATCTGTTTTCGAGGGTTTCTCGTCGGGTTTTTGCATTTTAACTGAGGCGTGATTGTTGACTTTTTACATTTTTAACTTGTGTTTTCTGGCACCAACATGACCATGACTCTTTTCTGGAGGATCAATGCGGAGTAATTGCGGTTTTATGTAATTGCGGGCGTAATTATTTTTTTTTTTATTACAAACGCTGCGAAATTGGATATATGGCGCGTGGCGATGTGAATTCTCAAGGAAATTTAAGAAAAGGGCAAATTTTTACATAAATTTTCCGGAGTAATTCTTGATTGCCAAATTTCTCTTTTAATTTACTTAACTGCAAGGCTGGTGCTCCAGTATAGGGCTCTTCTCTTGACTTTAAATCCCAGCTGAGCATCGGTCTTCGTCTATTGTGATGTACGTGTAGGTTGGATTCGAAATCTTTGCAGTGGAGGTAAGATAAGTTTTTGGAATATTTGATTCAATGCAGAGAAATATAGGTGATGGGTCCATTATCCTTCAACGATAACTTCAACAGCGAAAAATCGACGACAGAATGTTTGTTCTCACTTAGAAGTAAGCAACTTACAACGGCAGTGAGTGTTAGGATATCCTGAGCATGTGCCAAACACACTGACTCATCGTACTCACTCAATAACAAAATCATCAAACAAAGCTGGCGTGGTTTTTTAAGGGTATATCCCCAAGGGTTATTACATCACAAACACGAGGCGTAGCGAGGCTAAGCTCTAGGAGATGACGCCGCCGTAACAAATCCAGCACCTCTGCCCGAAAGGTGTTAACTCCAATGACCCAGGGCCATGCTCTGTAGCATCGTCTCCGAGAGCTTGGTCTCTCTGCAACTGTACTGTATTGAAGTTTTTCCTTTCTTTATATTTTTAGTGAAGGTTCCATAACTTTTACAAACTTATATATACAAATTTTTGTCATTGGTTTGTGTCTTCAATAACCCCCGAAAAGATAGATTACTCCAACCACTCAGATTATTATCATTTGGTTAGTAAACAAAATTATTAATGATCCCGTCAAAGAGCTGCAAGTTACTGCAAAAGTTGCAGAAACTTTGAAGGCATCATCTACCACCAAACGGTCTACGCCACAATCACATAAACTCTCTGGGGCTCTGGCACTGGCTCTGGACCTCTGGGCCCCAGGCACCGGATCTCAGGCCATGTGTTGGTTATTTTTGTCAGTCACCATTTGAAAATCCTTCATTTTTTTATAGCAACAACAACAACTAGAAAAAAACTGAACACAATTCTTGACTTGATTTCGATGTACCTATCGAGATGCATCGCCTCCTCTGGAAAGTAGCTACTTTGGTGGCAACAATATTACGACTATTTATATTTGCCTTGCAGCTAACATTCAGTCATTGTGACAGTTCATTTTTAACAAACGATGAAGTCTCGCAGTCTCCCAGTGCCACAGCCACACCAGGTGACTTATGCAATTGCGCCGGTGCACTCCAGCCAGCCATCATGACAGAAAACGACGACTCATACAGCGAAAACGATGGGTGTATAATATCCATCGCAGCACAACAAATAGTGCTAAAAAATGTCATCAAGGTCCTTTGGATGGGCTTTGCAAGGACGAAATACTTTACTTCGACTCCCAGACCTAGATTCTCCACTTGGGGGCTATTGAAAAATGAGAAATTACTTTCTGTCAAATGTTTGGAAATTTTGCATTTTTCAATGGAATATGTCATCGTCTGCAGAACAGAAAACAGTACTTTGAGTCGCAAATGCAACCTGAGGAGGCAACATGGTAAAACTGCAGTCGCTGAGAAATGGAAGGTGTTTAAGGGCTACGACGTGTAAGGAAAAAATTTAAGCGGTTTCTGTTGAGGAAAAGATTGCCACCATAAAAGCAGGCTTTTCTTTAAGTCTTGTTAAGTTAAGGAACGTGTAAGAAAAGAACTTTTTTTTGCCCAGATTACAGGATGTCCAGTTCATTCAACTGTGTGTCTTCTAATCTCTATACAATCAAGGAGGAAATCGGTATAAAAGTGGAAACCTGCTTATTTTCAAAGTATAGAGTGGATAAACTCCCAGTTAAATAGAAATTTATTGCTTGAATACAAAATTTACTCCAGTGGTAAGCAGCCTTAACAAACAGCTTCTTTCCCTCAACATCAGGTCGCCCTTATTTTAAATCATTTTGCTTGGTCTTGGTTACTTACTCGTACTCTATTCCAATTTCAATCAACTGCCCGACGAAAAGGAGTTTTATGTCCGAAGCCTCATTTGTTTCACATGAAATTGGCTTTTAGGTATCTCGGCAATTGATGGCTTTCGAGATAAAATCGTTTTGTGGCAAAGAGGCAACACAAAGTATTTTCGAAAGGGACCACAGCAGAGAGGTTTCTCCTTGCTTTCTATGTTCCATGGAACACATTTTATGCAACACAGGAGACTCCAGATATGCATTGCCAAACATGGGAATCTGTTCTGCAAGTCATAAAACGGCATATGTTTCACCATAAAAGTTGTATGCCAACCACAAACAAAAGAATGCGCCTGCAATCTTCGTGAGTCGATAAAAACAAACAAACATTGATTGTCACCAGATCCTGGAGCTGCTCGGAAACAAAAGGCTGTGATTATGAAATATTCCACTGTCCGGTGCGGGGGCGGAAGGCGCCCCAATCCAACGAAGATAATATTGTGATACACCCAGCGCACAGGTGGACCACTCCTTGCCATATTACTAATGGACCGCATCACATACGATACGAGCATATTTCCCTATGGCTCTAACCTTGGTGCCAGTACAATATGAACCGTTAATAGATAAAGTGATTTTTTAATGATCTCGAACTGGACAATGGCAAAGAAAAATTGTTTAGGAAGATTGAGAAGTTGTTTTCGTTGGGCTCTGTACCTTTATATGGGAAGAAAAAGACAAGATCGAAAAACCGATCTTCAATTTGCCGCTCCGGTATGGAATATGATTAGGTGCACTGTGCTTAACAGTTGTGGTTGGGAGATCTCTCTGAGATACGTTTTGTTTTTGGTATGTGGCTTATATATACTCATTACGGAGATTCTGGTATTGAATATCTCTTCGGATTCAAATAACATCCATTTTTAGAGCCATTAATTGTTTTTGATGGGAATGCGATAGCGAATTAACTTTATTGAAGAGTAGAAGGAAGAAATCTTTGAACAAAAGCCTGATTTGGTTATGCAACAAACTTCATCTGATTTTGTGCATAGAGAATATATAATACCTAGAGTCACGACTTTGTCATTGCTTTTTTTCCAACAGCTTTTCTGCTCTATTTTCTACTCTTATAAATAAAGCAGTGAGTAGATGAGCAGAAAAGCATTGTACAAAAAAAAACAGTGAGTAGAATAGCAATGAGCAAATAAGCAGTGAGCAAAACAGCAGTGAGCATTGAGCAAAATAGCAATGATAATGAACAGAAAAGTAATGAGCAGGGTGACAGTGTGCCTTTGAAGTGAAGATTTTCTCAACAACAAACAAAAAAAAAACACAATATTCAGATAAATAAATCTGCACTCTATTCTCCACTTAAAATCAATACCGAATATGGATCATTCAATAAAGCATTGAGGTATTATTCCAGGGTTCTGCTCATTGCCATCCTGCTCACTACTTTTCTGTTCATTGCTATTCTGCTCACTGCTTTCTTGCTCACTGCTCAGTGCTATTCTGCTCACTGCTTTTCTGCTCACTGCTATTCTGCCCACTGCTACTCTGCTCACTGCTATTCTGCTCACTGCAAATCTGCTCACTGCAAATCTGCTCACTGCTCATTTAATCACTGAGCAGTTTAAAGAGCAGTGAGCAGAATAGCAGTAACATTGAAAAGCAATCACTCCTGCTCACTGCTCAGTGGAATAGCAGAGTGATTAATAGCAGCTATCGCAATAGCTGCCTCACCACTGATCAGTTGCAGTAAATACATGGGGTTGTATAGGAGCAAACCACACCAAAGAAGACAAACAGTCCCGGACAAAATGTCGACGCCTAAAAGTACACACCATCTTATGAAGAACCACAGACCAAAGAGAACAAGACAAACAAATAGATTTCGACAAACGGACATGTCGGTAGCTCATACTTGGATTTGTATTTTATTGCGATATTTCTTGTTGTATTTTGTGCAATTTGGTATGGATGTTGTTGTTAGGGTAAAAAGACTTTGTAAAAGAGAAATTAAGAAAAAAGAAGAGATTTATTTTGTGTGAATGTTTGTGGTTTCAAAGAAGTGTGCATGAAAACTCGACTAAAATGTCTTCGTATGTATGTATGTAAATTGTATATACGCATGTAATTCCAAAATGTGTCTGCAGATTATACAGTAGGGACGCTCTCCACGTGGTTCATTTTTGTTTACACTTTTGGATCCCGTTAGGTCTCACGTCTCACGTACACGAGAAATAGACGGCAATGCATGTATACTGTATATTATACACATGAAATTCCAACAGTTTGTCTGATTCCCGATAAATGTGTTTGTGCCATTCATCGAGGAATAAAGAAGCAAAATAAAATCAAGGGAAAACGCAACCTATTTTTTTTTTTTCAATTTTTATCTTCTTTGTTTGTCCGCTGGCAAAACACACCGAATGCGACAAGGACAAAATATTTTGTCCTTGTCGTCTTCGGTGTGGGGTGAAGTACGACACGATTTTTTGTCGTGCGACAGGCAAACAGTTTGTACGCTTCGGTTTGTGGATAGCCTTAAATATCAATCCAATTGTAAATTCCAACCTGAAATTGAATTATTTAATTTATAGATCAGGTTCGGTGCATTGGTGAACTCTTTTGTTTTCTTAAGGAGACAATTAATAGCACTTGACGAGAGATTGGGACGAATTGGGTTGATTTTTTCTAGTGCTATCGAGAACACAAAGGTGCAGTAAGATTTGTTTGTTGTTTTGAATATTTATCTGATTTGGGAGGGAAAAAGATGATATTATGTATCGATTTTAGTGTGATAATTTGTACTAGAAGAATTGATATTTGTTTAATTTGAAAAGAAAAAAATCTTAAAAGTTTAATACGTTATCAACTATCACCGAAAATAACTATAAGAATTTTATTCATTAAACACACGCTTATCAGTTCTTCTTTTGAGGGGAGAGATAAACGATTTCATTACCTAAATAGTTTTTTGAAGTAGATCTTCCTTTTTAGCTACTACCTCAAAGCACAATTCAATTTTCATCTATTTTTAACTTGAGAATACCCAACAAAGCTTCGTCAAATTTATTTATCCAGGCAGTTTGGTCCCTGTTTACATGTGTCTAGTTTCGTACTTGAAATAACTCAAGGTCCTTGTGACATCCAACGGCCATGAACCCCCTTCATTGATATTTCGCAACAATTTTTCTGTCGTTAGCATAGACTGGGGTTAAATTTCAATATATCGTCGCAACGGTCTTCGTTTCGTAGTCTGAATCTTTTAGAAGACTGATCACATCGAACATCATTCTTGTAGCGATCTCAACTTCTCATTCTCAACTACGATGACTCTGACGTCTGATATATTTCCTCATTGTCATAACGGACTTCATTGGAGATTATTAGGCACGACCGAAAAGATATCTGGAGACCCCTATCGATTTTGACTGTGGCGGTTTTGTAGGTTAATTTTCTTTTAAAACATTCGTAACATCCACGTACGTATTCCTCATCTAGTGGTCCAATTCAATGTAAGATCGTCAGATCGTTAGAACATCCTGTTTGCTATCATACGTCAAGCGCAACTTGGCCAATCTTTGTGGTGATTGAACAGAAGATTCCTGACGACTTGTGGAAATCACGTAGTAAGTTTTATAAAATCTAGCCCTGATAAGGCCTGAATTCACAGTATCAGGCATGCTAGGATATCTACTTATTCTACCCGAGATGATCCTCTTGTCTAGAATGGCATTTAAATCTCCCAAAGATCTTGACGAGGAGCAAGTATTAGGTGTCTTCATTTCCTCAGAAGATGCATTAGCTCAGGTGAACTCAATTGGTAAGCTGAGCGTTGAATCTGACAATTCTGAGGTGCTTATGAATTCAGTTAAAAATAAAGACTTTCATCCATTGTCCAGTCTACTTACTATGCTTTGTGCCGCTGCCGGTCGCACCAACCGCCCCAAACTCAAAACATTCAACACATTTGAATAAGAAGAACATAAATGCACAGTTTTAGCTCTCATTAAAATCTCGTATGGGGTGACGGGCATCGCAAGGGATTGCGCTTATATCAGTATTTTCCTCGAGTTAACGCCCCGTTTATGACTTTTTGCTTCCGCTCTCATCTAATAACCAAACGGGGAAAGGTTCTTTTTTCTTGTTTCTTTCATTTTACCATTACCAAAGCGATGCAAAGTGAATTTACCAACAAAAGATGGACGACTATCTGACAAATATGATGCCCTATGCTGTAAATCTACAATTGCTAGCGCAACCGCTTCATCGTTGTGGTGGGTCCTTTTTGAGAAACAGAGAGAAACAGGCAGCACCTTGTACAAGATCACTGAGGCCGATTATTGTAATCTCGATGCGATAAGGACGAATAGAGTCATGTACCGCGGAGATGAAAAAAAAACCTTTGGCGGATCGCGAGTCGCTCACTTGCGATGGGAGAGTCTCAATGGTTTTTTGTTTATACATGTGTTGCTTACTAATTGTTTGTTGTTGTTTTCACATGAATTGATTGTTCATATGGAAAAATGATGTTGGTACCATCGGTCGTTTAAGCGGGAGGAACGGTCAGATTCAGGCGAACATCGCTGGATGAATGACTACAAAGTAATAGTATAAAAAAGCCAAACTTTTTTCTGGGCTTCTTCTATAGTGACGAACACTTCAGTGCTGATATGATCTTATGCTTAATTCTTCTCCTTCCTTCCTGCAATCCTCAAAAGGACCCAGAAATATCGGGATACATATATGAAACTGATAAAATAACGATGTGGTTTAATTATAAAGATATATTTGAATGTTTATTCAATGAAGTTATAATTTGAAGTAAAGTAAAAAGTAAGAAAAACTTTCTTAAATACTATGTTGAATGAAATATTTCACACAGAGAAAATAATAAAATATAGCTAAGTTAAACATTAACAAGTATCAAATTAGTATTCTAACACCGCCTCTTAATTTGGACGTGTAATGTAAAACAAAATGCTAACATTTAATCTAAAAAAAAAAAAATTAGAATTTCGATTAATAGAGATTGAATTCATACATAAGAGGAGAAATATTAATAGTTATATAATGCAAAGTGTGAAACTAATTAAAATAAATTTAAATTAATAATTAATAAATTTTACAAACAAATATTAACGTTTTGATTATAAAAGATTTAAGTTTGATCGATGTTTTTGAAATAGAACTTTGCCGAGACCTTTTGTCATGATATCAGCAATTTGATCATTTGATGGAATATATTTCAATTTAACTTCTTTGTTGACAATAGCTTCTCGAATAAAATTGTATTTCACATCTATATGCTTCATTCGTTTATGTTGACATGGTTCTTCTGCTACCTTGATACGAGATTGGTTATCTTCATATATTGTTGTTGGTGAATTACAAGAATGACCAAGTTCTTTTAATAAAGAGCGTAACCATTTTGCTTCACAAATGCACTTTGCCAAGGCCAAATACTCAGCTTCAGTAGAAGAAAGACTGACAGTTGGTTGCTTCTGTGATAGCCAGCTTATGGTATTTCCTTATACTTTGAACACATATCCCGATGTTGATTTACGATCGTTCTTGTCTCCAGCCCAATCAGAATCGGCGTATCCAATCAAAATTTCGGTGTCAGCGTTTCTACGATAAGACGTTTTAAGTTCTTGCGTTCCTTGAATATAACGCAAAATTCGTTTCGCATACATAAAATGTTCATCGGTACAACAGTTTTGAAATTTGCTGAAATAATTGGTTGAAGAACAAAGATCTGGCCGAGTTGTCTGAGTAGCATATGTTAAACAACCAATAAGCTCTCTATATGGTTTACTTGTTAAAATTTTAGAATCATCCTTTTGTAAATTTAGACCATTTTCTAAAGGTGTCATAGCTGGTTTACAATCACTCATGTTGAATTTCCTTAAAACGTTCTTCAAATAACGCATCTGGCTCAAGGAAACTGTATCCTTCCCGAATTCAACATGCATTCCAAGGAAAGAGTTAATTTTACCAAGATCCGTCATTTCAAAATCTTTCGAGAGTTTCTTTTTAACATTTTCAATTGTTTCAGTATCGACGTATAGAAGAATATAACAAATTACCTCTTTTCCAAAATGAACATACAAGCATGGATCCGATTCACAACGAGCAAAGCCAAATTTACGGATGGATTCATTGAAACGTTCATTCCACATTCGTGATGCCTGTTTCAGTCCATATAAAGACTTTTTAAGCTTACATACCATGGACTTATCTGTAATGAATCCTTCAGGTGGTGTCACATAAATATTCTCTTTGAGATTTCTATTCAAAAAGGCACATTTTACATCCATTTGATGAACTTCATATTGAAAATGATTAGCAATAGATAATAATACACGAAAAGTCGTTAATTTGGCTGTCGGTGAATATGTTTCGTTGTAGTCGAA
>CAKKXW010000001.1:84264995-84285987 GCA_920937365.1 Sphaerophoria rueppellii
CAGAAAATTCATAGATTCTTGTGTGATTTGCTTGGTGGCCAAGAGACCATCTGGAAGAAAGCAAATTGCTTTACATCCTATCGACAAAAAACCAATACCTTTTCATACAATACACATTGATTGCATGGGTCCATTTGCAGAAAAAACAGAAGGAGTTGACCGTTATGTACTCATGATAATTGATGCATTTACCAAATTCATAGTGTTACGTTCGTTAAAAACCTTACAGACCTTAGAAACAATACAATGTATGAATGATTTTATCGCGTTATTCGGAGTACCTCTCAAAATTGTCAGTGACAAGGGAACAAATTTTACAAGTGATGATTTAAAAAAAATGTGTTTATCATATGGTATTGAACATCATATGATTGCTCCAGGTGTAAGCAGAGCAAACGACCAAGTAGACCGATATGTTGACACAGTTGCAAATCTCTTGAGAACGAATTTTGAAACAAACTTAGAATGGACAACTTATCTAAGTCGAATACAATTGGCATTGAATACTACAATTAACAAGACTACTAAGTTATCGCCCTTGAATTTGCTCAATTAAATTTAGAACCTGAATTTGACGATATATCTGCAATAAGAGAATTAGCTGATAAAAACATAAAAAAAAATGCAATTAAAATGAAAGTAAGATTCGATTGCAATAAAACTAAACCGACACGCTTGGAAATTGGCACAAAAGTTGTGTACAAAAGCAGTCAAATTAGAAAGTCCAAATTAGATGTCCAATACCAAGGAATATTTGAAGTAGTAGGGATTTTACCGTATGATCGCTATAAGCTGAAGAGAGGGAATTCAAGCACAATTATTACAGCATCTCGGGAATTCCTTAAACCAATAATTGTAATCGGGGCATTCTCAACGTAGCTTTTCTAGAGGAAGGTGTGGTAGTAAATCCTCCCTAGACATCTTAGGCCCTTAAAGACTTGCTCCTTTCATATATTTATTTATTTATTTATTTTCTAAGTATGTATGACATTCTGATTCTGTGTTGGAAGTAATAATCACTTTTGCCACCTCAAAACCACCACACGAAACCTATGATTTGACGAGGAGTTCCTCCGAATACGCAGCTGAACAAGAGGCATTAACAGTGGCACTGCAAAAAATTAATAATAAAAATGTTAGTAATAAGAAATCACGCGAGCTCTCCAAACTAGAAACAAGTGTCGAACATCGACTGCTCATTAAGAAAAAGTAGGAATGTGAGCAGCGCTCACCGCGGAATGCGATTTGCAAGTTATACGAAAAGGTTCTGAACACAGTAAGTGTAGACAAATATGGAAATCAAGCTCTTTAACGTAACGGTGATAAAAAATATCAAAATCTACCTACCTAACCTACCTTAGTCCTACGGAGCCACTGGGGCAGACGGCCTAGCTGCCGAGTTGTTTAAATAAGAAGCAACAGGAGATGATTTGATAAGGAGTATGCACTTGCATACCTACACTATTTGGTCGAAGGAATAAGTTTGCCCGAAGAATTGATTTTCGGTTACAAGTATCGTATGCCCAATCATCAAAAAAGGAGATCGCAGATCCCTAAAGAGGCATAAGTCACCTAAAGGTCTATAGTACTCTGTGAACGTTTGAATTTTTCCTCAATTTCTTATCAGTGTGGCTTCGAAACCATAAAGTCCACCATCAAATATTCACTCTCAATCAGATATTGGAAAGGTTAGGTTGGAACGGCTGTCTGGATATTGTTGACTCAATTAGGTTCTAAGGGTCCATCATTTTGATAACACTATGCAAAGTTTCTCATGGGAGAGATGTTGAGAACTTAAGCAAACCATTTTGTACTTTTTATGAAATGGGAGAGGTATCTTATGACGATTGTGATGCTTTTTTCCCTTTGCAGCTAAGGTAGAACTCGATGCGTCATGAGGACCAAAACGTCCTCAACAGCCTCTGTCTACCAAGTCCTACTCTCACCTTCAGGTGGTGACCACCAGGTGTCTAGTACCTCAGCTAGTGATAGGGTGAAAACCCTTACAGAAGGCTTTGGCTACAGCTAACGAGAGTGGGCGGGGAGAATGTTTTCCACTGAGGCTCTACTCTTTTTTTCACGCAGCAGTGAAAGTATTCATAGGATGCAGTCAACGGTGGCGTTTAAAATTTCTATTAGGTTGAACTACTCAGTGAACACGGGCTACATCGACATATTTGAAGCTCTGGCCGATAAGGAGCGGTTTATACGGCTCTTTGCCCTTGGAGTTAAAATAAGGACCTGGCCATCTAGGCTGGGGATCGTGCTTTGTGCTTTGGCCAATCAATTAAAGAAAAGCTTGTTGCGAAGGAACAACAAGCCTCGAATACGGACGGAGAGATTTGGGTCTGTACGTGGAATGTTAGGTCCCTTAACAGACCACGTGCAGCGGAACAACTAGCGGAGGCCCTTGAACGTTATAAGGCGGATATAACCACCATCCAGGAAATGCGATGGGATGGGCCGAGAAAAAGGAGGATGAAAAACTACGATATCTACTACGGCGAAAGCTACAGAGAACAACACCAGCATCTGTTTGGATGAGGCTTTGTCGTTGTAGGCAGGCCTAGGCAGCATGTCCTAAGTGTTAGAGCTGTCAACGAGTGTTTCATGACAATCCGTATAAACGCTAAATTTGGCAACATAAGCCTTATATACTCTCACGCTTCCACAGAAGAGAAAGATGGCGACACCAAAGACAAGTTCTACGAGTTCGACAAGACATACGAGCAATGCGCTAGCTTCGACATTAAAATCGTTTTAGGAGCTTTTAATGCCAAACTAGGAAGAGAAGCCATCTTTAGTGGAACAGTCGGAAAACACAGCCTGGACGAAAAAAAAACCTAAGGTAACGCCTTATCGATTTTGCAGCGGGGCGAAACATAGAAGTAGCAAGTACGCGTTTTCCACATATCAACATCCCCAATTGGACCTGGTGGTCTCCAGACTAATCAACTATCAACCAGATTGATCATATTGCGATGGACGCAAGACACTCTTCAAGCATTAATGATGCCCTTCCGAGGGGCCAACATCGACACAGACCACTGCCTCGTTGTAGCCAAGGTAGTGCATCAGATATCTCGACCAAAGCCAAAAACAGGAAGTGCTAGAAGAAAGTATGACGTCGGACGGCTACTATTGCAAGAGATCGCCAGATCCTTTTCCGATCGACTGTCAAGTAACCTCATGAGAAGTCCACAGAATTGCCTGGAAGCATTTATGGATGCTGTCTCTGATGTGCTCGGTTTCACTCGGCCACCAAAACAAAACTCCTGGTTTGATGAATGCAGGCATATACATGCAGTCAAGCAAGAACCATGTACAACAGTGCTGCACAGGAGGACGAAATCAGCTCGGGAGCTCTACGAGCAGAGGAGGAGAGAAGAACACAAGCTTTTCAGAAATAAAAAGAGAGAGCATGAAAAGCGATCTAGGATGTTGAGGGACTAAAAACAGGAATGCGGTTCGGAAGTTTTAACAAGAGGTAAAACGAATGACTCAAGGATACCGAGCACGAACTGAAGTCTGTCAAGACCAACAAGGAAATTTCGTAGTAGAGCCACAAATTCCGCTGTCATGTAGATTTACCATTGAATGAAGACGACGCGACGCAAGCCAATATTTCCGTTTACCCGACCTTGAAGAAGTGAAGATAGCAATTTTTATCATAAAAACAACAAAGCTGCGGGAGCTGACGGCATCACTGCCGAACTCTTCAAAGCAGCCGGGTGATAACTTGGTTAGGAGCATGCACCATCTGTAGTATATGGTCGGAAGAGATCCTGCTTGTTGAATGGAACCTCAGCATTGTTTGCCCGATCCTGAAGAAAGGAGACCCTATAAACTGCACCAACTACAGAGGCATCAGTCTCTTAAACATCTTAAGAAAAAGGCTTCTTTAATATCATGCTGGAAACAATAGTGCAGAGTTCTCACGTCAACACTAGAGGCAATTTCTTCCAGAAGTCCGTGCAACTACTTGCCTACGCTGATGACATTGATATGATAGGGAGAACGCAGCGTGATGTCAATAGAGCTTTTGCGAGCATACAATCAGAGGCTACAAAAATGGGTTTAGCGGTCGATGAGGGCAAAGCAAAGTATACGCTGTCACCAAGAAGACGCAAATTGTATCGAGGTAGTAAGGGACTTTGCATACCTTGGCTCCACTATCAACTAGGACAATGACATCAGCTCCGAAATCAGAAAGAGAATAACTTGCTAATCACTGTTTCTTCGGGCTAGAAAAACAATTGAGTAGAAAACCCCCTCAAAGCAGCAGGCGACGAGCTAGATAGGAGCATGCACCAAATCATCTGTAATATATGGTCAGAGGAGTGGAATGGAACCTCAGCATTGTTTGCCCGATCCTGAAAAAGGGAGATCCTCTAAGCTGCGCCAACTTTACAGGAATAATTCTACTAAACATCGCCTACAAGATCCTCTGTGTCGTAATATGTGAACGTCTGAAGCCTTTCATCAACAATCTGATTGGTCCTTATCAATGACGCTTCACACCAGGAAAGTCAACCATCAACCAAATTTTCACGTTGCGGCAGATCCTAGAAAAGACCTAACTCCAAATCGATACCCACCACCATCGATTTTAAGGCCGCGTATGACAGCATCTACAGAGACGAACTGTATAAAGCTATGTCTAATTTTGGCGTCCCTGCCAAGCTCGTTCGCTTGTGCAAAATGACGATGGAGAACTCACGCTGCTCCATCAAGGTTGGCAACGAGCTTACGGAATCTTTCGACGTCAAAAAAAGATTCAGATAAGGCGATGCACTGTCATGCGATTTCTTTAACATCGTTCCTGAGAAGATAGTGCAGAACTCCAACGTCAACACCAGAGGCACTATCTTCCAAAAATCTGTTCAACTTATCGTATACGCTGATGATATTGATATAATGGGAAGAACACAGTTTAATGTCAATGGCGCCTTTGTGAGAATTGAGACAGAAGCGGCAAAAATGGGTTTAGCGGTAAATGAGGGAAAAACGAAGTATATGCTGTCTTCGAGGAAGGACAACCAACACCACATACAACTTCGAGGTAGTAGAGGAGTTTGTCTACCTAGGCTCCGCTATAAATACGGGCAGTAACACCAGCGCCGAGATCAGACGAAGAATAACTCTTGCATATTTCTTTGGGCTAAGAAAGCAATTGAGTGGAAAACTGTACAACACACTCATCATCCCAGTCCTGTGCAGAAGCATGGACACTGACAAAATCGGATGAAAGTGCCTTAGGCTGTTTCGAGAGGAAAGTTCTTCGGGTCATCTTTGGCCCCGTGTGCATTGAACAGCGAACTTTTCGGGTTGTACAACGACATGGACCTAGCCAGAAGGGTCAAGGTCCAGAGACTGAGATGGCTCGGTCATTTAGAGTGAATGGACACCAATGCTCCGGCCCGGAAAGCCTTCGACACTATTCCCGAGGGACGTAGGAGGAGAGGAAGACCGCGACTCAGGTGGCGCACTCAAGTGGATGAGGACCTCAATCAACTTGGAGTGCAAAACTGGAGACGACTAGCTAAGGACCGAGCTAGCTGGTGGAGACTGTTGATTGAGGCCCAAGTCCACAACGGACTGTAGCGCCACCTTAAGTAAGTAAGTAAGAAAAACCCCCTCTCGAACAACAAAGGTGATGCTCTATAAGACACTCATTATTCCCGTCCTGCTATATGGTGCAGAAGCATGTACCCTGTCAAAACGCATGAGAACGTCCTAGGCGGGGTCGAGAGAAAAGTTCTACAAAAGATCTATGGTCCTCTGCATAAACGGTGAATGAAGGAGAAGATTTAACCACGAATTTTAGGGGCTGTACAGCGACACTGACCTAGCTGAAAGAGTGGGGCCCCAAAGACTCAGATGGTTTGGTCACGTGGAGAGAATGGAAACCAATACTCCGGCCCGTAAGGTCTTCGAGAAAGACGAAGGGTTTTGCACTTGGCATTTCACATGAAACTGTTATTTAAATCAATCCAACACTCAACTAGACAAGTCCATCGATACAGCGTCTACAAACTGCCAGAAAAAAATGCAGAGGGGTGTGGAGCAACATTTGCTCCAACGACAAAAGAAATGCTCTAAAACTGAGCATCTGAAAAGAAATGTGCAAGGAACTTCGATAGCCGCAATATTACTTTCTACTTTTTGACTTCGGTAAAGCATTTGACTCTGTTGAGCACGAAACTATATAACCTTCATTGATAAAGAATAATTTTACCACGTTATGCCATCTGGGCACCCGCATTTTAAATAGTCCACAAACGGAACTTCCGGTTCTTTGCTTCTTCCAAAAACAGATGAATAAAAGGAACGCCGTTTTACTGTTGATGCATGAGATTTTCAATTTTGCAACCTCAACAAGGAGAAAGGTTCACATGTACACTAAGCAAGGTCCGATAAAAACTATTAACATTGTATGCAAACCTTACGACCATCAAATTCTTGATAAAGAAAATTGATAACCCCGAATAAGGTATCCCCAAAGAAAATCTCAACATGTCCCCCATTTTCAGACACAGAATCAGATGAAGTTTGTTACACAACCAAATCAGGCATTCATTCAAAGACTTCTTCCTGCTACTCTTCACTAAAATATTGGCTATCGCATTTTCATCGAAAACAATCAGTGGCTATAAAAACTGTTATACAGAGCTTTGCTATGTCTAAAAACATAAAACGTCATTTGAATCCAAAGACACATCCAATACCAGAATCTCCCTAATGAGTAATTATAAGCCACATTCCAAAAACAAAACTTATCTCAAAGGGATCTTCCAACCACAACTATTAAGCGCAGTGCACTTAATCATATTCCATACCGGAGCGGCTGATGGAAGATCGCATCGTCTCTTTCGACCCATGTTAAGGTATAGAGCCCAATGAAAACAACCTCAATCTTCCTTAACAATCTTACTTTGCCATTGTCCAGCTTCGAAATCACTAAAAAATCACTTCATCTATTAACGGTTCATATTGTAGGTACTGGCACCAGAGTAAGATCCATGCGGATGAAGTGCTCGTATGCGATGCGGTAGTGGTATGACAAGGAAGTAGTTCACCTGTGCGCTGGATGTATCGTTATATTATCTTCGTGGGATCGGCCGTTGAAGACGCCGCCGCTTCCGCGCTCACGATGAGATTTTTCATAATCACCAGTGCTATGGCCTGATAGTTTTTTTTTGTTTTCGAGCAGCTCCAGCACCTGATGAAAATCAATAGGAACTTTGTTCTTATGGACTCGCGAAGATGGTAGGCGCATTTTTTTGTTTGGGGTTGGCAAACCACTTTTATGGGCAAACTTATGCGGTCAAGTTTTATGACTTGAAGAACAGATTCCCATGTTTGGCAATGCATCTCTTCTGTTGCAAAAGCTGTTAGTGTTTTCGATGGGACATGGAAAGCAAGGCGGAACCTATCTGCGGTCCCTTTCGAAAATTGTTGTCGCCTGTTCGCCACAAAACGATTTTATCTCGTAAGCCATCAATTGCCGAGATAAAAGCCAATTTCATGTGAAACAAATGAGTCCGAGCACACACCGTCCGTCGCACAAGTTCGGCATCGAACGCGTCTGCACTTTGTGAAAATTAACTCTTGTCGAATCCAGGCTAATGGTCAGCCAGCGGGAGAGCACTAAATCGACTTGAAGTAAATCCCCTGTGCGGCCGACATACAGCGAGAGCGACATCAGGTGGCGATCTTTATGGACCAAGTTGTTGAATAAATTGTAATTCTACAAACACGAGAATTAGTGCACATGCAAGTCAGCTAACCGCAACAATACTGTAACAAGGTTGTTGTGGTGAGTGCTCTATTTGGTAGGCGATCACCATAAATGGGCTGATGGCTTAATTCCATAGCCGGGTAATGTTAATTTTCTTACACGTTTTTCTAGTGTTTGGGTAAGAATTTGGAGTTGTTGTGTCGGGCTTCGGACATGGAATTCCTCTTCGTCGGACAGTTGATTGAAATTGGAATGGATTTCGAGAAATTGATATAGAATAAGGGCGACCCAATGTTGAGTTCTTGTAGAGTGGTTACATTAAGACTAACCACGAGAGGAAGTTTTTTCTTCAAGCAATTGTTTCCCATTTAACCGATAGTTTACGCAGCTTACTCCAAAAATCGGTAGACTTCCACCTTCATACTGATTTCCTCACTGATTGTATTGAGAGTAGAACAAGCACAGTTCCAGGGACAATGTGTGCAAAAATAAGTTCTTTTCTTACACGTTCAACCTGTTTTTATTGATGGTAATCATTTTCTCAACAGAATATCATTCCAATGTTTTCATTAGACGTCTCAGCTCTTAAACACCTTCCATTTCTCAGCGACTGCACTTTGACCATGTTGCCTCCTCAGGTTGCACTCCAACTCAAAGTACTGTTTGCTGTTCTGCCGACGATGACATATTCCATTAAAAAAATGCAAAATTTTCAAACATTTGACAGAAAGTAATTTCTCATTTTCCAAAAGCAAGCAGCCGAGACCGAATCTAGGTCTGGGAGGCAAAGTATAGTCTTTCGTCCTTGCAAAGCGCATCCAAAAGACCTTGATGACATTTGCTAGCACTGTTTGTTGTGCTGCGGTAGAGATTTCGCTGTGTATCGTCATTTTCAGTGATGATGGCTGGCTGGAGTGCGCCGGCGCAGTGGCATAAGTCACTTGATGCTGCTGTAGCACTGGGAGACTACATCGTTTGTTATTAATGAACTGTCACAATGACTGAATGTTAGCTGCAAGGCAAATATAAATACTCGTAATATTGTTGCCACCACAGCAGCTACTTTGCAGAGGAGGCATGCATATGGATACATCGAAATCAAATCAAGAATTATGTTCATTTTTTTTTTTTTTTTTGCTCTTAAACAAAATGAAAATTTTCAAATGGTGACAGAGAAAAAAGCCAACATCTGGCCTGAGACGTGGGACTCCAGTGCCAGAGGCCCCGAGAGAGTGAGATTGTGCAGTAGACCGTTTGGTGGTAGGTGATACCTTCAAAGGTGATGCAACTTTTGCAGTAACATGCAGCTCTCTGACAGGATCATTAATAATTTTCTTATTAACCAAATGATAATAATGTGAGTGGTTGGAGTAATCTATCTTTTCTGGGGTTATTGAAGACACAAAACAAAGACACAAATTTTGAAATACAAGTCGGTTAAAATTATGTTACCAATATTATTAAATGGCCGCCTCGGAATTTTCCGCAGAATGGGATTCTTTTTTATTTTTTTCGCGCGTTATCTAAGCCAAAACTTGAGTAATATTAGTTTTAAATGCGTCTTGAGTTCGGGGACTATTCGCTAACGGTGGCAAAACGAATGATTTTGGTGGCCAATAGACGTCACCAAAACTTGAAATTACGCTACCAGGAAACTTCTCACGCAATAATAAATTGGTCCTGTTTTATTGCCTTGCTGCCTCGTCCTGTTGGAACCAAATATCGTCCAGGTCACGATCTTCAATCGCTGGCCAACAAAAATCTGTTATCATTCGACCATATCGTTCTGAAATGACTGTAACTAGGGCTTCACGATATTCGATAAAAATATCGGTATCGTATCGTATCGTATCGGAGGTCGATACGATAATCGACACGATATCCAGTACCTGCGATACCGATATCGATACGATAAATGTGTTTATAAAATTGTCGATACTAAATTATCGCCGATAAGCACTGGCCGATAATAATTATCGAATATATCGTATCGACTGAAAGAATTCTATTTTCGATACTGCGTACGCAAAATTCGAATTTTCTTTCAATAGCATTTACTAATAGTAGTTTACTTGCAGTAATAAACATATTTGATTGTTTTTTTACGTGTTCGCTCGTGCTTTCATTGTCGATCGTCTTTTGTAAGAACCCGATGAACATCGATACTAGAACGAAACGCGTCATTTGTTTTCGAGACATGTTAGTAACCGGTTGATTATCATTTCATATACCTAATAGGTGGTTGAAAGGTTGTCTTCATCTATAGTCATATATATATAAATGCACCTATAAAAATAAAGTCTGTTAGGGGTTGGAATATCAAGCCTAAACCAGAAAAACAAATTACGCGAAAAGGTACACCGTTCTATATTTTTCTCTTAGAACGGTGATGCGATTGTGAGCTTTTAACAAATGTCAATTTAAAATTGGGGGTTCGGATAGTCTATAATCAAATAAAATAAATTTTTAATAGCTTGCGTTTGACTTTTTGCCTCGCTTTAATAGTAATGAAATTTTGTTTCTTATTTCGATATTTTATCGAGTATCGTGTCGGTATCGTATCGAATTCGATAACGATACGATAAATTTGTCTTAAAATTATCGCCGATATCGATACGATACGATAAAATAATTTGTTATTCGATACGATACCGATACAATCGAAAAATATCGGTATCGTATCGTATCGTGAAGCCCTAACTGTAACAGTCCGCACATTGGCATCTTCGAAGAAATACAGAAGCATGACACATTTCAACCATAGAGCAAACCAAACAGTCACAACAGTCTGAGTTCCACATAGCGCAATTTTGTATGTTTACATACCCAGCGAGTTTGATATGTGCCTCATCATTTTGATTGGTTCATATTGATAAATGGCAAACATGCAACAATGACATTTGACAGATGACAATTAAGTTGACACCTATAAGCCGCCAATGCTACTAACTCGAAACCACGAAATAACTGAGCCTTTTTTATCGCTAATTTTTTCTGTAATTTTCTTTCTCTGACTCTATCTGAACTTATAAACACTTGCTAGCTTTGCAATTTTGACATCCGTCTGAGGTGCCTGAGTCATGAGCATGACACAAGAAAAGTAACAAAAATACATCCATGGCCCATTGATAGATCGATCGTCCTTCACTCATTGTAGACAGAAAGATCGTTAACTCTTCTCAAAATGGAGTGCCTAGGCCCCAAAACTTACTTACTAATGGTGACGCTACAGTCCAGGTCGGACCAGGGTCACATCCAACAAAGGTCTCTAGCCAGCTCGGCCCCTAGCTAGCTGTCTCCAGTTTCACACGCCAAGTTGGTTCAGGTCCTCTTACACCTGTGTGCTTCACCTGAGTCGCGGTCTTCCTCTTCTGCGCGGTCCTTTTAGGTTGGATTCGAAAACTTTACGAGCCGGGGCATTATTTTCCATTCGCTCTACAAGACCCAACCATCTAAGTCGTTGGACCTTAACCTTTCTGGCTAGGTCAGTGTCGCTGAATAGCTCGTACAGTTCTTGATTGAATCTTCGTCTCCGTTCTCCATTTATGCATTAATGCAGGCAGGACCAAAAATCACTCGAAGAATTTTTCTCTCAAAGCAGCCCAAAGCGTTTTAATCGGATGTTGTCATGGTCCATGTCTCTGCACTATATATTAGCACTGGGATGATGAGGGTTTTGTAGAAAGTCACTTTAGTTGTTCGGGAGAGGACTTTACAACTCAATTGCCTTCCAAGTCAAAAGAAGCAGCGATTGGCAGGAGTGATACATCGTTTGATTTCAGCGCTGGTGTTGTTGTCTACCGCGAAGTAAAATCTGCCTATGCTGAAGTTTCCTCCACGATGTTGATGTTGGTTGTTTTTTCTTGTTGACAGCATTTACTTGGTCTCTCCCTCGTTATCCGCTAGACTCATCTTCCTGGCCTCCGTCGCAAGACTCATGAACGCTTCACTGACATCACGCTGTGTTCTTCAAATTATGAAATTATGTCAATGTCGTCTGCGTATCCTTGTAGCTGTATACGGGCTTTGGAAAGACTCAGCGTCTGTTATTTACGTTGGAGTTCTGCACAGTCTTTTCAGGAATGTTGAAGAAATCGCATAACAGCGCATCGCCTTGGCTAAAATCCTTTTTGACATCAAATGCATCCGGTCCGTTAGGTTTTTTCCGACCATGATGGAACAGCGTGAATTTTCCATTGTCATCTTACACAGACGAACGAGTTTTTTTGGGATGCCAAAACTAGACATTGCTCTATATAGTTAGTCTTTACAAACGCTGTCATACGCGGCCTTGAAATCGATGAAAAGGTGGTAGGTATCGATTTGATGTTCCAAGTTGATCAGAATACCCACATGTTGATGTTTCTAGACTGTCCACAACACTTGCAAGACTGTATGATACATTCGCTTCAGGTTTTATAGTTGGAGGAGGATCAATTATTGCTACAGCTCCTTGTTGACGAAATGGTTCTGTTTGTGCCGAAATCATGTGCCTAGAGGACGAATTTCCACGATTAATTTACGCCGGCCGATAAGCTATATATTTTGGTAAAAATAATTCGAGTATTTTGTCTCTTTATCAACGACTGAATAGCTTGACTGTGTAGGTAGTTCATGAAAATAATATCTGTTTTAATTCTCGATAATTTGAATCTAGTTAGGTTAGGTTAGGTTATATGGGCTGACGGTTGATTTTGTTACCATCACACTTAGATCAATATAGATCCTTTGTGATACCCTGAAGTATTGTAACTTCTGAAAAAGTGATTTAACCTATGAATTCTATGGTTGGTCGAGCCATTTGGTGGACTTGACAAAGTTCAGGAGGCGATTGCCCGGGAGTTCAGATAATTCTTCTAGTTGATTAAAGAAATAGTTGCCTAAAAATTTTAATCTAGTACGGCAGAGTGCTGGACAGTGGCATAGGAAGTGAGCTTTGTTTTTGTGCTCTTCCTCATCGCCGCAGCCTCTACATATGTCATCTGTACTAAGCCCCATCTTCTTTTTGTGGTAGCCGAGTAGATTATGTCCAGTTATCACACTTATGAGGGATCTTAGGGACGTTTTTTTGAGAAGTAAAATCTTATCAGATTTTTTCTTGTCATAATAAATAAGGCCAGAGTTTCCTGGTGTTATTGCAGGTTTCTAGTAAGTTCCATCTATCATTTGCTTTTTGAATGATATTTTTACTGATATTTTTACTGATATTTCTTTTTAATTCGCATTGAGGGATTCTGATGTTATGGTCTATGAGAGAGGGATCAAGTACCGACTGTTCTCTTGCAAGCTCATCCGCTTTTTCGTTTCCTGGCACACCACTGTGACCGGGAACCCAGCAGAGTCTTACGTTATGCTGCATACCAAGAACCCTTAGCTCTTCGCGACAGCAAGAAACAAGCTTTGACTTGATTTGCGTGGCAGAGATCGCTTTTATTGCTGCTTGGCTATCAATGAAAAAGGTGATATCAGCGTGTGGTATCGCCATCATGGATATTTGATTAGCAGCGTTTTTCACTGGCAAGATCTCGAATTGGAAGACACTGCTATGGTCTGGAAGTCTGAATGAACTGGCAAGGCTAAGATTTTCTGAGTAGAAGCCTGCCCCTACTCCAGTAATCATTTTCGAACCATCAGTAAAGATGGTAAAGTTCGATTCATTAGTGTGGGGTACACTGTTTTCCCAATCTTTTCTATTGGGGAAGCTAGTAGTAAAATTTTTATTGAAGTCTAAATAAGGCGTCATGTAATCTGTACACACATTGTTGCCAACGTATTTTGTTAGAATTGTTGTATGGCCGTTTTGATTAGATCTCCAAATATTTGTCTCACTAAGTCGAAGAGCGCTGTTTGCTGCTGATTCTTGTACGAATAAGTCTATGGGGTGAGATTTAGGATCGCTTCGAGGCCCGCCGTTGGGGTAGTCCTCATCACCCCCGTAGTGCTAATGCATGCCATTCTTTGTACTTTGGTAAGGGCTTTTAAGTTCGTGGATATCTCCAGAGCTTGCCACCAAACCAAACTGCCATAAGTTAGAATGGGTCTAACAATGGCTGTGTACATCGAGGATTTGGCCCCCAATTTCTTCCCAGAATCCTATTACACAAGTAAAGTGCAATCATGGCTTTCTTATATCTTTCTTGTATGTTTTGACCCCAGTTGAGTTTCTTGTCCAAGATAACTCCGAGATATCTTGCTTTTTCTGAAATTACAAGTGGGGTGTTATAGATTTTTGGTGTTTCAAAAGAAGGTATTTTCCTTCTGTTGGTGAAAAGTACCAATTCCGTTTTCAGGGGGTTGACCTTGAGACCGCATTTCTTGGTCCAGTTACTGACCATAGTTAATGCGCCTTCTAGTTAACTTTCAGAAAATATTATGTTATCAGTGTTGATTTTGCACGTTTCTGTGCATCTGTCATCTGTCATCTCCATCACACTGAAGAACATGACAGTCAATCATTCTCAATGTCAATCAATTTGACATTTCACCTTAGCTACTTCCATCTTAAATTGACTTCTGCCATTGCTTCAATATGTCATTCAATAGCTTGAATTTCATCGTTAATCATTCTTTCTCCACTCTTAGACTTAGTTGATTAATTTTCATTACTGCAGGTGCAGACGCAATTGCTACTAATTAGAACTTAGACAGCGGCACTCATTAGTTATCTTCCATTAGTACTCTTTGCACTTCCCAAATGCGTTAAGAGCAATCAACCACGCGTATGTACTCTCTTCAAAAAGTATCAATTTTTTTTTTCTTGACCATATTTGAAACTCAAGGGGAAGACGGTTACTTTGTTACTTGATCTGAAGCCGAGACTGGACTGGATTGTACTCAATAGCTTGTGTGCCAAATACGGTCACGCGATGCCTGATTCCTGATAGAGGGCGTCTAATTAAATGAAATAATTTCTATTCTGTTCATCCTTGTAACTAAAAGCATTTTTGACTCAAAATCACGAGTCATGAATTCTAAGGAAATGCCGGTTATCTGATTACGTACACAATTCCGATTTCATGTCTTAACGCGTAGAAAAAAGCTTAGGACCATTTATTAATAAATAGCAACATACTACAAGGCGGTCTCTTCAAGAGCAAATTTCCAGTAGACACCTCTTGAACACGAATGCAACCAAGACCAAATAATGAATCAGTTGCCAAATGTGGGCATAATCCAATATCCAATTATTTAATAGTTAGGTACTTTAAGTTGCGAGCCTTGAATGGATTGGATGAATCAGTATCACCCGCGCACCAAACTCCATCGTGTCTACTCACAACAACTAGCTATATGGACTGAGAGAACAACTGCGATCTCTTAATTGTTAACATCGATCACGTTCGACGAACTCGACGATACCAATGCCTCTAAATTGTATCACATCTTGTAGCAAGGCAAGACCAGTAGCTGCAAGTTTCTTTTTTTTTGCTAGTTTTCTTGCAGTCAGTTTTATATAAAATGCATGAGATCTGCGATCGATCATTGCTTGGTAAAATGTGCGAGAGAAAATTAATGAGAAATCGCACGGTAAGAGGATAGTGGTGGGGAATTTCGCTGGTCTCATTTGTTGAAGATTTGAAGTAATTGATTAGGCAACTGATTGTCAGTATTGGTAGGTTAGGGAGCTTGTTTTTTTTTTTTGTTGAATAATTTGCAAACACTCAAAGTTGTTCCACATTCGCGAAGTACGACTAAGAAACGGTTCTCTGTACTTAACAGTATGTAGGGATTGGGGCAGACAAGAATACTCTCTTGGAAACGCGATTAAAATGGGTGAATTTTTCAAAGGGAAGAACACATAACTGGATACACCTCTGATTTATTATCTTAACAAGAACGGTAAAAGAGTGACAGACACGAAGTGTTATAACACGACAGTGTTCTAAGGATTTTCATGATTCAACGGTTTTTCTGTCAGCAACCATTTTCAATACTCCTCTTAGTAGACCGACCACGAGACTTTAGAGTGTGGCTGGAGCACCAGCCCACAAAGGAATTATACTTAAGCTGTGGAGGAATATACGGTGACCACTTCACACAACATGTAGATTAAGATTGTGGCCGGATCAACATCAGACGGGAAAAAACATTTCTTTCATCGTCTCAAGAAACGTAATATTCTTGCAGCATTTTTAGCGAGATCAACATATTCTCGTGCCACAAGATGTCAGCAGCGTAGCCAGCGGGGCCGAAGGGGTGCGAATGTGGGCGAAACGCTCCTTAAAACGACAGACCACCTCCGTTGTCTCCAAATGTTTGATTTATTCTCCCAGATAATCCAGACAGTCTACAACCTTGGAAGAAAAGGCATAGGAAAAGGCAAAGGGGCCCGTAGCCAGAGTTGAATTTAAGGTAGGGCAACGGTCATATTAGGTAGGGCATTGGTTAATTTTGTATTTCGGTCATTCCATTATGACTTTGAGGACATTTTGACGTTACTAAGTAACCAAAAATATAATAAAATATGATATTTGTATTGGTTATGTTCTGTGTCAGGCTTGTATTTATGTATTTGTTTCAAAAATATTTTTAAAAAACAAGCAGAATTAACGAACCTGAAGAAATATGTTTAAATTTTTGATTCTTAGGTATGATTTTTCAATCATAAGTTAGACTATCAACCGAATAATTTCAATATAAAAAAAGTGATATTCTCAGTAACAAGCTTTAATTGAGGTTTATTTACGTATTTTAAAATTGGCTTTAATTTAAAAAAAAAAGTCTGATTTTTTGTTGGTTTATTAAAATTAGTTAGCAATAAGATGAACATTTTGTTCTGTCCCTGAATGCAAGTTTTTATTTAAATGCCAAAGATTATTTATAAAAAAGTTGTAATTCACACTATTAGCAGGTTGTCCACATGCACTGTGACGTATACGTGCTGTCCGTTTACTTATCGTCGCTTCAAAGGAAAAACTCATTAACTGCTATTGAAATCCTATGCAGTTAGTGAGTTTTTCCTTTGAACTGACGTTATGCTCTTGCATAAACAATGACTAAGGCGGAGGATCTTTTTAATTTGGGTTCATTCAAGTTGGAGCCATTTTTGAGAAAAAAAATGTTCTCTCATTTTGTCATATGACAAGGACCGTTAGTTTTGATCCCCCTCTTTGGAATAATCCAAACCTCATTACTGCCAAGTTTGAAGTCAATTTCTTTAGTGTTTTGGGCTAAAGGTTGAGATAGAGACATACAGACAAAATTGCGATGCCCACTTTTCCATCATCGTAATGACATGCCGATACGATACGATAGTTTTAGAAGTTTCACAGTTAAATACAATGACTTGTGGAACCAAAAAACAACATGTCATACAAAAAATTCGAAAAGTTTGCCAAATGCTTTTGCAAATACAAAAAATTCGAAAAGTTTGCCAAATGTTTTTGTAAACCAAACCCAAATAATTGCGTTAAAAAATTGTAAAAAAAAAAAATATGAAGAAAAAATTACATTTTACATTTCAAAATTGAATAGCGGGCGGCTTATAAAAAAATAAAGAGAGATTTTTTCGTAAAGCGTTCAATTTTATTCAAGAAAATTATTAAATCTAGACTTTTGGATGAACCATGAAAAAGTTATAAGATTCCAAACTCAAAAACGCAATCTCTCCCATGTATAACTCTTACAGTATTTTTTGTTTGGTAATTTCCAACAATATTTTCTATATAACTTTAAACGAAAAACAATATTATTTTTTGAATCAGTCTAATATACATTAGGGTTTCCATCCGTCCGGGTTTTCCCGGACATGTACTCTTTTTTCACTGCGGGGGACGTCCGGGATAGTTTTTGTTAATTGTCCGGGTTTGTACTCTTTTTATCCATTGAGTAACCATATACTTTTATACTATTAAGACTTAAAGTTATTCAAAAAACGAACCGTACTAAATAAAGTGAACGAACAGATCTAATACTTAAGATACAAAGTTAATAATCGAACACAACTTTTGTGCTGTCATTTATGTCAAAAAAAAAAAACAAATTTGTTTGTATGTTAGAATCAGAGATAAAAGGAGTTCGGAAACTGACGTACGTTTTATACTCTTAAATTTCGAGGAGTGGGGATAATTTTGCAATTCTCCTAAAATATAAAACCTCACATCGTAATTCTAATGGTTTGACAGAACTCATAAAATCTCCCGCAAGAAAGATTTGCGTGTAAGATCGGAGGAAATATTGTTCTCCTTCAAAAGTGACAGAACTTACAAATTGAGAATGAGAATTTGGGAAATTTATTGAGTTTTTGGGAGTTTTAGGGGCAGACCTTAAAATGTTTGCATTCCGTATGCATTGCGCAGCTGTAAAATCGAGAGTCAATTCAAATCCACGGCTCAACGAAGGAACTCTTTACTCAAAACTTTAAAGGAATTTCTTTAGGTATCCACTTTTATAGGAATAGACTTAATTGTATGGCGAACTTATCTTACGTCTTACCCCAATCACATAAATTATTAGAAGGGAAAAAATCTACGTTCCTTGCAGAGTAAATCTGTTATTTTGTTGGTCCGAGGTTCAAAGTTTACCCTCGATTTGATAATAGGTCCTTACAAATTAAAAAAAAAAAGGTTAAGGAACTCAAATATTTATGTGCAATTTTTGTGTGTTTATTCTGTCCTCATTGTGTACTCTTTTTTCAGTCCTCATTTGTCCGGGAAAGTCCGGGATTTTAAATCTCAAGTACTAGTTTCATCAAAACATATCTGGCAACCCTAATATACATTTATGTTTTAGTATAATTTTTAAACAAAATGGGATATACGTATCTGTAAGTTTCAGTTATTTAGCATGAAACTTATGTTTATGATGTTGATAGGATTAGTCCAATCCAAATAACGACACAAGTTGATGTAGTAAGGAACTAGATATTTAATTATAATTTTATAAAATAATTTAGCAATTAAAATAAATGAATAATATTCATTTACCTAAATCAACAATTATGTCGGCTTAGGTTTCTGTAACCCAACTTCTTGAATGATTGAAAACGAATGAAAAATTACATATCAAAACAAAATATTAATAATTGAAAAGTAAGATCATTTATACTAGATATTAATAAAGCAAGTGTTTTCAGCAAAGTACGAAATGTGGCAAATGTAGTCATAATGGTGGCTAATTTGTGTAATAAACGGCAAAAAACTTACATATCTAATCAAAGTTGTTGTTTAGCTTTAGATAGGGTTTATTCTACGTAATTTCAATATGTAGTACAAGCTCCAGCTTGAACATTCAGTGACGTTTTTTAGAGAAAAAACAAAAAAAAAACAAATTTTTACGCTGTTATTCCATGAACTTAACTTTTTTCATAAAATCATCAGTTTTATGGAATTTGACTTTGAACCAACGTGCGTGTACAACTACAACGGGATGCATCGGCTGAATATTTTGCAAAACAACTAATGTTTTTACGTATTTTTCTTCTCTGGGAAGTTAGTCGTATGGACTCCAGTGGCGTAGATAGGGGGGGATCAGGGGGATATATCCCCCCCCATTGGGATCGATAATTGTTCAACATAACCAGTTTCAAACGAGTTAAAGAAACGCACTCTGTCATTAGTAACTACTCACATAATTTCTAGAGGCATTGTCAAATGTATATTCTATAGGTACATTCTATGTAGAAACAGCAAAATTTATCTTTTTACATCGATTTTTAAAAACCTTTTATTTTACGTCTCTCACCAATTGATAACAAGTAAACGTGCAAGAAAACGAGCTTCCACCAAGCTTTCCATTACAAAAAAATTAAAATTATTAAGATTTCTTCGCACCGTGTGACACATTTTTAAGATGGTATAAAAACCGCCGCAAACATGCAGCACATTCATCCACACAAACAAATGTTCGCACAACTATGGTGTAGTTAACCAAAATCTTAACGGTAGCGATTACTCACGCTCATTCATTTTGACCAGAAAGCAAAATGCGCTATTACTGATTACATAAAGCGGCAGATTTATTTATATATGTGTTTATACTAACTCAAATTCAAATTAATGTGTATAATATACTAGCTGACCCTGCGGACTTCGTACTGCCTCAATCGATAATCGATAAGGATAACCCTCTATAACACTACCCAACCCACTACCCCGCCTTGTGCTACCCAGTACGTCTACCCATATCCGCTACCCCGTTACGACACTACCCTGTTACCCGCTACCAATTATTTCTACACGCTAACCGTTACACCATTAGCCAGAAACCCACTACTTATTACCCGCAACCAATTTTTTGTTTTTGCATTTCAATTTTTCCGTTTTTCCATTTTTTTTTACATTTTCTTGCTTCCCAGTTCCCCATCACAAATTTTCCAGTATCCTTTTGAAAACCAGTGACTTTTCCGAGTTCCTTTCTAAAACCCATTTTAAAATTTTCCAGTTTTCTATTTGAAAACTACTGCTCCTTAGATTACATGAAAACCAATGAGTTTTCCAAGTTTTACATCAAGAACTTTCCATTTTACCATTCGAAAACCCATTTTGAACCCAAAAATTCCAAGCAAGAAAAAATCTAATATCCGACCTTTGTTTAGTTTTTCCAGTTTTCCCACTTTCCCATGAGGTTTTTCCAATTTTTACTTGCGACGTATAGAATATATGGCAAGTATTGAATTCGTAAAAAAAATTTTGAGATGATGATGAGATATAACATAACGATGGATAGAGAAGTCGAAAAAAGTGGGTCCGGCGATTCCATCTGTTTGTCTGTCTGGAAGTTTACAGACATCTACAGCCTTAACTACTGGTCCGATTGACTTCAAATTTGAAAATTAGAGGTTTAAGCACAAACTCATATCCCATTTTTTTTTATTTTTGTTTTAAGATTAAAATTTAGGGTAGCCACCATACGATTTTTTGGCCAAAAATCAAAACTTTCAATTTTCTCCAAAAGTTCCTACGATTTTTTTTTTAAACTTCCCCGAGTTTTATTTTTTTAAACATTCATGTATTTTATGTAAAAAAAAATGTTTGTATTGCTCCAAAACGGTACCTCCCATAGAACCGTTTTTTGTTATTAGATTTTCTCGAAAAATGATAGTCCGATCAGCGTAAGTTTTTTTTTAAAGAACGTATATGTTGTTCAAATAATATTTTGTATTCAAAAAAATTTCAATATTTTTAATTTTTTTTTTCAAAATTCTGCATCTCAAAAACGGATCAATTTTAAAAATTTAAATTGAAGTATAATATGTATATTTACATGGTCTTGAAAACTGCATACCCAAATTAATTTTAAAATTTTTGAAAA
>CAKKXW010000001.1:84287167-84312521 GCA_920937365.1 Sphaerophoria rueppellii
ACTTTTGAGGGACGTAATTCATAGCGAAAAGCTATCTACGCCGCTGATGGACTCCATGGGTCGCACTCATATTTTTTCTTTTTTAGTTTTAGTTTCCACCGTCCACCTACTGAAAAAAATATATATGTTTTCAGACATTCATAAGTCATTTCAACGAATATATGTGTATCTATCAAAAGGTTCAAGGCCTCAAGATGATACGCGCTCAACATTTTTTCAGCTTGTGCTTGTACAGATAGCCAAGGTAGAATCAAACAAAAAAATTATTGAAAAAGTTTTGTTGTATCTCTTGTTTTTCTGTGGCAAAGTATTATATTTTGAAGGTAGGGCATTTTTAATGCAGGGAGTTTTCAAAGCTGGAGCATTTTTTAAAGTGGGAAATTTTTAAAAGTCGGACGTTATTATACGTAGGACATTTTTGAGGGTAGGGCATTTTTAGGAGTCAGACGTTATCATACGCAAGGCATTTTTGAAGGTAGTGAATTTTTAGAAGCCGGACGTTATCATAAGTAGGACATTTTTGATGGTAGGGCATTTTTAATAAAGGGAGTTTTTAAAGCATTTTTTAAGGTATGCCATTTTTAAGACAGGAAATATTTAAAGCTGGAAAATTTTTTATGATCAGCATTTTTATAAGAAGGGCATTTTTAAAGGTGGGGCATTTTTGAAGGTTGATTTTTTCAAGGTAGGGCATTTCAGATTTAAGGTAGGGCATTGCCCCTCAATGCCCACCCCTGGCTACGGGCCTGTAAGGTATACTGTTTACGTATTCACTTCAACGATATGAAACAGTATTAAATTTTTGAAGCATTTAAATCTATACACGGATTCTTGCCTCATTAAACTGAGCTGTTAAATTCAGTCTTTATTGAGCTTATCACAGTTCGAAGTTGCAGTTCCACCCTTCCACCTCCGAAGATAAGGGCTGTGAGTCTGGGCATGAATATGACATCTTTAGTGAAACAATTTTTAGAATTAGAATTTCCAAGCAAGAGATCATTTATAAAAATGAGAAAGAGCCCTGGGGCACATCAAATACTTAAATTGCCACTGCTCACTTACTACAATTGAAAACATCTCACTATTCAGTTTCCAACCGATAGCTCAAAAATAAGCTCAATTATCAAAGTCTTCGTGCTGCTTGATTAACCAGAGCGATATTGTATTCTGATGACTAACGAGCTGCGATAACCATATTTGATTGACTGCAACAAGAAGTGCCTCCCAAAGACCAAAACTTCCTTGTCTTGAAATCTCAATAGGCCAGTTAGCTGCGGCAACTGGGCTGCAGCTTATAATTCTATTTTTTCCTTTTCACTCTCCGTCATGTTACCATTTTGAGGAACAATGTGGCTTTATAAAGCAGAGAGAAGCAAAAGTGACAGCAGCTAGAAGACAGACTTTAATAACGTCACCTCCACATGGGTCTAATCGAAGTGATTATCACTCGTTTTTGGTGAAATGCAGCCATCACCGTCAAAACACATTGTCAACGGAGCTGTCAGTCAGCAATAGAGATTTTTTGATTTGGAAACCTGCAATGCACTCAATTATATCAATCGAAGCTAGGAAGCCAAAATGAAATCGTGCGATTCAGTTTAAGGCATTTCATAGTGTTGATTCATTGATTGTGATGATGCCCGAGAGCGAGAGTGTGCCGTGAGCTATTTCCGTAATTGGTTCGTATTTATCACCGATCAGTAATTATCGGCTATAACCATGGATGGTGATGGTCTCGCACGGTAAATAGATAAATATCAATCCAATTACGAATTCCAATCTGAAATTGGATAATTTAATTTCTTAATCAGGTCCGTTGTTTTTGTGAACTCTTTTGTTTTATTTAAGGAGACAATTAAGAACATGTAGGTGCAGTAAGGAAGAATCGGTGAAGAAAAGCATGATTCATCTGTAAAAGTTCTCAGAAGCTTTGATTGTTCTAAGCAAATTCCGATATCTCAAAAGTCTGATATTCCCATCTTTAGACGTCGAAGATGTTGCTTTTAAATTTTATGGTATTTTTAAGTAAAAAATACGCACTTCGCCATGATCAAAAACCAATATCCACGTTTGTGCGTCAGATTTATTCGAATTAAAAATTTTAATCGCCATCGCATACGAGCACCAATAAATAACATGGACGCGGACAAGCGAATGCCAAACAAAACGAAAAGTAAGCGAATAGCAACTAGAAAATAAAAATAATCCCTCTTATAAGTGCGTAGGCGATTAAAATCCTCTCAGGTGACTTCTCTGATGTGAAGCTTCAATTCAGGGGATTGTAAAAATGGTGTCGTCTTGCGGTTTTTGCGTAATGTGATTTCGGTTTGATGTACTTTAATTTTAAAAGCAACGAAACTGTCAGATATCAACAAATAATTTGGGTTGTGTGAACATTTTCGATAGAATGCCCCATAGGAATGTATGTACCTACTTTATGAGTGAACGCTGATATAAAGGGGTAACCACTATGTTAAATGGCTCAACTCTCAACTTTAATATGAAGATACCAGGTATCCGGGCACTAAACCTTTCAATTTGTTTGCAGCTTTTAGAAAAAGTTAAACATTTTCGTTTGAGTTACAAGATGTTGTATATTTGCTTTTACTATTCAATACGTTAATACCTAAAAGCCATTAATGTGCCGACAGTATTGGTACATATTTCCACCATTTTTAGCCCTTTGACATTGGTATGGACTCGAATTGCGGAAATCTAAAAATGGGAATTACACACGATATTGAAGGGTTGACAAAAGTTGCAAATTCGACAACAAACTTACATCCTCCACGTTGGCAATTGTATCTGATCATCTCACAGCCGTTATTAAATTCGTAAAGACACATTCCGTCAAATCCACAAACAGGATTGTGATGTGGTGGACAGCTTCCTGGGCATTGACTAGCAACAGCGGCAATAAGAGCTGCGAAAAAATGTACGATAACATCTTTAACAAAGCAAGAAACAAAAAAATATATTTTACCGAAAGCAACGAAAACACAAAGAATGTATGACTTCATGTTGAGGTGTCTTCAGGGAGACAGTTTGATTACCGTTAAAGATAGAGAAATATACTTTAGGTGAAGCGAACCTAATCGAAAGCTTTTATACCTACTTGTTGTCTAGCAAAATTATTATTCTTATCTATTTTTTTGTTTTGTTTTGCTCTTGTTTATTTTTTACTTTTTTTTGTACGTTATTTTTAAACGGGGAATCCACGAACTCTTGTTATATTGACAGATCATCCAATTGATATTTGTTCCGTTCGAAAACAAAAGTATGTAATTAGAGTTTATTATTTTTTGTGCTGGTTGTTTCACAAAACCGCTCGTGTTTTTTCCCGATTGTGTTGTTTTATTTTTTTAAATTAAATTTCATTATAAACCTTCGTCAGATAAAAATAAAAATAAGATAAGATGATTTCGTGATAGTGACGGAAATGCAAATTCTGGTTCTGGAAGCTAATAATAAATTGGTTTGTTTGATAAACCATGTAGTTTGTCAAAGAACCCGAAGTTAAGCATAGTATGTCACTTCACTATGCACTGAATGCTTAGTCTTTAAGTCATCCAATTATCGTATGATGTTTTCAAGGATCTATCATTGTTCTCGACAGCATGAAATACTAATACATCGAAGAAAATAATGATAATAATGCGAAAGAATTTTGGATATGACATATGTAGGTATAGGGTAGGTAGCTTTTATGGATCATCAGTTTCTATAACGTTAGTATGAAGTCGACAGCAATTTCACCCCATTGGACATAAAACTATTACATACTTCATAACGAAATATTAAAAAAGCATAAACAACAAAAATATTTGCATTGATTGGCGTGATATTTCAAACCGTTTTTTTTTTTTCAAAAATTAAGTACACTTTATCGTATTTTAAAAAAAATCATTCATAATGGGACCAAGATTGATAATTTGTCGAGAATTGATAAAACACCAAGTGAGAAATAATCTTGAAGACATTCTTCTAGAAACTTAAACAATTACATTTGGAACCACAATGTGCCAATTTAGTCTACCACGCTAAATATAGCATGCATAGTACCCAAAAGCATTCCCTCCATAGTACCCTCATTGCTAAGTGAGCAGGGGTTCCATCCCACGGAAGCGGATCTTTCAAGCTTAACCTATTTCCGGCGAGCCTTGCGAAAATGCAACGTCGTACATTTCCACGTCCAAGGCTTCAGTCTTCTAACATTTTTATAAAATAATCATTGGTTCTAGATTCTAGTAGAGAAAATGATTTATCTAAACAACCTGTGTTTTGATTTTTTTTTTTTTTTCAAAATTATGTTTTGAGTATCTTGAAAAACGGGAATTTTTTAAAACTGGAAGTGATTTCTTTGAGCTTTAAATTTTTTTTATTAAAAGTCATAATTTTTGGATCATTTTTTAAAACTTTATTTGACAGCATTCGTATTATTCGATTGGTTATAAAGTAAATTGAAAGTACGACGGTGCGTTTTCGCAACGTTCGCTGAACCGTCCATCCCATATCGCTTAGACTATACCACCCCAAAAATGGTAGTCGATAATAGCTTCCAAGTTTCAATCCCTTCAATATCTTCTTGGGAAGAAGAGAGACCGTTGGAAGACCATACGGTACACTTCTATACAGACGGTTCAGAGAATCTCAATCTATCATATAGACAATAGACAACACAATCAATGTAGTGTGTTCCAGGCAGAAGTAATGGCGACTAAAGAGGAACTATCTTGCAAGAATATACGTATCGTCTCTTCTGTCTCCACAAACACTCAAATAGTCCACGACTTTTGATCATCTCTGAATGTGATGACGGAACAGTTTGATATTCACCTCATTTGGGTGTCGGGCCATCACAGAGACATTCCGGGAAATTGCAAAGTCGATGAGCTCGCCAAAAATGGAATCCTTCTGACTACTGTTAGACAAAGACATAACATAAAATCAGCACTTGCTACATGCAACAAACACAATCAAAAAATGCTAGATGGTCATAGGGTACCACCTGCCTAGCAACCAAACAAATAAGGTCAAGCATATACCTGAAACGGTCAAAAGGCTTGATTTCTCTGAGCAGACAAAATATAAGCTCTACAACTGGAGTCATAACATTGTGGTATCACATCTTGAAATGTTGTGTCCGTAGCTTAGTGGTTAGGTGTTTTGGTTGCTAAGCAGAACGTCGTAGGTTCGATTCCTACTCGTGCTCATAGTTTTTATTTCATCTTTCACGGGAACTGCCTTTTGTGAAGAACTGACAAGATACTCTAGTGTCATGAAGGCAGTGCTTCTCAACTTTGTCTTTCGGAATCGGCGTCAAATTGTAGGTCCCCTCAATTCTTCACACGCACATAGAGAATTGTTGATGAGAGTAAGCCACTTAGGCCTTGGCTCTTCAAGAGTTGTCATGCCACTCTATTTATTTTAACATCATGAAATAGCTCGGGTTTGGAACACTGTTGAGGACATTGATTTCCAAAAACACAAGCAGTACGAAATTGGTTTAAAGAAAGAGAGGCATATTAAAACAAAACTGAACACATCAACATCATCATCTGAAGATCAGATTTCCCTGCATTATGATTCTGATGGACCAGAAGACTTTGGTGGAAATAATTGCGTAGGGTATCGCGAAGAATACAGAATACAGAATATAGAATATGCGCCACAGATGGGCACACGATAAATGCACTAATTTTGATAACATGCAAGGAATGTGCAAAAACTCATGAAAAGTGGAAGTGTACCATCTCACCCAACAGGCTATGCCATCTCATCAGCCCTATAGGGAGAGATGGTTTTTTTTTTAAACATTTTTGTTTAGTTCTTTAAAAATAATAATATATTTTACTTAGCCATAATTTTTGAATATTTAGTTCATAATTTAAAGAAACAAAATTAACAAAAAATAAGAAAATTAAAATGTTGCTTTTTTTCAAAGATATTTAAAAAATAAAAAAGGTGTGCCATCTCTCCCGCTTTTACCCTATTAATTCGATGACCTTGATTCAACTGCCTGGTATTAATCCAATCTTTTGGAATCTATCTGAAAAGTCCAAAACTACAATACTAAACTCAGTTAAAGTATTTTTTGCAATATGTTATTTCCTCATTGTTCGTAAAGTGATCGCTAACTGGTGCCACAACCCTATAAAAATACGGATATCCATACATAGGTTCATACATAGGTTGAATGTACATTGCAATTATTTACTTCCCTGGTGTACATTCTGTACCCCAGTTGGAATTATATTGGTCTTATCAGCCAGTATTTCGAAACGATATCATCAAAGATGGTATATGAGCAGGAACCGTTTCAAACCTGTAAAGTCCTATGTACATGTCATAACATGTGGTAACAGTGTAATCGACTCCAACTGTCATAAATATGCTGGACGGCTTATGCAGTTTCGATTATTTTGGCATGACCTTTCAGTTTCAATCTATTCCCTGTTGGCAAGTAGTGAAAACGAATCTGAATTCAGTTTGGGAGAAAATTTTGTATTGCGAATTCTTTTGAGTATTGAAACCATAGAGGATATATAATACCTAGAGTCGCGACCTTTTCCCCCCTTGCCGAAAACACCCTCAAAATTTTTCTGAGTTGAACTCTCATAATCCTCCCTTTTTTTCGTGTCCGTGAATCTGTGCAAGAGGTGACAAAAGAGTAAGTACTCAGCCGTGACACAATTTTTTTCCTGTTGCACAAACCCAAAGTGACAGACATCCACCACAGCAAATACGAGACTAAACGCACGACTGTATGCGCAGTATTTCGATTTTCTCTTGTGGTTTTTTTTTAAGATTTATTAAGATTTTTGATACAAATATTGGTAAATTATAGTGGAATTATATGTTAAAAGTGCAAAGAAACAATATAACGTATTTATTTTTCATATTACATGCATTTTTTTGTATGTTTAAGTTTTTTTTTGAAAAATTTGAGCTAAACGGAATCTTATTTTCGAAATCTGAGCCCATGCAACCCACCTCGACTCAAACCTGAGCATTGTATCTAACTCATTGCGAATGTATTGGTGCAGTTTCTCATTTAAAAAGCATTGGAAAACTAACACATTCTCACTGGGTTAGTACAAAACGACCAAATTGCAGCTTGTAGGCAAAAAAAGAGCGAACACCTGAAGTCGCGACTCTAGGTATTATATATTCTCTATGATTGAAACACTCAGTAACGTTTGAAAATTTTCTTACGTCTCACAAACTAATACACTGCTTTTCTGTATTGGGTTTATTATACAACTAGTACATAAATACTATTATAAAATCCTTTATTAAAGCAGAAGGCTTTGGAAGATTACCCGTGGTTAAACGGACCTTGATAAGAAGGATGAAATCGCAAAAGTACTTTGGAACGACAACGCAATAGTTACAATAATGTCAAACCCTTTGATGGACCAACCAATAAGGTAGGCAAAACGTTTAGAGAAAAAAGAGTATCAACATTCCAATGCAATCTAGTAGAACCTACAACCACACAAAGGGTGGAGTTGACTTATTTGACAACACATCCAGCCATTATCGGATAAAAGTTCGATGAAAAAATGGTACTTGCCGCTTTTATCTTATGGACTGGACTGGATGCAGCTATGGTAAAACGCATGGAAGCTTCACTGCATTTACAAAAATATTGCAGTCCAATACCACAACTGGATTATGGAGGGTTTCTTGTTGCAAAAGAAATCGTTTCCATGGCATCACACACTTTTTGGTCAAAGCAGAAAAACGGTTCCGATGTAGTTTCAATCAATCTTTGTTTTGATGCACGAAGAGTAATATCCCGCTTCATATAATGCTTAGACTCATAAGATGATTTATTATTATATGATTATTTTATTTTCATTAAAAATAATTGTAAACTAAAGCCCTTGATTGTATAACAAGTATTTAATATTTCCCATCACGTGCGTGAGAATTAAGTTTGTTAAAATTTCTCATACAAAAATCGTCTAGTACCTACCATACTGTTTTTGGTGAATATTTCGGGAGCACAACATTCATTATCCGGAAAACTAGAAGCTTTTCCAATTTTTTTTTTTTCAGATTTCATCCAATTAGACCAAAAATATACAGTGTCCAAAATTTCAAGTTTCTATCCTAACTAGATCTAGTAGCCGCCGGAAATGGGTTCAATTCTGTATTTTTATCGGCTTCGTGAAATATTTGATATACCTCACAAGTCATAAGTCATAACTCATCGTACATCCTCACAAGCGGGACCAACTATTTTTCCACCTGCTTCATCCTAGCAAATGAAGTTTATAGATTTTCATAGTATACTCGTATCGTAATGGCGATGTGAGTTTACCGGTAAGAGAAAAGGCGTGAGTTTAAATCCTGCTAGTGAGTGGTGCCTTAAATAGTTTTATTTTATTTTTCATGGGTACTGCCTCAGACTTAAGTAAGCTCGTCGGTCTTCCCAGGGTTTGAGTTAAAATGTACCAGAAATTTTAAAATTAGTCAAGTTCTTATTTACTTCTTATTAATTACAATGGTTTTATTAAAACATATTAATCTAGAGTTGCCTTAATATGGTGAATTGGTGAGGTTTGTTATTTTATTCCGCCTGAAGCTCCGTTCGGTATTCTGCTTCTGCCGGCCGACTTTGTTGACCTGCTTAACGACACGCATAGGTCCATAAAAAGGGTGGAACCTTGTCAAGGTCAGGAGTGCCTATCATTATTCATTTTTCGCGAAAAAGTGCTTCTCAACTCAGCCCTCTACAAACTCTCAAGCTCTCAAGGAATAGATAAGGAGTGTAAGCCAGTTCGACCATTATTTTTCGAGTCTTTCGAAACTTATTCAACTCATCCCCTTGTCCATTGCATTTGTAAATTGATCTGCGTAACTACCTGGATACCTATATTTTTGGCTGTCTGTCAATTTATTTGTCAATTAATTTTCTCATACTTTTTGTATAATTCTACCCTAACTATGCTGTCATTTTATTGAGGGTATTTTATGAAAATGAAGTCAAAACATTTATCGATTGTTGCCCGGGGGGGAGGGGGTTTGTTGTAATAGATCAGTTGTTCTTTGTCATTAAAGTTACAAAATTACATTGTGTGTAAATTGTAAATTTTCTTTTCTTTATTAATTTTGTTTACAATTCGTAACGCTTATACATAGGATCTTAAAAACCACTTATGTGTCGACAATATTGATACATATTTCCACCATTTTGAGCCGATTGACATTGGAATGGACTTGAATTACGGAAATCTAAAAATGAAAATGATGAGCCATGTTGACAGGCGTGAAAAAATGTGTAAAATGTTTTGCAAACTTACGTCCTCCACGTTGGCAGTTGTATCTGATCATCTCACAACCATTGTTAAAATTGTAAAGGCAGCTTCCATCAAATCCACAAGTAGGATTGCGTTGTGGAGGACAGCTTCCTGGGCATTGTTGAGCGCTGACAGCGGCAATAATTGCTGCGATAAATCAAACATATTTTAACTAATCGAACAGAACAAAAATAAACAATTTACCGAACGCAACGAGAACAAAAACAATGTGTGACTTCATACTGGGGTTCCTTGAGGTAGATTATGTAGATGCGGCGTAGATTTCCAGAATACTTTGAACTTAGCCAACGAAATCGAAAGCTTTTATATTCTTTAACCGGTCGATATGATAATAATATCTACATATCGCTTTTTAGTGTGATAATTATTGTTTTAGAGGAATCCACTTACAATCTTCAGAGATAATCCGATTGATATTTCTTTAATTTAAAGGAAAAATATCTGAAGAGTTCTATATACCGACGTTAGATTATACCGAAATACTTTGTAAGTTTAAGAAATTCATTCATTAAAAACATGCTTATCCGTATCTACTTTAACAGGGAGAGATAAGCAATTTCATTAATTCGTTTTTGAAGTAGATGTTCCTTTCTTTAAATTTAGTGACTATCTCAGAGCACCATTCAATTTTCATCTATTAAATATGAAAATACCTAACAAAGCTATGTCGAATTATCGAGCATTTCGGTCCCTATTTAGATGTTTTCAAGTACCAACTCGAAATAAGTCGAGGTCCACTACGATCTCTCTGTTAAATTAACACGTAGTTGCCCTCAATTTCGACATCCATCGGCAATCAAACCCCAGCTCTGATATTTCGAAACACCCTTTCTGTAGTTAGACAAATGTGGAAGAATGACGGCATCCTATAATAAACCATTACCATCGACTGAGGTTAAACTTCAAAATTTCGTCTCAAAACAAGTCTTCGTTTCGTTGTCTGAATACTTTAGTGAACTGATTGCATCTATCTCATTCATGCTGTGTCATCCCTCCTGTCCTCCTGATCGACCTCAACTTCAAACGCACAATTTTTCTCTACTGATAAGTAAGAAGACCCTATAAATTTCCATTGTTTAACTATATGTTTTTCTATCTTCACCTTGGCCACAGAGTTTCACTCTTCAACTCAGGTTTGATGGCTCTGACGTCACGACAGACGGACGCGACGGCTGCTTGACAATATTTATATTTGGTCTTCATAAAAGATTATTATTGGTCTTGCGAATTGTGATTGTCACAGTTTCTGGAGTGAGTTTTCTCTTATCTTATTCTTGAGTTCCCCTCCTTTCCTGAAGCCGTTTGTCAACAAATTGAGTGTGGCTGTAGACCAGGAAAGTCAACCATCGATCAAATATTCAGATCCTGGAAAAAACTCAAGAACTCCAAATCGACACCTACTATCTTTTTATCGATCTCAAGGCCGCATATGACAGCATCTATAGTGAAGAACTGTATGAAGCCATATCCAGTTTTGGCATCCTTACAAAACTCATTTGTCTGAGCAGGATTACGATGGAGAACTCGCGCTCTTTTAAATCGGTAAAGACTTCACCGACGCCTTCGATGTTAAAAAAGGCTTCAGACAAGGCGACGCACGCACTGTCGTGATAGATGCATATAATTCCGAGATATAAGGGACTTTGTATACCTTGGCTCCACTATCAACACGGACAATGACATCAGCGCCGAGATCAGACGAAGTATAAATCTTGCTAGTCGCTGTTTTTTCGGACTAAGAAAGCAACTAAGGTGAGGCTCTATAACACCCTCATCATCTCCGTCCTGCTATATGGTATGCAGGGGTGCCTGTAGTTTCGCTTTTTTTACTTGGCCCCCAAGCACTTCGTTTTTCACACTACAACTTTTGTTTAATTCGCCAAACTATTTTTGGTTATTTTTTTTTTACTTAGTTTTTCGATCACTTCACCCCACCATTACTTCGCATTTGTTCCTTTTGTTTTTTAGTTGTTCTGCATTTCCGATACAAGTGCATTGAGTTATTTGGTTTTAGTTTATCTCAATAACGGTTGTTTCGCCTTTTGTTTAATCTGATTCAGGGTTGTTTTGTCAGTCTTTTTGGGTTCGATGATAAGAATTTTTAGAGAAATTTGGCCAAAAGGCAAACAATCAATTCCAAAATATCTGGTGCATAATTTTTTTTAATTATTTCGCCCATCGTTTATTTCGTTCTTTTTTTTTTGTGGATGTTAAGAGCCCTAGGGCGTTAAAATTCGCGCGAATTCGAGGCGAAACAAACCATACTAGGTATGCAGAAGCATGCCCCTGTCAAAAACGGATGAGAGAAAAGTTCTATGAAGATCTATGGTCCTGTCTGCATAAACGGTGAATGGAGGAGAAGATTTAACGACGAACTGTACGGGCTGTACAGCAACACTGACCTAGCTAAGAGAGTGAAAGTCCAAAGACTCCGATGGCTTGGTCGCATGGAGAGGATGGAAACCAATACTCCGGCCAGTAAAGTCTTCGAATCCACCCAAGAGGGAAGGCGCAGGAGAGGAAGACCAAGGCTCTGTGACGCGCGCAAGTTAAAGACAACCTCAACCAACTCGGCGTGCGAAAGTGGAGAGAGCTAGCTAGGGACCGAGCTGGTTGGAGAGGTTTGTTGGTTGAGGCCCAAGTCCACCCGGCACTCTAGCGACACCTTAAGTAAGTATGTTTTGAAGGAAGGAAGTTATCAGCAGGAAGAACTGCTGATACCGCAAAATAAAACTAAATAATACGAAGCCATATGTATTTTCTAAAACTAATATGCCTACGATTTTTAAGAAACGTTTACTGTTCCTACCTTAGTATACCCTGGATACCTTGAGAATTCACGCCTTTGATAACAAGAAATATCACACTCCGAATAAATTTGTAATGAAGCAGCTTAGGCTTTGCCCAAAAGTCTTGACAAGAAGCCTCTAGAATTTATGTTTCTTCAGCAGTATAATTTCTTTAGCCATCTAGTGAATTGTGCTTTGGTATGTGGTAGGTGGATTATTAGTGGACGCAGATCTCCTCTTTCTCTCTTTTGCAAAAAAAAGTCTGTGAACGATTGCGTTCTCTTGAATGCAAGTGTATGCAAATTTAATAGACATCTCTATGAACAAGAATAAATATTCGAAAAACGCCTGCGTTTAATTGAAATTACATATTATACCCACTTTAAGAGGACAAAAAGCTTGTCTCAGTCCTCTTTATTGACCACCCATGGACAATAACAGAGCATTCTCTTACTAAATCTCCATCATTAGCCAACAAATATCCATCATTTTTTGAAGTAATTTCCTCGTTAAAATGATTATTGATCAACTACTACTGACCGCACAAATTCAAATGGTCATTAAACTAAACTTCGCCATAATCTATAGACCATGGGTCCATTACCATTATTATCGACTTGGGACTAATATGCCACATTAGATCCCAACAACCAGGAAATCATCGTCATTGCAGCCCTCAACTTGTCTGGTTGGCTGGTGGTCGCACCAACCGCCCCAAACTCAAAACATTCAAAACATTTGAATAAGACGTAAATCTATGCACAATTTCGTCGAGTGAACGCCCCGTTAATCGGATTTTTATGACTCTTTTGCATCGGCTCTCATCCAAAAACAAAGCGGAGAAAGGTTCCTTTTTATTTTGTCTTTCTTTTTACTATTGCCATATATGCCCAAGCAATGCAAAGTGAACGAGTGAATCTTACAGCAAAAGATGGACGACTATCTGACGAATATGATCTCCTGCCGATGCCTTGTGCTAGCAAATCTACAATGGCCAACTGCAAGCGCTTCATCTTCATCATTGTGGTGGGTCCTTTTCGAGAAACAGAGAGAGATATCCATTAAGGCATCGCTTGTGCAAGATCACTGAGGCCGATTATTGTTATCTCGATGCGATGAGGACGAGGTAAGTCAACTTCCTTTGCCCGGAGTGATATACAAATTTATACATGAATCGCGTAGAGGAATAAAAAGAGATTTGCCGGCTTGCTATGACTTGAGATGGGGGAGTCTCAATGGTTTTTTTTTGTTATGTGTTGCTTCCTCATTTTTTGTTGTTGTTTTTACATGAATTGATTGTTCATGTGGAAGGAAGACATTGGTACCCATCAATCGTATAGGCTGTAGGGACGGGTAGATTCAAGAGAACATCGCTGGATGAATGACGACAAGAAACAGCAATTTGCAACTAATTTGTTTATTGTCTTCCAAAAAGGGGAGTCCCCTGAAAGGTTTTTTATTTTGTATTTGAAACCCATCGGTCGTGGCAGGTTAGACTTGGAAGTTATCAACAAACAAGATCTTAGGTCAAACGATTTTAAGTTTCTAACGTAAACACGTAATAAGGGCTTTAGTAATTTGCTATTGGGATAAGGTTAACCTTTGAAAGTAGGCTTATAGTGAAGGCTTGGATATTCTTTCTCTATGCGTTCATTTAAGAGCCTCAGTTTAAGCAACGATGTCTCAGGACCCTGGGAATCATGATATCAACAAATTTTCAGCCTCTTAAATAAATTGTGCAGAAAGCTGTTTAAGATGCAATGTGATAAGTGAGAATACAAGCGTACAAGTTGATAAAAAAATCTCTCAATGGGTAATCTGTTCTGAAAAATCCTTATAATGGTCTATTTTAGGACTTCGGTTGTGTTGCAGCCTTTTAGAGTATAATACACTTATTTTTCTAACAGAACCATGAATTGAACACTCATAAAGTCCAAACACTTAGATTGGATAGTAAACCTACCTCCATCATCAATTATTATAACAACGTTTTCGTTATCGTTTTCGGCTTCTTGAACTGTGGTTTATTTCCCAACAAACTCCACTCCAACTATCAACATCAATTGTTTCTCGACTGATATAACATATGAGCCTAATGCTTCTCGGCAGACCATCTAAGTCCCAATACTTTTACCTAGTCTACTGTACCGACGAAGACTCCAGTGCTGATATGATATCAACCTTAATTCTTCTGGGAACTTTTACCTCAAACGGGAGCAAAAACATAAGAGCCAAAAAAATCGCATGGTATAATATGAGCTGAAACGAGGTTATAAAGGTCCAAAAGGTAAGTTTCCAAAGTGAGGATCAGAATAAGCTTAAACAGACCAGGAAGGTATGCAATGTCCATATTTGACGCTTCTCCGTGTTCATTTGCACCACAATCGATTGCCAAAGCAAAGACAATCAAACAGCGGTTGGCATCAAGTATCGACCACAACAGTGTGCAAATTTGGGTGCAGAAGGCCAACAATTTCATCCACACAACATTGACAAAGTGAAGAAAGCGATATCTAAACTTAAATCGAACAAAGCCACTAGAATAGACGGGCTAGCCACCGAATTGTTCAAAGCTGCAGGAGGTGATTTGGTTAGGAGCATGCACCAGCTCATCTGCGAAATTTGGTCGGAGGAAAACATGCCCAACGAATGGATCCTCAGCATCGTATGCCTGATCCTCAAGGAAGGAGATCCCCTGAATTACACCAGCTACAGAGGTTTAAGTCTCCTTAAAATCGCCTTCAATATCTTGTCTGCCGTGCTATGTGAACGTCATCAACCTGATAGGTACTTACGAGTGTGACTTCAGACCCGGAAAGTCTACCATCGATCAAATATTCACCCTACGGCAGATCTTGGAGAAGACCCAGGAACTTCAAATCGATACCTGCCACCTTTTCATCGATGTGAAGGCCGCGTATGACGGCGGCGTCTATAGAGGCCAGAAAGACTTTGTCCGTCTGTATAAGATGACAATGAAAAACTCACACTGTTCCATCATGGTTGGAAAAAACCTAACGGACCGGACGCATTTGAAGTCAAAAAAAGTTTTAAACAAGGCGATGCGCTGTCATGCGATTTCTTCAACATCATTCTTGAAAAGATTGTGCAAAACTTCAACGTCAACACCAGAGGCACAGTCTTCCAAAAGTTCGTCCAGCTACTAGGATGTCATTGGATCGTTTGTGAGTCTTGAGACGGAGGTCAGGATGATGGGTCTAGCGGTTAACGAGGGTAAGACCAAGTTAATGCTGTCAACAAGAAAGGACAACCAACATCGACGTCTTGGAGCAAACGTCAACATAGACAGATTGAACTTCGAGATAGTTTAGGAAGAATCACTCTTGCCAATTGCTGATTCTTTGGCCTAGCAAGCAATTGAGTAGTAAAGGCCTCTCCTTTGTTTGAATTCAATGGAAATAGAGAACGACATGTCCCTGAATACCTTATAATTATCTTTCTATACTTTCATGAAAGCATGCAGTAAAATACAAATTTCGTTGAAAAATTAAACAAATTTTCTTTCTTCCGGTGTGTTTAGACTATTTCACAAAAATCTGGATTCCATACAGTTTTCGATTGTCTCCCCTTATTTTTTGACTTTCCTGTAAGACTGTCCCAAAAAATGGTTTTTATTAAGGCTATTCATACAGTGATTTTTTGTTTAAATTCATTGAAGATTAAGCGGATTAAGAATCCCTTAAGAACTTACAAACATACCAATACACCTTAAATTTTCTGCAAAAACCTGGTTTTAGGTCTTGAAGTTCTTCGTGCTCTCGCAGTGTTTTTCAAGTTCACAATCCAAAATTATTCATTTTCCCTTCGAAAACAAATGAAGTTTCCGAGTTTTTCATCAAGAACTTTCTACTTTAAATTCGAAAATGCATTTTGAAATTTGCCAGTTGTTCGTGAACAGTCCTTTACTCTACTTTTGGTTTTGACCGAGAGCGAATCAATCGCGAACGACACAGGCATAATTTTGACGGAGACCGAAATGTAGGTAGTATTCATAATGCGAAATGTACATGCACAGAAATTGGAAGCTAAAATCCATGCTTTTTTTGAATATCGATGTTAAAATTTTCTTTTCTACAGAATTTAAATGCTGGTGTGCCCCAGGGCTCCGTTTTGTCTCCTACTCTCTTTCTCATTTTCATTACTGATCTCTCGTCTGTTACTGCTAATCCAATAAATTATTTCGCTGACAATAGCACCCTTAGCTTTACGTATTCGTTTTCAGACTCACATCACCGGATGTGGAACTGCAACGGCAAAATATGATGAGCTCATTAAACTCTGGCTTAAACAGCATTGTGCAATGGGGAATACAAAATTGTACAAAGCTTAATGCTTCGAAAACTCAATGCTGTCTTGTATCGTTAGAGTGAGATATTCCTCCCCTGCCACTGTCCATTAGTGGCACTTACATCAATGTGACAGAACATCTCGAGATTCTCGGTATGTGCATTACTGACCACCTTTTTTGAAATCAAAAATGCAGCAAGATATTTAGGTTTTTTAAGACGATGCAAGACATTTTTTCCCATTTTGATCATAGATACATATACGTCCTTAGCTTGAGTATAACTGTCATGTCTGGGGTGGTGCTCCAATGACAGTCTTCTGGACCGTATCCAAAAAAGGAGCATTCAAAATGATTGTTGATCATACCATCGTTGAGTCATTAACACCGCTCGAACATCGGCGTAATGTCACATGCCTCACCCTAATTTACCGTTACTTCAACGGTAACAATCACCCCTCCAGGAAGGCATCAGTTCACCCTTGAGCCCAACTTCGGACGTACTGTCATGCCATACTACGTGAATGTGGTACCCGCTTCCACACTCTGTTTTCCCCAGCCATTGCAATATTCAAGAATTCAAAACCAATGTTCACCTACATCTCCTTTTATATCCTCTATCCTTTCCCTAATACACGGACTGTTCTCTTGGCATATAAAAGGTTGATTATAAAAAAAAATATGAGTGCGACCCTACATGGTCGACACGACTAACTTCCCAGAATAGAAAACTAAGAAAAAACATTAGTTGTTTTCGTTGTTTAGTTGACAATGTACACGCTTGTTGGTTTTTAAAGTTAAATTCCATAAAACTGATGATTTAAGGACATACATTAAGTTCATTGAATAACAGTGGCGCCATCTGCCAAAAGTTTGTCGTACCAACTCGTGGACTCATGCACAACTACTTTGCTCAGTAAAATACAGCCTTTATTACTCCTGAATATTGTAGTTTTCTATTACTGAAAGAATTTTTCTAATTGCCTGGACCAACTTGACGCTAGTAACTGGAGACAGCTAGCTAGGGACCGAGCTGGTTGGAGACGTTTGTTGGATGGGGCCCTGGTCCAACCTGGAGTGTAGCGCCACCATAAGTAAGTAAGTAAGTTAGTAAGTTAGTCCATAGATCAAGTCTTACTGTATGGATTAGTTAATCTGTGGAGTAAGAGTGGAATAGGCCTTTTCTATTAATACGGCTGCAATAGATTCAAGCAATTCTTAAATCCCATTCATCCCTCGAATAGAGCGACGAAAGGGAAAGAGTAAGTCCTGTAACAAGAGTCGCGGATCGTGGTGGATGCGCCCGCATTATAATTAGTAGCAATTCGCTCTAAGACAGCAGTTTGAGAGAAAGGAACGTAAGAGGTTACGATGGTGCACATGCACACATCAGGAAAGAAGAGAATATACTTCAGAAAGAAAGAAAGGATATATAAAGAACTAGCTGTACCCTGCCACACTTCGCAGTGGCACATGTGATTGGATGGTAATTTTTCAATATTTTTTATTTTTCTTTCTGCGTAGATATAAAGACTATCCGTCGCATCTAAATCCAAGCCACACAACTCTAAAGATTGACCTTGAGCTTTATTGATTGTGATTGCAAATGCTATAAATTAAATTCCTAAACTGCTATCCGTTTCCCGCAACCCCGGTATCTCGTTACTCGCGCTATCCTACCCTACACGCTAACTGATACCCCTATGCTCTCTACATACTCCTGTTTCCTGTCACTCCGCTACCCCACTACTCCACTACCCTGCTCATATGTCATTAACGATTGGTAGATTTTTCACAAAATACTTAAAAATCCATTCACGCCACTACCCGAACTTTCTGTCAAAATTCGGTGCAGAACACCCCACTGCACTGGTACAAAATATGTGAGCCGAACTGAATACCACATGTGCATCAAAAAATCCGGTAAAAATTTGAAATAAACTCTACAGTACGAACAATTGAAATTTTCAGGACACACGGTATGAAATGATCTTAAATATTCAGTATAATTATATTTTAATGACATGTATCATACCAAATGCAGGTTGTTCAATGAAATTTAACATTTTCAGTAATTTTCTTAACAACAATACATTTTTAGAGAATTTGCTGCAAGCAGTTCAACAAATCAAAAGCAACGAATCTAAAAAATCAGACCTAGCTGACTTCGTACTTCCTCGTTTGATAAAAATAAGACCTTAACTTTTGCACCCCGCTATCGAACTATGCGCTAAACTCTATCAACGGCCCTACTACCCTCTACCCGTTTATCCGCTACCTGCTTCCTGCCACTTGGTACCCCGTTAACCTACTATATGTTACCCGCTACCCGCTACTTCTACACGCTACCCGTCACCCCACTACCTGCAACCCATAACCTCACTACTCCACTACCAGCTTTCCTGGCCATATAATCATACACTGAGAAAACTGTACTATGAGTTTTTTCAAAAAGAAGCATATTTGAAATCTATTTAAGAATTGCAAATAGAACTCGGTTTAATCCAACTTAGTACCTATTTAAATACACAAATAACTATTTTTTTAAAGTAAAGTTTATTTAAATTAACAGGATTTCTGTTTGCCTACTTCTTTAACATGAAATAACTATGAATGAGTTTGTTTTAAGTAGAAAAGCATTTAAGATATCTGCAAAACGGTGACATCAAATAGACCGTATTAAGTTCAAACTCAGATCGATTTGAAACTATCCCGAACAAGTTCAGATTTTTTGCTAAAAAGAAAAATGGATCAAAATTTTATTTAATTCAAACTCAAAGTACTTTAAAATGAACCCAAACGAAGTAAAATAAGTAAATATAAAAAGTTGTTTTTCGTGAGAGGTAGTAGTCGGTCGTTGTGGTAAATATAAAAAATGTGAACTAAATCAAAATATAAATCTGATCAGGTGTGATTAAAAAAAAAAACAAATGTGAGCAACAACATCAAATAAAAACAATGTAATTCAGCCGACTTAATCGTTAGTATTTTTTAGAATACGATTTTTGTTTGATTTTTCAAGTCATGTGTAATATATTTTAGAAAACGAGATCACGCAAGACAGACATATTTCTTAAGCCGGATTATATAAAGAACTACAGGAAAAGCTGCTCATTTACAAAAAGGAAAAGGTAACCATTGCGTTTGCCAAGCGCGGATCCAAGGGGGGGGGGGTCACGGGGGTCATGACCCCCCCCCCCAAACAGGACGCATTTGAAAAAATAGAGCTAAACCGATATTTTGCAAGCCGAATAGAAAAAAAAACGAACAAAACCAAGTTTTTGCTCACTTAAGAACCGGGAAATAACCAAATGACCACAATTAACATACTTTTCTGCCCTCTGAAAAAAATACTAGAACCAGAATTTTTACTTGTAGAACCAATCCGCACGACCAATGGAAAATGTTGAAAAAACAAGTAAAAGTGATAATCTTTTTGAGACATTCAAAAATAAAACTAATTTAGCCACATATTCATCTAATTTTCCTTTAAATAGTTCCTGTGTAAATAGTTCAGTCCCCATTAATATATTTTTTATGAGAAGATACAAAGATTTTTTTAGAAAGGGAAAAGTTAAAGCACAATTCTTTGGACCTTCATAGAATAAGCTGTATTTAAAATGGCTGGGCTGGAAATGCCAACAAATGCCACCCAATTCACTCGTTTTTTTAGAGTTAATTGTTTTTTACATGTTGCAGATCTGCAAATCAAAAAATTGATGATGTTTTACGATGACTGCACCGAATAAATACAGGAATACAAACAAATTGCTATCAAAATTCATCTTTAGCAAAACAAAACAAAATCTAAAATCTATTTTGAATACACGTCGGAGAAATTTAATTTGTTTTGAATTTCAAGTTTCGAAGAAGTCAACTGATTCCGAAAGTCAGAATAATTGATTTGTATTTGGCAATACTTTTGATTTCGTTCGGGACTTATGATTATAATTTTCTCGTATTATTTGCTACGAGGAACTCTGTGATAGGGGTGTCTATAAAAAAACATCACCTTAATTAAAATTTATTTGATTTGCTCCGATCGAATTGAAGTATCCGTCAAATGAATCCTTGTTTTATCTTCTTACTTTCGCTATTTATTTTCTGGTTTTAATTTTGTTTATTTCTTTTTTATTAAGCCTAGTATACAGTTCTTCAAAAAAAAAAAAAAACTAATGTATTTCTTATGGGAGAGATTTTTGCCAAAAAAAATTATTTTTTCATTTCACCTCTGTGATCCGAGCTGTAAACCAAAATCGAAGAAAAAAAATTATACTCACCTCAATTTTTTTTCACACAAAACAATGAGCTTCTCATTGTTTTGGCAGAAAAAATTAAAATATTCGACAGTGACAGCTAATTTATTTCTCAGAAATTTTTTCATGAAAAAAAAATGTTTGTTTCACCACTTATTTTTTTGTTTGTCACAACGAACTGTATACTAGGCTTTATTCCAAAATTTAATAAAAAACTATTTTGATTCCAACGACACTGAAATCAACAATGGACTGTTGTTCTTTTAATGTTTTGATTGCAAACTGTGAAGTTAGCCACGCTACCATAAATGCGCCAAGTCATTTAAAAACACACGAGGAAACGTTTCAGAAGAAAATTCATAATAAAAACATTTATTGGCTAAGATGTTTCTTACAGCCCGATTCTGCAGTTGTGACGAGTCACAAGTCACAAGCGCTTTTGACTGATTTCTTGTGAGGATAGTTGTGGCTCGATTACAAATAGGAATGCATGGTGAGTAAAATTATTGTTGTTTCAACCACAGATGAGGCAAAAGGGAGATTGGAAATCAAGCTGTCAAAATGACAATGTCTTCTAGTTTACTGCAAGAGTTTGCGTGTTTTTACCAATATTATCTCAGTAAACTTCGACATACCTACTGATTTTTGTTGCTATTTTTCTCATTTATTTATATACATGAGGTAATGGTTAAATAAAATTTGTGGTATCCGAAGGGTAAAACGTAAGTCAGTATCCGATCTTCTTTTCTCTGGTTTCACCTGTCTAGTTGAAATCAAAATAATTCATTATTTGTTTTCGAGTTTCTGCTTTCTGAAAAAGTGAAAAAACTCTTTGAAATTAAAAAATGCAAGGTAAAAGATATCCTTCTTAGCAGTAAATGACCAGTCATATTGTAAGAAATTTCTCAAACATGGAACCTCAAATCGAAATTTCTATAATACGAAAAAAGTCACAAAAATCATTTCACCTCAACTTGTGACTTGTGAGGTGTCAGTGAGGGTCCTCAGAATCGGGCTGTTAGTTTTGAGAGTACCTACCTAGATTTTTTATATCCCTAAACAGTTTATAATTGTATATACACAATAAATTTATATATTAATGTAATGAATTTTTTTTTTATTAATTGAAGAAATTTGGTTTGCTTTGTTTATTTGATAATTTCATGGTATTTTTCTTATTTTTAATTTTTTTCTATCCTGTGACCCCCTCCAAAAAAAATGTCTGGATCCGCGCCTGGCGTTTGCTTATTCCTTTTTACATTGTTATAATAATTTGTAATATAAAACAGAATTTTCACAGAATTTTCAACATTGATGATGAAACTGGATTCAAAACTCCTCAAAGTACAAACATTAGCTTTGCAGACGTAAGTGTAGTAAGAAAAATACAATAATGCATTTAAACTAAACCTTCTTAACGTTTTTTAAATCGTACCGATTATAAGTTCTTGAACTATTCAATGGCGCAATCACACCAACAGCCCGCTAAGCAGCACTTACAAGGCCGCCCAAAAGAAAATTTTCCATCACAGATGCACAACAAGTTTTTTTTCTCCATTTAACAACTATCAACAATGTTAAAACTAACCAATTAAAATGTATATTATAAGTTTAATATAAATAAAAATAATTATATTTGAAATAACTTTGTTTCTATTTGAAAAGGTTAAAAGGTTATTTAAAAAAAAAATAGAAACGTCTTTGAATCAAACCCAAAAATATTTAAAAGACGACAATCATACTTCTATTTGAGTCAACATTGAACGTAGTTAATTAAAACAAATAGAAACTAATTCAATTTAAAATAAAAAAAATTAAATCAAACATCATTGGGTTCAAATTTGTTTAAAAATAAATTAAACACGTTTCCTTTTAAACTAACTTCAAATCGCTTCAATGCCAAAACCGGGTTGTTTTTGTTTGATTTAACAATGAATCTGTTTGATTTTTTTCTCAGTGTATCATAAACGGCTCGGTCGATTTTATACAAAATACTTTTAACTCATTTACGCCACTACCCAAACGTTCCCTCAAAATAAGATGACAAACGCTCCAGTGCATTGGTACAAAAGTAGTGAGTCGAACTAAGCAACACATCTTAAAAAATAAAAAAATCGACAACGAAATATGTCAAGTGTATAGGTTTTTTATTGTCGATGAAAAACAATATTTGACAAATAATATTTTTCTTCACTGACATTTTATTTTTGTTTTTGTTTTTTCTTTCTGAAATCTGAAAATAAAAATATTTGACGGAATCGAATATTCGTAGCTATATTGATATATTTTGCTGAAGTGAGAAAAGCATTATTTTTAACATTTGCACTAATTGTAATTTGAAAAGTTTACATTTTGTTTGTTAACAACCTTCTACACTTACTCCTCTTTAATTTAAAACAAAAATTAAGAAAATTGGTCAAACGGTTGTTGAGTTTTTCGATCGTACACAAACCAACATAACATTTTTATATATATAGATTGGAGAGCAAGACTATCGTCCACATCGATACGGTTTATTCCAAACTTCTGTCAGTAGGTATTCACTTTCGCCACCAAGACTGTGAACTCATTTGTATATTTCAGTGACAAATTTGATGTACGAAAAAGCAACAACGAGTACAACATACGAGACAATTGAACTTCAAATTTTCCATTAAAAAAAAAAAATCAACGTAAAAAACACATGAAATTAGTCAAGACCAATATTAATCTTTCTCGAAATTTTCTTCAAAAGGATGAAAACCAACCGCTAGCAATAATAATTTATTCAAAATCCCTTATCCAGAGAGTAATCATATTTGCCTTTCACACGCTTAACACAGCAAACTAATCGCTCTTCTGCCCAGACCTCTAGGGTTCAACATAAGAATGGACGACGACCGACAGCGACGACTACGGACAAAGAGCATGTAACCACTACCATACCATCACCACCTGGGCGTTTTTATTTCCAATCGCATTACATCGGATCTGGCTTCGATTTACACCTCTTTCGGGACGATACGGCCAGAGCTCTTGCGATTTTGGTCGTTTTGCTGTTTGGACGCTTCTTTTGACAATTGAATGTTTAACATAATGTTGGTATTGGACATGTTCTATGCTCCGTTGGTTGCTTTGGAAGCGACACCACAATGACTAAACTGCAATTCGATATGGTCATATGAAAAAGTAGACGACGACGTTCGTTAACTACGATATTGCGAGGAGCAGCAGTGAAGCGACACCTTGTGTTTTCTGTAAGCTTTTAGATGATGCAATTGGAAGCCCAGGTGATCGAGCAAATAAGATATCCGCAAAGCGGAATTTTTCTCTATAATTTTGTTGTCATCTTGTACGAATCGAGCCGCAGTCATCTGAAAAGAGCATCGTGGAGAGCGGAGGTCCAGGTCATCATCATTGATCGTATTGTAAGGTAATATAGGCAACCAATGGAACAGTGAAATACTAGACACCAATCGAATCCGTGTAAAAAAGACCTCCAGAGACAGAGACTGCTGCCCCGAACGTTGCCAAGCAGTTGTTGGGTAATACCTAATACAAGAACAGAAAGCTCAACCGGAAATGTTGAAGCGATCTGTTGGTTCGTTGATAAGATCTTCCATATTGAATTTCTGGACTGGTGTTCGAGTTCGGGCTCAGATGTTCCATGTGGCTGGCTTATGAAAGAGTAAACAATTGATTGCAGGTTATGTTTCGGTACATTCGAGTGGATATGAGTGCAGATTGGGTGGTGGTAAGTCGATTTATTTTGGCAAGTCGGTGTTTTTATGAATAGAAGCAAAAATGACATCAGAGATGTTATCGGAAATGTTTGTTTCAATTTCATATCAGCCATATTGAAAAATCCTCGCATACTTAAGAATCGCTACAAAGGGGTATGCTCATTTTCGGCCGGGAGTGTACACCAATGAGTTTAGTATCAAATCCAAGGCTGTTCTAAGCCGGATGGATATACCTATCTGCAAACATATTTTGTAGATAACTCATGGGAGATCCGAGATAGTAGAGATTGAAATTCGAAAAGTGCAAGAATTAAAAATCAGCACTTTTTCACCATAAATGCTAATTTCTTTGGATTTAAGAAAGCTTCATCACAGTGGTATGAAATTAAAGGTGTCAACAATATCTTTCAAATGAAAAAAAAATTACATTTGTATGATTTATATATTTTGAGATATTTTTAATCAAACCTTTGGAAAACAGCCTTTTTTAGGCAAACTTTTGTACAATAATATCTCTTAAAATTCAATGATGACATTTATTTTTTTGGCACCATTAAGTAGATTAGTTCACAACCTTTATTTTCATATATAATTTACTAGCCTAAAATACCCTGCGTTGCCGGGTTTGAGAAATTCTGCGAGAGAGCTATAGGTAATAACGCCAGAAAATTCATCATTCATCATTGTTTGATGTAATATATTGATTATTAATAGTAAAACAGTTAATTTTAATTTGCTCACCCGCAAATTTTTTTAAATGTCTCTCTATTTTTCATTTCATTTCCAGTTCATTCTTCTAAATTATATTTAAGGCTGAACTCCTACTTAAGCTTTTGGACCAAGTAATGTGTACACCGAACATGCACGATTTTCTGTGCATAAACATTTTCGCTTTATAAATATTGGGTACATTTTGGTCTCGGCCAAAATTAGTTATATTATAACCAACATT
>CAKKXW010000001.1:84315610-84336457 GCA_920937365.1 Sphaerophoria rueppellii
TGGGTAAAACTTTAAAAGGTCAAAAGGTAAACTTTTGGTTACGTGGATGTCAATGTACGTTAAAACGGCAAATTTGATGCAAAATAGAAAATTTTTCATGAAAAACTCGGAAAACTAATTGGGTTTAAACGGCAAAATTGCATGTAACTGTAGGTGCATTGGTTTTCAAATGGAAAACTGGAAAATTTCAAAATGGGTTCTGGTCTGCACTAACACAAAATTGCTTTGTTTAAAAATGTTCATGACTTCATTCATAAAATGTCTTTCTATTTTGCATTCAAAAACTAATTTGAAATTTTCCAGTTTTTTATTTGAAAACCAATGCACCTTCAATTACATGCAAATTTCCTAAATGAAATTTGACTAAATGATTTTGTCATAGTCACATTGAAATCTTAGTAAAATGTAATTTTGGCCGAGACGGAAATGTACCCAATATTCATAAAGCGAAAATGTTTATGCACAGAAAATCGTGCATGTTCAGTGTACTCATTACTTGGTCCAAAAGCTTAAGTAGGAGTTCAGCCTTAAATATAATTTAGAAGAATGAACTGGAAATGAAATGAAAAATAGAGAGACATTTAAAAAAATTTGCGGGTGAGCAAATTAAAATTAACTGTTTTACTATTAATAATCAATATATTACATCAAACAATGATGAATGATGAATTTTCTGGCGTTATTACCTATAGCTCTCTCGCAGAATTTCTCAAACCCGGCAACGCAAGGTATTTAAGGCTAGTTATTATATAAAATACTAGCTGTACCCTGCCACACTTCGCTGTGGTACATGTGATTGGATGGTTGAGAAATGAGAAACAAAACGAAGATTATATTTCATACAAATTTAATTTAACAATATTTTTTGTTTTTCTGTCTGCGTAGAATAAAGACTATCCGTCGCATCGAAATCTAAGCTACACAATTCTAAGGATTGACCTTGAGTTTTATTGATTGTGATTGCAAATTCTATGCTGTTTCCCGCAACCCCGCTACCTCGTTACTTGCTACCGTTCCCTACACGTTAACTGCTACCCATATGCCCTCTGCATACTCCTGTTTCCTGTCACTCCGCAACCCCGCTACCCCTAAATTTTTATCTTAAAACAAAAATAAAAAAATTGGGATATGACTTTTTGCTCAAACCTCTAATTTTCAAATTTGAAGTCAATCGGACCAGTAGTTAAGCCTGTAAATGCCTGTAAACTTTCCGACAGACAGACAGACGGAATCGCCGGAGCCACTTTTTTCGACTTCTCTATCATCGTAATATCATATCTCATCCTCATCCTTGAAACTTTTGCACCCCGCTTTCGAACCACCCGCTAATCGCTATCCACGGCCCTACTACCCTCTACCCGTTTATCCGCTTCCTGCTTCCTGCCACTCGGTACCCCGTTAACTACTATACGTTACCCGCTGCTACTTCTACACGCTACCCGTCACCCCACTATCTGCTACCCACTACCTCACTACTCCACTACCAGCTTTCCTGGCCATATATCATATCATAAACGGCTTGGTCGATTTTATACAAAATATTTTTAACTCATTTACGCCACTATACCCAAACGCTCCATTGCATTGGTACAAAAGTAGTGAGTCGAACTAAGCACCAAATCTTAAGAAATTAAAAAATCGACAACGAAAAATGTCAAGTGTATAGGTTTTTCTAATGTCGATAAAAAATAATATTTTTCTTCACTGACATTTTATTTTTATCTTTTTTGTTTTGGTACTGAAATCTGAAATTACAAAAAAATTGACGAAATCGAATATTCGTAGCTAAATTGATATATTTTGCTGAAGTGAGAAAGGCATTATTTTTAACATTTACACCGTTTGTGATTTGAAAAGTTTACATTTTGTCCATTTACAACCATCTACCCTTATTCCTCTTTAATATCCAATGGAATAAAAATGTTCTGGTTGATTTAGAGAAGGCCTTCGACACCGTTCCTAAATCTTATCAGACTAGGCATCAGTAAACCATTATTGTAATGCTTTATGATATGCTCAATGGTAGAAGGTTTGTTGTCAAAAGTGGCAATGTAACTTCTGCCACCACCTTTGAAATTACAAACGGTCTTCAACGGGGAGCGGTTAATTCGCCGATCCTCTTCAGCGATTTGATAGGTAGCCTTATCTCAGGCAATTGCATATGCCGACGACCTGATTGTGTACAGAACTTCCCCAAAGATCGAAGTCAATAGAATTCTCTTGCAACGTGACTTCGAGAAGATTCAGTGATATTGCGATGACTGGAAACTGAAAATAAATGTCCAGAAATGCGAAACAATTCTGTTCCGGACCTCGTTGGCTGGGGCCACGAGTGATACGCGCAAGAATTAGCACAGGATGATCATCGTTGGGCCTCACAGATAGCGATTAACGAGCAAAAGGGAATTGAAGTACCTCGGTATTTGGTAGAACCAGTATCTAAATTTCGACAGACATATAGATGCTGCTCTGACTAAGGCCAGAGGAGCCTTCGGTCTGACGAAACGGCTGTTTTACAGCAGTCAGCTTGACCCCAGAGTGAAGGCTGTCCAGTAAGGTTCAACGTTGCACCAACTCAAATGGAGAAGATTCGGGTGTTCGAGAGGCAGTGTCTTCGGCGCTGTCTCGGTTTGTATCAGACACCGGAATCTTCTAATGTACATTACTATTCAAACGATGTTCTATACAACGAGGCTCGGATCAACAGAATTGACAATTTCGTGATGTTCGGGGTCACATTGCGAGAGCTCTGACTTCGACGAATAATTTGATCTTTAGGGCGTTCTATCCTAACGACCAATATTTTGATGGTGCACGCTTGAGCATTCCACCATAATTTGGCAGGTTTTCTCTTAGTAACCTACTATTAAAAAAGTTTGGAAAGCTTGCAAAGTAAAAGAAAATTAACTAATTTACATTAGTTTACTATAGTTTCTTTCTAAACAAATAGTTGATTCGATGTAAGTCCACTTAAAACATTTGCAATGCACCTACGAGTACTTTGTTGAATCTTAGAACTTGCGTTCTTTTAGATCTCATTACTTTTCTTGGCTGATTTGTTAGGCAGAATTTTTGTACGGGAGAACTTGGCTTTTTTTTTACATTTATGTTTTTGGTGTGATAATTTTAAAAGGAAAACAATCTCTGAACACGACTTAATCTTCGCCGTTATTGACATTCAAAGCACAAACCACATTCAGCAAAAAGCTTAAAATTCCAATGAATGTTGTGGAGACTATTACAACCAAATTGTCAAATGACCTTATCGATCTGACGCTTGGAAAAAATTTTTTCCAGGTCAAATGTTACAACAACGGTACGTTTTATCATAAAAATAACCGAAAAAAAAAATTATACTACGGATACAAAGCTTAAGTAAAAGCCAGTAATATAACGACCATGTTCTTGTCTTCTTTGCTGGAATTTGACTTTAGGTAGGTAAGGGGTAGGAACTTTGATTTTAGATTTGGAATAAATCTCGACTTTCCTCGGATTAAGAGTAAAATACCGACCTACCCTAAATCGGAGAAAAGTTCGCTAAATCTCGTTATATAGGTTGGTAAAAGCGAATGTATATTTTCTTGTACCTCACTGTCTTAAGGAACCCTAGATTTAACGAAATGACGGTACATGTGTGTTTATCTGGAGGAATATGTATTGTATAGATGGACAATTATTAAGCCAATATAAACTGTGAGTCAACTGCATTTAACTTCAATAAAAACTGCGAGGTCAAAGATATTTGCAACAAACAAGAATATCAAAATTATAAGAAACGAACTTACCTAAATAACAAACTCTAAAATGCTGCCTCCAGGTGGTCCCAATAAATCTATCAATACCCATCCGAGGCAGTTCTCTTCTTTATCGATCTGTCGTGAATTTGATTTGCCGCTCTGTAAAAGCCTTCAGTCCATAAAAAGAGTCCATACAAACTAAACATAGATCACCCACTTCAGCTGTCGTCATTCATGGCCAATACTCTTCTGTGCCGTTGGTAGTAATTAATTGAACACAAAAATTGATGTAGCTTCCCAAAAAAAAAAACAAATTATAAGAAATCGTACAAATCAGTTCAAGCTTTGGCGGTTTACCTAGACCAAATTTTGTAATGTTCAAACCATCCAGTGTATGAGTTACGAAAAAATCAAGTCTTAAAAGTTCAAAAAATTAACCAAATCAAAATCTTTTGAAAGCAGGTACGTGCGACTTGGTTGTGAATTTTTATGCGCGTCAATCAAAAGACAGAAAGCAAAACATCGCAACTTAGTGGCATCTTGTGATGATTGCAATCATGCACCCACGCTGCCAGCTCACCCCCTGTGGTCGGCTCACGATTGCCCAGATGTAAACGTAATTATTGATCCGAGTTAAGTTTGTTGGAATATTTTTTTATAGCAATCGAAATAACTGCGCCACGGCTGCGGCGGCGCAGCAGCGAGGGCGGCCGGTGGGAAAAGATTTGTTTTAATTTGAAAATGTTTGTGTCTCGGTCTCGAAGCTGATCATCGTAAATCCATCGTCGTCGTCGCTGTCGTTAGCATCGTTGGCGGTTGTGGTGATGTCGGACGGTGGCGGGTGGTTTCATTTGCATACGAAATGAATCATTAATCGCATATGCATGTATTTGTACGAAACGAACGCTTGCACACCTGGAATTGGAAAAGACCCGAGCTATAAAGATCTACGTCAACGGAGCGTGTTGGCTTAATATGCTTTAAACCTCGATGAATATTATGCTTGACTTCTACAAAGGTTTATAGTGAGCTGTGCTGACGTTGGAATGCTGAAAGCAGCTAATACTCTTGTGTCGCATTTTGTTGACTATTGGTTGGTTGGATTTTGACATGGGTCATTAGCGATGTAAATAAAGTCGACGAATTTGCATTTTGCCAATGCACAAAAGAACGACATTATTATTCGACATATTCTTTAACAAATAGTTGACACTTTTAACATGGCCATAGGGAGGGGAGAGCAGAAGGTGCACTTTTTGTCAGTTAAACTATTTTACTTGTTTGGGAAACTGGCTGAAGTTAGAAATTTAAATTTGAAACTTATTTGTAAAAGGAGTTAAAAGCAAAGATATTCGTGCAGAGGAAAGTAACGTCCACCCCAGCAGGGTATACTTAGAACCAAGCTACTTCTCCGAATTCTCTGAAGAAAATAGCAATTCAAGTGAAGATTAACACAAGTGGATAGATTGTTTGAAGTACAAGAGAGATGGGAGAGTTGTGCTTCCATTTACTCCTTCAACAACAACGACATATTTAGGACTGGTTTGGGCATTTAATGAAAAGTTACCAAGTATCTGGCTTGTGCTTGTGTTATGCTTCGCAAATCTACCTATTCTCACGTTGGCTCCAAGACGACGATGTTGGATTACATTTCTTGTTGACAGCATCAACTTGGTCTTGCCCTTGTTTACCGTTAGACTGATCTTCCTAGCCTCCAACTAAAGGCTCACGAATACTCCACTGTGCTCCACTCTAGCTGTGTTCTTCAAATTACGTCAATTTCGTCTGTGTATCCTAGTAGCTGTTGTATGTATTGTCTTACCTCTTTTGTACAACTTTTCAACTTGGTTTCTGTTGTGACATCACTCTATCTCCTCGATCATGCGCTTTTTCTTAGAAAATTATGCTCTTCTCTCCTTTTCTCTTCGCAGCGCTTGCGAACGGCTTCAATCCTTCGGCCGGTCGCCGCTTTTTATGCCTCTTTTGCGCCGCTGTATGTGCTCGCCGGTACTAATCGTAGAAATAGGGGTTTCGTTCTGCTGGCCGTGTATCTCTGATCTCGGGATCTCTGATAGCTGCTTGGCAATGTTATCTTCATTTTGTGCTGGTAGCAAAGTACTTCAATGAAGGTAATCGGAGAAACGGTTGACACTAGCAATCTCTTGCTTTGTAGCCGTTTGACGCCGTTTTCCTCTTAGGAATTTCGTGTGTTCATCCCGATCGGGATATCGGCGTTCTAGAACAATGTAGCTCGCAAGCCGCGCACATCTTGCATGCTTGTCATGAGTCGATTGTAATGTGATCAATCTAGTTGACGGACGGTTGATTGATCAAGGGATTTTCATATCAGGATATGGGAATCGTATAAAAAAATATATAGATAGAGTGACGCGACAGCTCTTGAAGAGCCAAGGCCTGTAAGGAATTGAGGAGACCTACAGTTTTACACCGATCCCGAACGGCACTTGAGAAGCATTTTTCTCATGACAGATTGATACTCTTGGAAGTTTTGTCAGTTCTTCGCAAGAGGCAGTACCCGTGAAAAAAAAAACTTTATGGAATCGCGTACTTGCTGTTATAACCTCGCCCGTTAGCGTGGTCGATTGGCATAAATACGTTAGCAGAAATGGTGTTGTGTAGGCTATGTCCCGCGATTATTCTACTATAGATTTCTTCTCTGCCGATTCAAATTTCCAAGGACAATTTTAATATCATAGTTAGAGCACTGCTTATGGGTCTTGACGAGGAGCTCGTAGAAGCTCACGCTAGGAGCGTGAGCGCAGATGATGCTTGTGTTGGTAGGTTTAGCCTTAATGGGGATCCTTACGATGCGCTCATACAGAGTCGAACTACAAATCTATCGGTCTTTCTCTTTTGCCCGGACCATCCTAGCTATAGCAGTCTAGACTTCCTCGTCGTTATCATTATTAATTCCATGTTATCCGCTCCTTATTTACCTGCCCTGCGAATAAGTATTAGTAGCCCTATAAAGTGTTCCGTTCACTAAGTAGTTCATCGTGATTGGAACTGTAAACGCCACCGTTGATTCCATCTGGGAAATTCTCCCACTGCGCCGCGGCTTATTGAAGAAAGTAGGCATGCCTTAGTGGACGCATAAACGCTCCCCCTCTCTCGCTCTCTCTTTGCAGCCAACATTAACTCTTCACTGGTAGAGTCAAAATAAATCATGATCTCAACCAAGTGAGATGTATTTTAAAGCAGATTTCAAGCTACTAAAAGCCTTAGGTTTCAGATGACAAAAGAAATGCTTGGCTCTATTTTGTCAGGAATTGGTGGCATCGAAGTCCAAACCTATTGTAAGAAAAAACTGAAACACAATTTGCAACTAAAATACGTAGGTACAACAATATTGTTGTTTTTTGTGCGTGTGTGTTTTGAGGATAACTGTAATTTTCAAATGTGATTCTTTTTAAGCTATTTTGCTTGTTAGTTAATGAATGGCATCGTTTTTATTTTTGTTTTAATTACTTTAAACTGTCACTGTGAAAGTTAACATTCTGGAAACTTTAGTTTCCAGCAGCTAACGCTGTTTCTTTGGGCTAAGAAAGCAATTGAGTGGAAAAGCCCTCTCTCGAGCAACTAAAGTAAAATTGAACAACACCCTTATCAGTTATCATCCCAGTCCTGCTGTATGGTGCGGAAGCATGGACCTTGACAAATCGGATGAATGTGCCTTAGGCTGTTTCGACTTTTCGAGAGGAAATTTCTTCGGGTCATCGTTGGCCCCGTGTACATTGAAGGGGGAATGGCGAAGAAGTTATAACAGCGAACCTTACAGGTTGTACAACGACATGGACCAAGCCAGAAGGGTCAAAGTCTAGAGACTCAGACAGCTCGGTTATTTAGAGCTCCATCCCGGAAATCCTTCGATACTATTCGTAGGAGGAGAAGAGAACTCAGTGACTCAGGTGGCGTACTTAATTGGAAGAGGACCTCAATCAACTTGGTGTACAAAACTGGAGACAGCTTACTAGGGACCGAGCTGGGTGGCAGAGACTGTTGATTGAGGCCCAAGTCCACAACGGACTGTAGCGCCACCTTCAGGAAATAAGTAAGTACGTAAGTAAGATGGGTAGATCATGTAAAGTATTAATAGAATTAGGTACTATTGACCCGAATGTCTTCGAATACAATTAATGGACTTCGTTGTAGAGCAAAATTTCAGTTCAGGTGGAACATTAAAGCTTGGAATCTGAAATTGTAGACAACAATGTAGTTCCTGCTGAATTTTTTTTCACGTATTCTATCACATTTTTCAAGATTTTGAAGACATTATCTGTCTCAGTCTTTGTTAAGAATATAATATGAGGTATTTTTCTAATGAAAAATCACTATGAGCCTTCCATATTAAAATTTCTTCTCTGGGTTTCGAGTGGTTACCACGTAAATCAAAACTCCTCAATCCAATAAAGTATGTCAAAGCTGAGAAATGCCTGGAGTGTGGCTTAAATCTTGTAGTTCTTAGAGGAAGCGTTGACACAACATCCATCGTCCTTTGAATGCGGTATACTATTAAGTACAGGGTGCCCTCTGGGAAAGTAGGTATACTTAAGGGTTCGCCAAATAACTTTTTTTTTGGAAACGCTATAACAAAAAACTACTCCATATTTATATATAAGTACAATCCTTCCGGTTAGTAATGGAAAAACATTTCATTCAAATGGCTGCCTCGGTCATGCAGTAGCCTACACCATCGGTCCAATTTAAGCGCATTATCGATTGTGTGCAGCTGTATTTCACCAATGGCTTCACGAATATTGTCCTTTAAAGCATCAATTGCCTCTGGCTTGTCGGAGTAATACACATCATTTACGGCACCCTACAGATAATAGTCCAACGGTGTCAAATCGCAGCTCCGAGGTGGTGAAATGACATCAGCTCTGCTGGTGGTAATGCGATCTTCAAAAACAGGGCGCAAAACATCGAGTGTAGTCTCTGGATCTGGACCAAAATATGTACCAAGCAGTTTTGGGTCTATTGGCTTTTCAATGTATGCGTGCGGGTTTTCAAATACGACAGTTTTGCTTGTTTACATACCCGCCAAGATCAAAATGAGCTTCATCTGAAAAGAAGATTTTTTTGGCATTATCCGCATTTTCTCTAAGTCGATCGCAGGCCCACTAAGCGAAGCGAAAGTGCATTGGATGGTCAGTTGGCTTCAACTCCTGAACCAATTGGACTTTGTATGACAATATACCAAACAAGGGAGTATAGCTTGCCGGTGGTGACCCTGTTCTGCACAAAAGAAATCCGTCTAAAAAATGAAAATGCTTTCAATCATGTTTTTGGCGAAATAAAAAAATATATTTGAATAGAAATTACAAGGATACATGGCTGAATATAAGAGGTTACAATATTTTCTGTTACTGGCAAAATAAGAACAAAATAAAAAGGAAATAAAAAAAAAGAAAGAGAAATTCAAAAATCAAAAAGCAATAAATCCGTCAACATTATAATCCAATTGTTCCTCCATTAGAACTTTCATCTAGTTCAGAGGACAAATATCTGGCCACACATCACCGCGAATCATGTCCGGCTTGATTTCCACCGGCTTACCCTTCACGCTTATGTGCCTTATGCATCCCTTGTAAACGGCCTTGGTCTTGAATCCAGGAACCTTATGTAAATTGGGATGACCACCCATGAACAACGGCCTGTTGGTTCGTGTACTTGTCGATGCCTCAGTTCCGAAAGCCGGCATAGAACTGATCGAGTCCACAGTCAAAGTGATGACAAACTTCGACTTGACTGCATGTACAGTACGCCATTTGCCATCGCAGAAGCTCTCGCTATTGCTGAGAGTATATTTGACCTCCAGAGTGTTCTTCTCGTCGGTCTTTACACTAAACACCAAAGTGTCATTGACTAATTCCAAGATCATCCAAGCATTTCGGCCATGCACCGAAAATAGCAGACCATCCTGAGTTCGAGGTTTGAAATCGAAGTTAATGCTCATCTCTGAACCGACTGTGAAGTGTTCGAACACCTTGACGAAGCCTGGCGAACGGCCAAAGTAGAATCCTTGCTCTACCTCATCAGAGCAAGGAATGACTCCGATATCGGTTGGCGGATTCTCCAGTTCGCGCTTGTCAAACATGATTTCCTTGATACATCCCTTGAATAGGGATCCCTTGACCAGAAGTGTGTTGCTGTTCAGATCGTCATCCAATTGACTGGCAATGCCTCCAATGTAGATCGGGAAGTTCAGGGCGAACGGTCTGATATTGACTTCTTCGACCTCAATGCTTTGCTCCTCTTCGCTGTCAACTATTATGCTGACCTTGCGTTGCTGTCGCAGGAACTCCACGGTGTGCCATTCGTAATCATCGTAGGATTTGGTGGTTGACAGGTTCGCCACAATCTGACCGACTCGCAGCTGATGGTAGATCTTGCCTTCATGCAGGTAGACCGCTGTGAAATCGGTGTGACGTTTGTCGGCAGCGTAGAAGAGCAAACCACTGGGCAAGACCGAACGGAACCGGACACTGATGTCATAGTGCTTCCGCAATTTGATGGGTAGTGATTGGATTTCGACACGTTGCTCACGAGTTCCTAGGAAACGGTAGCCTGAGTCGGAGTATGTCACATCGTAAGCTGGATCAATGGGTAGAGCACAGGAAGGCTGTTCGGTGGGGTCTAGGATTGGTGCTGGTCGTTTGGTGGTTGTCGTTGTGGTGGTGGTTGTTGTTGTTGTCGGTTCAGGAGTAGTCGTGGTTGTAATGACTTCTTCTGGAACGAACGGAGGTTCCGTTGGCGGTGGAATCGTGGTAGTTGTTGTTGTTGTGGTAGTAGTAGTTGTCGTAGTTGGTGCAGGAGGCAGTGCTTCGATTGGAATCAGCTCCGACTCGGGCGAAACGTACGATGGGAAGTATGTTTGTACTTTCGAGACATCGTAATCTGGAAGTTGATTTGTTAGAATATTTAAGAGTACAAAGCCGATTGAACAGTCTTACCCAAAATATCCGATGGACAACCGTTGATGTTGCCTGATACCTTCTCTGCGCTGTTTGCGAAGTTCAAAACCTCGTCGTTCAACGTAGCGTCGCTTATACAACCAGTGAAGTAAGCTAGTGTTGATAGAGCACCCTTGCTCGGCTTGTAGTTATGCGGGATTCCTCCGAAGAAAATGTCTCCGTAAGCTATATCGAGTCTTGGTGGAGCGTTGTACAATCTGGAAATGAAAAAGGAATCAACATCAAAGAGTCCCGAATTTGCTAAATACTTACTGGTAATCATGTTGATCATCAACCAACAGCCGCAAGCGAATATTATCGTGCTGCACCGTGACACTATGCCATTCTCCGTCGTTAAATACCTTGTCGCTGACCAAATCCATACCGACGCTTCTCAGTCTCAACAATCCATCATCCAAAGTCAAACCGACCGTTTGACTCTGATCGTAATTGGTGGCATAGAATATGATGCCATCCTTTTGAATGGTCCGGAACTTCAATTTGATATTGAAATTATTGTTCGAGGTCACGTTTGTCTTTCTCAAGAAACCAAATTCATTCGGAGCAAAGGACAATGTCGTCGAATACTTGGCCGGACATCCGGGACGTACTCCAGTTGCATTCGAATTTGATCCGAGATCGACCTTCACGCTGGACACCATAACATCGTCAATGCAACCATCAAAGTTGCTTCTGACAATCTGAGGATGAGTTCGTTTGTTCGGGTGACCACCGAAGTACATTTTCGGCAACGGCTTCAAATTCTCTTCGGAATCAGGAGGAGTCTGCTCTTGGAAGATCAATTTCTCGTCGACCTTCAATATACCACGGCGACCATCGCGCTCAGCAACAACACGATGCCATTGATCGTCGTTGTAACGATCGCTGGTTCCCTGCGACACCATGTACTCGCCGAGTTTGTACCGGAAGAACACAGCACCGTTTTCCAATTCAATGGTCATGAAGTGCTGATTGCGACCATAGAAGAACATGAGACCATCCTTGGAGTCCTTGGACGCCTTGAAACTGAATTGAACACTCGACCTTGTCTTGAAATTGTATTGAGATGCAGGAAGGACAACGTATCCATTGCCATTGAAGCGGTATCCAGTTGGAGGAGCTTCGGAGCTCACCAACTTGTCACGTGGCGGAATTCCTTTAGTATTGTCTTGAGCATCGACAAAGTTCCACAATCCGACATGTTCCTCACCAATGCGAAGATCTTCAACTTCTCCAACAAACGAATTGGTTTCAATGTCCTCGGGAATGGTGAAGTCCGATGCTGGAGGATAACCACCGACGAACAGACGACTATTGCGATCGACGTTGAAAATGTTATTTGAACCTTCTAGGCCTTGTTCGGTCACATGATCCTTTACTGTACCATCTTCCAGTTCTTCCTTAATTATGAGCTTGGCATTACTGCCGACACGATCAACGATCACTTGATACCAGTTTCCATCGGCCACAAACTTGGGGTTTGTAATGCGTTGAGGCCCGTTGCCTAGATCAAGTGTCAACACCGGATATCCATTGACAACTTCCAATGCCATGAAGTCGTTGTTCTTTGGCACCGAACCGGAACCAGTTGCTGCAGCGCTCTTATTGTCGTTTCCGAGATACATCAAGAAGCCATATTTGTTTTCGGTATTGAAGTATGCCGACACCTTTGACTTGGTTGCAAGCAGTGGTAAGGTTTCAGGAGCCTTAAGCTCGAGAATGGTGCTCGGTTCGAACTTCAGACCGACCGTGATTTCATTTGCCAGTTGGCGAGCGGTTTCTATTTGACGTTTAAGGTTTTCAATCTCGTCACCGAGTTCTTGGCCGAGTTCTTCAGTTCGCCTTTGTTTCTGGCTAACATCTTCGGCGAGTTCGTTAAGTACTGGAACCTGAGATTTGACATTTTCGATTTGAGAATTAATTTGTGATATGTCCTTTGAGGCCGCATCGATGTCTTTGGAGATATTGCGAGCTTTTTCGAGATCTTTGGGCGTTTGATCTGCTACGGGAGAGAGTTTTTCAAGAGCTTCCTTGGTTATATGAAGAGCGGATGTGGCTTGGACATCAGACTCATCCCAGATGTCCATTTGCGATTGTGACGGGAGTTGTTCGAGGATTCTAGGGGAAAAGAAAAGCCGTTAACAATGCCAAAGAGTTAGAAAGTTGAAAGTCAGTCTTACGAGTTGATTTCGTCGAGCTTCTTTTCGGTCTTGGCGTTGATTTGTGAAATCGCTGCAACGGCTGCCGATGAACGGTTAAGACGCGGATCAAGTTCACTCTGGACTGTGACGAGTGCAGCTCTGGCATTTTGAAGAAGTTCGCCGGAGTCTTTATCAGCTTGGCCAGCACGGCCTTCGATTCCGTTACTCTGTTCGGAGACAAAATTGTGGTTTTAAACAAAATAGGACCTTAATTTCGGAACTTACCAATTCAGTAGCATTTCCTGCTGCAAATTTGGCTTCCTGAGCATAGTTCTTCGCTCCGGCAACAACATCGAAAATATCCGAGTACGCCCTTGACGCCTTGATTGCCTGCTCGGAATTAGCTGTTATATTCGAATATTGATCCGACAGCGAATTTGCTCTATTCTTCAAATCCCTAGCACTCTGTTCGGCCTGTAACACAACACCCTGTGCCATTCGGTATTCATCGTCAATCACTGGCAAAATCTCTTCGATATGCATATCAACGTCCTTCAATCTTTCAAAGACATCCTTCAAATCCTGTAAATTCTGATCGATAGAATTTAATGTGCTGTTACTATCACCAACAAATTTGGTTGCACCAAGAATATTCTGTATGGCTTCTTTCTCCTGATCGGCAACAGTGTCGAATTTCGAATTGTCAAACGACTCTTTGTTCAAAGCGTTTAGCTTTTCGACTTCGTAGGCCATGTTCACAGATTCATTGCTCCAATTGTAGAGATCTTGCAATTTGTCACTGACGGCTCCAATATCGTTTTTGAGATTTTCAAGTGAACGGTTCTGAGCCTTGACGGGTTCAATCAAATTATCGATCTCTCCCAGGAGTTCTGTGGTCTTACCAAGAAGCTTGGTTGATGGATCCAGATCGATGGTGACCATAGCGATCTTTTCAAGAGTGCGTTCGGCTTCGGCCAATGCGTTTTCGATCTTTGTACTGGCAGCAGTGTCAAAACTCTTTGCCAGGTTCTCCACTGTCCGAAGAGCCTCTTGAGCTTCAGCTTTGTCCAATTTGGTTTGGTTCAAGACCACTGTTACATTGGCCAATAGCAATTGAGAAGTTCCAAGACTTTCTAATGCATTAAAACCGGTGTAATTGACGCTCTTTCCATATGTCTTGGCGGAACTCTCGAGATCTTCGATTGCCGAACGAGCTGGATTAAGATTGACACCTTTGGGATCGAGAGCCTCGACTTCGGGGCGAATTTTCTCCGCAAGATCGTCGTAGTACAAGAGTTTTTGACTGGTGAAGAAGGCCAGCGCGACAGACTTGAAGTCATCCAGCACTGGGGCAATACGGTTCTGTAGATCATCAGTTACATCGAGCAGAGCATGGTGGCAACCATCGCACTCGGCACAGCCTTCATCTTTGAGAAGCACCCATCGATAGGGGCAGTGATCGCATTTCTCACCGATAACTCCAGGCAAGCATTCACACTGTCCGGTAAGCGGGTTGCATCCAAATCCTCTTGAGTACCCTCGGTTGCAGTTACAAGCTGTCAAAATGTACCAATTAGTAAACTTAGAAATTCAGTAAGCAGGAGTTGCAAACTTACATGTGCAGCCATCTTTGGTGTAATTCCAAGAATCAACGCCGCAACGATCGCACTGTCTTCCGGTCACACCAGGTTTGCAAGCACAGTTTCCTGTGTAAGCATCACACTGCGTGCTATTCGAAGCCACTCCACAATCACAGGCACGGCATCCCATTCCTGAGTCGAATCCGTAATGATCGGGCTTGCATCGATCACAACGCTCACCGATCACATTCTCGTGACACCTGCAAACTCCAACGAAGGGATCGCACTCCAATGTGCCGAGTTCGTCACAGTCACAACTTTTGCAGTCCTTCAATTTGACGGCATCTCCATAGAAACCAGGAGCGCAGAGGTTACAAGCCGGTCCGGAAGTATTGTTCAAGCAAAGAAGACACTCGCCGGTGATCGTATCGCACGAACCGGGTTGATCGGTGTTGATGTTTCCTGAGCATTCGCAAGGTTTACAATAGTCACCTAGTTTTTCGGGCTGGCCATAATAGCCAGGGGCACAACTCTCACAGCGGGCTCCAGTGTAGCCTGGCTTGCACTCACAGTGGATCTTCTGACCAGACTCGGAGATTTCGCAGCCATAAGCAAAGCTTAAAAAGAGATTTTTTAAATAAAAGATCAGAGATGGAAGTTTGTCTTACTTGTTGGAATCATATGGCAAGGGACAAGCGCAGATCATACAATCATGGGGCGTGCCATAACTGGCATTACCGTAGTATCCTTCGATGCAGGTCTCACAATGATCACCAGTCGTGGAATGTTGGCAGTTCTGTCGAGGGAGAGTAAAGGAGCTAAGATTTCGGTCTACGAAGATTGATTTCGAAATATCTTACCTTACAAATACCAGTTGCACAATCACAGCTATCTGTGTGTCCGTTGCACTCACATGGCAAGCAGTAACCTCCATAAGGACCACTTGAATCCCTATAGTAACCCGGGGCACAGTCCTCACAAGACAATCCCGAATAGCCTGGTGGGCAATAGCACTTCTCTACCGGCAGCATTTGATACAAGTTGAAGTTATCCAAATCCTCGTCTGCAAGTGTTAAGTAAACATCTGATAGTTGACTGAACACAGTTTGTTCCCAATAATTGGCCCGAATGAATATGGCCTTCAAGTCGCGCAATACCATCATGAATTCCCCTCTTGTGACCGGCTTGCCGTTCAACTTCTGGAAACTACTCTCGACCATCTGGACTCTGTTCCGGAACATTATATCATGTGCTGGCTGCTCGTAGCTCTGGTGAACAAGCATATCCGTTTTGCCAATCAAAATGACATCTGGCGCAAGAATGGCCTTTCCGAAGAGACCAGTCGTGTAGTAAATGTTGTAGACGAGTTCTCCACCATAGGATGTGATGTGGCTGTTTTGACTTAGGAGATAATCCAAGACTCCGAAGTAAACCAAACTATTGTCATTGTCCTTCAGAGAGAAGTCAGCTTGAAGAGTTGTCTCGTTTACAAAGAGCTTTTCGGAGGGAACCTCCCAAGGCTCAATGATGGGGACCGTAGCGTTGTCCAAGTTGACAATATTCAGGGAGACGTTCTTTAGCAGACTCACATTGTAAACTCTCAGGTAAGCACTCTCACATCGCGAAGTTTTTCCGAAGCAGAAACACGTCGTACAACCTTCGGGGTTCGATGCTTGGAGGTTGTAAGTTCCATCCTTACAGTGCTCACAACTTCTTCCCTCAACATTCTTTTTGCAGAAGCAATTTCCGTCAGTCTTATCACATACCTCGAACTCGGTTCCAGCCAAGCTACAGCTGCACAAATCGCACCGGGGAAACCCGAAGTAACCGTTTGCACAGGTGTCACAAGCCCGACCCTCAATGTTATGTCGACACGAACATGAACCATTATGCAAGTCACATTGCATATTGCCATCGGCGACTCCTAGATAGTTGCAATTGCAAGCTTCACATCCAATGATTTGATGGAATCCATAGGTGAACGGCATGCACTGGTCACACTTGTCTCCTTTGACATTAGGTGGACAGATGCATTCTCCAGTGCGGGCTTCACACATAGCAGTGATGGGACAGTCACAGGGCTTACAATCTGGGAAGCCATAGAATCCAGTTCGACAGGCAGAACACTTGCGTCCAATTACATTTGGTTTGCACTGACACTGTCCACCGAAGGGATCACACTCGAAACTGGTCGACCCGTCGTAGTCACAGTTACAAGGCAGTGCCCCACCGTTGTAATCAGCTGTCAGCGAGAAGACGGCCTTCTTGCAGAAGTCACTGGCATTGTAGGTGATATAGAAGTGATCTTGTCCACAGTTTCGGATAAATTCTTTGGTCTGATCGAAGGTTTCTTCGACGAGCAGATCATCGTTATACTTGGCAATTGGAACAAAGACCAGGTAGTCCAACCAGAGGCCTTGAGGTCGGTTATTCTATTGAAAAAATGCTATCAGATTCTACTAAAATCTTGTTTTGTTGAGTGCACTTACCGTTATGGTGAATTTGAAGTCATCCTCGATATCAAACCAGACGTTGTCACCCATAGGCTGGATAGCTCCGCGACATCCCGAACTAGCCGGACAGTGTTTAATATCGAATTTTCCATCATAGAATTGTTTTCCCGTCTCCAAAGTGTACAGGACCCTGAACTTTGGATGATAAGGCTGGTAGTACTTGATGAGGATCACATAGCGGCCGGGCTCCAATACTTTGGATCTGCAATTGATAATTTGTTACCCCCTCTGGGAACTCCTAAAATGTTCCTTCTACTCACTCAATAACAATTGTCGAATTGGTTTGGTCCAAGTGGACTAGACGAACTTTCTCATCAAAAGCAGCATAGGGTGGTTTATTGGTTGCTACACGATCCTCGTGATCGGATTCGAACTCTATTTTCTTGGAATCCGGAACGAAGCTAAATTTCGGTGTGGAGCATTTGCCGTCGTGAATGACACAAACTGGAGTAGGCATGATGTAGTCAATGGACCAGCTCTCAAGTGGAATCGCGGTGATCGAAATGATTGCAACTCGACCATCGAAGTCATCGAAATCGGACTAAAAAGCAAAAACTGTAAAAAGCACAAACAGTTGGAAGAGATTTCAACTCACATAAATAACAGCTGGCTGTAGTTCAGTTGCTGACATATAGAAGGTCTTCTCTCTTGACTCATCGTCGATCACTGGCTGACGACAGGCCATCGAGTATAAACATGGGTACAAAGTGGCTGATCCAAAGTTTTCCTTATCAGAGCCAACAGCAACCTTCACAAAATATGTGTCGGCGTAGTTCTTCTCGGTGATGTAATCGATCACGAAGACATATTTTCCACTGTGAGGTACTTCGACGATATACTTGAGGTCGTTCTGGGTCTGGGAGATTGTAGGAATCTCTCCGACATGATTGATGATCGTCAAATGGTCAGGATCACTGTAGTATTCAGTTGGCTTAGCAGCGACATCTCCATTCTTGATGGTAAATGGAATAAAAGCGGGTTTGAAACTGAAAGAAAAATGGGAAAATTGAGATTGTCTGCTTGAATCAAGGGTCTTAAGAATAAATTACTCTGAAACTGAAGCATATTTGTAGTGACGGCAGAGCTCCATATTCCCTAATTCACATGGGTTTTCGATCTTTTGAGTGAGGATCGATGCTTCATAGTAAGCAGCTGGGAGCAGGACGAAGTAATCCAACATAACATGTTTGTTGTTCTTCATAGTGATCGTGTACCGTCCTGGGTCCAACACAATTGGCGAAGGCTTGTTGCCCTTGGCGCCTGATACTGTGACGAACTGGGGAGTGTTGGTTGGTCTCAGCAACACCTTTGCACTAGAATAAAAAAAAAACGTTGATCAGTTTTTGATCTTTAAGTGAAGTTTATTAATCAAACTAACTTTTGATCGAGTTCCAACGGATTATCCGACTGAATCAGAATGCTCGCTGTGATATTGTCGCTGCTCGGATTCGCATACCGTATAACCATTCGATAGACGGAGGACTTGAAAATTGTCACTTCATTGGTTACCTCACTCTGGATATCGGAGAACACAGCATAACCCTTGCCGCTAAATCCTGGGAACATTTGATCGTCATACTGATAGCGCACCTGGGCACCAGCTGGTGTGTAGCCATCTTCATACTCGTACTGGAACTGATAGAGCGTCGGGAAGTAGTGTGTCGTCAACGGCTGGGTACATGTTCTTCCCGTGATTCTCGGATGACATTTGCACTGTCCACTGATCTTGTCACAGTCCGAACCCCATGATCCACCGACATCACAGTCGCAATCTTTGCAACCAAACAAGCTTCCACCGAGAAGTTCGAAAGTTCCATCCTTGCAATCGTTACACTGGCGTCCTTGAACGTGTGGCTTGCAAGTACACTGGCCAGTTTTTGACGAGCACGTGTCCAAGCTGGCGATAGTTCCGTCAACGAAACAATCACACACCTCACAGCCGTCGGGATTGCTTATGTTCAAATTCCAATACAGTGGTTTGCAGTCATTGCAGATACGTCCTGAAACACGCTCCTTGCACTTGCAAAGCTCACCAACCGGCACGGATCCACATCCGGCAAATTTGTCTATGACTCCAGCTGGATCACAGTTGCATTCCTCACACACGGGGAAGTTGTAGAAGCCTTCTTTGCATGAGTCGCAGAGTTTTCCATCGAAGTTCGACAGACACGAGCACTGACCGTCCAGATTGCAGGTGACACCTTCCGATCCGTGTGAGTCACAGTTGCACGCTAAAGTAATGAAAAACAGGATTTAACAAGCCTCCAAGACTCCAGGAAGTTTTCAACTTACGTAAACATTCTGGATAGTTATAGTAACCGGCACTACAGAGGTTGCACTGTTTGCCAGCAAAGTTCGAAAGACAGTTGCACTTGCCAGAATTGTCGCAAGTAATAGCTGTACTGCCAGTTGTCGAACAGTTGCAAGGCTTGCATTCAGGGTAGTTGTAGAAGCCAGGCAAGCACTGATCACACCGGGGACCACCGAAACCTTCCCGACAAATACATTGTCCGGATTCCTTGTTGCAAATTTCGGATTCGGTTCCCAGATTGTCACAGTCACAATCTGAAAAAAATGTTGGTCTGTGTGAGCAATAAGAGAGATCGAGGCATTTAATATTGCTTACATTTGCAAGATGGGTACGAATAGTATCCGTGCTTGCAACGTTCGCAGTTATCCCCTCCAAAGTTGCTCAAGCATTTACATTGGCCAGATTCCATATCGCAGTCATTGCTGATCGAACCAATTCGGTTACATTGGCAAGCTGAAATTTAAGGTTGAGTTTGAATCATAATAGAAATGTTTGTTTTTTTTTTTCAAGTTAATATGGGTTTATAAAATAAATACCTACAGCATAATATTCAACAGGTTTATTGGGTAGCTAGGAACAAGTATACGCCGTAGCGTACAATATAAAAACAGAGCAGAAAGCAATGCTATTGAGTAGTTTTTAAACAGTTCGAGAGTGGGTTGTATCTTCAAACGTACATTTTTCAAACAATATGTCCTTAAACGATTTTTCAATTTTAACGAGAACCAAACAAACGCTTTAATTGAAACAAAAAAAAAAAAAAAACAAAGAAAAAAAGTTAAGGTTTTTGAAAGTGGGGAATATACCTTTTCAATTATAGACGCACATGAATATAAACAAAGAGATGGTCATTGCACGCAGAAAAAGTGACTGTTTAGTGTCAATGGTCCAATGGTTACAGTCAATTCGGAGCAATATGACCGAATGATAACCGATTTATTTTGGCGGGCGATTTAAAATCATGACTTGGACGATATCTTAAAAACCAACAATACTCAAGTTTTGACCGAGATACTGCCCGATGTGTGCGAAAAAAGTGGTTAAAAATTACCTCAAAACAATCGCATGCTCCGAATACTCCCACATATAATGGTTAAGTCAAAATTTTATAATGAAACTAGCTGACCATGAAGACTTCGAACTTCCTCAATCGATAATCGATGCCCCTCTACCACACTACCCTTTAAACGCTACCCGCTTGTGGTACCCAGTACGTCTACCCATATCCGCTACCCCGTTACGACACTACTATGTTACCCGCTACCAAATACTTCTACGCGCTTACCGTTACACCATAAAGCAGAAACCCACTACTTATTACCCGCAACCCGCAACCATTCACCCTGCTACCCAATACCTACTAAATCATCACCCTACTACCCACTATTCCGGCCATATCTCATGTACATCACTCAGCATTTGGAGCATCAATAATCTCTTAAGGAGATTTTAACATCACGATCACGAATTCTCTATTTTTCCAGTGTTTTAAAATCCATCAAAATTTGACTTGGGGTGTATCAATATTTTTTTAGCATTTCAAATTTTCCATTTTTACAATTTTTTTTTTTTTACTCATTCTTGCTTCCCC
>CAKKXW010000001.1:84336467-84353538 GCA_920937365.1 Sphaerophoria rueppellii
CCCCCCCCCCCCCCCCCCCATCACAAATTTTCCCAGTTTCCCTTTGAAAACCAATGAGTTTTCCGAGTTCTTTTCGAAAACACATTTTTAAATTTTCCAGTTTTTCCACTTCGAAACCAATGCATCCACAATTTTATGCAATTTTTTATTTGAAAACCAATGAGTTTTCCCAGTTTCTCATCACCTTACAAAGAAGGAAAATAAAATGTTATCACGTTTGATAGTCACAAAGGTGATAATCAGAACTCACCTTTACACGATTCCGCCAGAGAGAAAAATCTTGAGTCAGAGGACTCCTTCCATCTATTTTTACTTGCGACATATAGAATATATGGCTAGTATTGAATTCGTAAAAAAAAAAAAATTGGAGATGATGAGAAATTACATTACGATGATAGAGAAGTCGAAAAAAGTGGGTCCGGCGATTCCGTATGTCTATCTGTCTGTCTGTCTGGAAGTTTACAGGCATCTACAGCCTTAACTACTGCTTCGATTGACTTCAAATTTGTAAATTCGAGGTATCAGCAAAAACTCATATCCCAATTTTTTTATTTTTGTTTTAAGATCAAAATTTAGGGTAGCCACCATAAGATTTTTTTAGCCAAAAACTAAAACTTTCAACTTTCTCCAAAACGGCTACTACGATTTTTTTTAAAACTTCCTTGAGTTTTATTTTTTTTAAACATTCATTTTTTTTATGTAAAAAAAAATTGTTTGCATTGCTCCAAACCGGTACCTCCCATAGAACCGCTTTTTTGTTATTAGATTTTCTCGAAACATGAAAGTCCGATCAGCGTAAGTTTTTTTTTAAAGTACGTATATGTATATTGTCCAATTTTTTTTTTTGGATTTTTAAAAATAGTTTTAATTTTTTTTTTTCAAAATTCTGTATCTCAAAAACGGATCAATTTTAAAAATCCAAATTGAAGTATAATATGTATATTTACAAGGTCTTGAAAACTGCATACCCAAATTTATTAATTTTAAGAGATTTTTGAAAAATTGTATGTATAAGAAATTAATTAAAAAAAAAAAAACGGCTCCGACGATTTTAAAAAAAAAAACAAAAAATTCAATAAATCAAGAATAAGGTTTGAATTTTGTTGGCATTAAAATTTTTGGAATTAAATGTATTTACGAGGTACATATTCAAATTTTAATTTTTTTTAAATAAATTCTAATTATTTTTATATATTGAGTTTTTTTTTGTGAGTTAAGTGTAAGCTGTTAGTAAGAGAGCAATCAGAACTGCTTAAAGTATTATCTCTAACTACTTTTTGTAATTTTTGGAACATAAAGGCAATCATAAATATTTAGTTTTAGCATGCAGGAGCAAGTTCGTACGACCCAGTCGTGCACCTTTTTTTACATATATACTAGACTTCGTACTGCCTCCAATAAAATACCTCAACTTTTGTACCCCGCTACTTATTATACTACCCCGCTCCTCTTTACCCGCTACCCAGCTATCCCCGGTTTCTACCCGCTACAACATACCCTACTACCCGCTATCCCATCACCCACTACACCGTTAGCACTATGCCCGCTACTCAGTACCCGTAATCCGCTACTCCCTACAGGCTACACTGCTCCCCGCTATCCTGTTTCCGAGCTTCGACGCTACCCGCTTAACCACTACACACTTCCCTGGCCATATTTAATGAACAGCTTCGTCGATATTGTAAAAAATATTCAAAACCCATCTACACCACTGCGCGAACTTTCCCTCAAAATTTGGTATATAGGGGTCGGTGTTAGGAGGGTAAAACCTTAGGATTATATGTATTTTTCAATTCATACACCATAAAAAATAACAAAACAAAATGTTTGTCCGTCCGCTTGCTACGAGAATTTAAAAATAATAATGTACAACAACATCGATATTCGGTTTCTTTTTCATTGAGGATCGGGCCAATATTTTCGAGCATGTTCGGCAATGTGAACCCTCGTATTAACGTATTCTTTGCAAGGAAATGCGTCCTGCCTAAGAATATGATTAAAGTTTAGTATTTTCGAGATGAAAATAATCTCGTATAAGAGTTGTTTTTTCCGTCAGCTTCTTTTCTGAAAAACAGTTGTAATTCACTTTTAAAATAATTAGCCTTACCTTTACACTCCGGGAAAGCAAAATATCCCTCAGCACACTGCTTACAATGATGACCAGCATAGTTTATCTTACAAGGACATTCACCATCAACTGCCTCACAATGGTAGCCTTCAGTACCGTTCAAGAAACATTGACATTCCCTACAATTGGGATAGCCATAGTAGCCATAAGCACAAGTGTCACAATTTGGCGGTTCGAATTCCTGACGGCATTCGCAACGTCCGGTCTCCTCCTCACAATTACCAGTCGAATAGAATTTATCACATTGACAATCTTTTTGGAATAAAATAAAAATTAAAATTGACTAAAACTTCAAAATGCCAGAATCTTTATACTCACGTTGACAAACATCGGTTTCATTCCAATACTTTCCACGCGGTCGGTAAAACTTTGGCTTACACTTGTTACAATTGGTACCCTCAGTGTTGTGCTGACAATTCTGACAAACACCACCACCATCGTAAAGTCCATGAATATCGAGGGACAGACCCTTTCGATCGACTTCTTCATCGTAAACACACTCGTTCGAATGTCCATGACAGTTGCAAGCTATTTAAGAAATTGAAAAACTTGGAATCGAAGATGAAAATTTTAACAACTTACGTTCGCAGTTAAATGGACTGGCATTGGTATTCTGACGCCATTTCTTTTGCTCAAATCCGGGACAACACTGGTTACACTGAATGCCACAAGTTCTGTGCTGACATCTGCAGGCCAAAATTCTCACAGGGCTCTTGGGATCTAGGACGTCGCAAGTGTCAGCGTGTCCGTTACACATGCACCGACCACCAATTGAGATATCCTTGATTGAGTAAAAGTACTGGAAAGGACAAAAAATTTGTCAAACTCGATTTTAATTTGGCAAAGTGTCTACTCACACGTCGGGTAACAGTAGGATCTTGACGAGCAACTGACATCAAATGACCCAGAAGATTTTTCGTTCGCAACAGTCGAATACGAATGTTTGTTGCGCGAGTCCATTCTTGAAGGACTGATGAATTGAAATAGTTGTTAGCCGAGGGTCTGTCACTTAGAAGCATCACTGGAATCTGTTAACGGGATTTAGGTTACCTTACAAGTCTGAAAAAGATTTCAAATTTCGTTGACATACCTCTCCATTTTCCAAAGGCACAATTTTCGAATATTCGGTAGTACAGACAACATCGTCGTCCTTCGTAATCGGTTTGTAGGTGTCCTTTCCGAAATAGGTCTCACAATCATTGGGTGTGTCCGAGAAATGTTGCCATGGTGTCCAAGTCTTGCCGTAATCGCTTGATTTTTCCAAAGTCCATAAGCCTGGACGGGGGGAGTTTCCCATACGAATGAAGAGGTAGGCGACATGGAATTCCTAAGAAAATAAAGGACAATTGAAAACTATTATCTAAAAGAGTAGAATGCGGGTGTTGAGGAAACCATATATACTACCCGGGCACAGAGAGGGGCAATTACAATGAACAAAATAACAATTATCCTAGAAATCTTTGAATACAATTATGAGCAGTGTCCTAGCAAGGACAAAGTCTTGAAGTTATTAAGTGATTCGCCCATTAGGGATATTCACAAGGAGACATGCTCATTTCAATCTTCTTTCTCTACAATACATGATCTCCTCACATTGCAAGCTGCTGTAATCGAGCTGGACCATTGCGTCGATTTTAACCTGAGGATATTCTGATCAAGTTCAACACAAGAAAGCGCCACGAGAAAATGTGGCGTCTTATTTGAACTCTTTTGAAATGAGCTACAAGCAGAAACATTACATAGCAGCTAATCAACCCTTCTAAAGTGATGGGTTCGTTGCATAAATGCTAGGAAGCAGTAGAGTTCAACGAGCAGAGAAGAGACGAGCACCGAAATATCAGAAAAAAAAGAGGGAGCAATGATTTAAATTATGAAGCAAGACAAATTAATTGTAGAAAACAGTCGATTCGATAGTTCCCAGTCCAACTGGGAACATGGATGAAGCCTTAGACAACAAGCCAAGAAGCCTTGGTCTTCCAGTTCTCAGGTTCTAGATTGCCAGGAACTCTGGATGGTGTGTCAAGACGTGCACGAAAAAAACCGTGCCCTATGGAAGACTGCTCTCAGAGTCAGGTCCTTCTTGAATTGGCAGATAAAGAAGTAAGTCCTACCAATTTTCTTTTTTTTTTAATTTGCACCCACTCAAGGGATTTTTTATACCCTTTTTATGCCAGAGACATGTGAGTGCATTAGGAAGAAAGGAAGGGGTTGGAAAGGAGATGTCGGTGTACATTGGTCTTAAATTCTTGAACATTGTAGTGACTGGGAAAGACAGAGTGTGGAAGGGAGTTCCACATTCGCGTAGTACGGCTAAAAAATGATTCCCTATACTTGAGAGTACGTCCGAAGATGGGCTCGAGAGTAAACTGATGGGCAGCGCGAGTATAATGGGCGAATTGATTGGGGGGAGGAAGGCAACTGGCTATTTCACTAGAGCAATTTCCGTAAAAGTAGCGATAAAACAAGGAGAGACACGCTACAATACGACGGTGGTCTAAAGTGGTGCATGCATCAGTGATCTCTCTATCACCAATCATTCTTACAGTTCTTTTTTGAATTCCATGCATCGGACCACAAGAGGTGGTCAGTGATGCACATACCGAGAATCTCGAGATGTTCGGTCTCATTGATGCAAGTGCCACTCATGGACAGTGGCAGGGGTGGTATATCTCGCTTCAACGATACCAGACAGCATTGAGTTTTCGAATCATTAAACTCTACACGGTTCTTAATTCCCCATTGGACAGTCAGAGTTTAATGAACTTATCATATTTTGCCGTTGCAGTTCCACATCCGAAGAGGAGGGATGTGAATCTGGAAACGAATATGAGAAGCTATGGGTACTATCGTCAGCGAAACAATTATTGGATTAGAAGTAACAGACAAGAGGTCATTAATAAAAATGATAAAGAGGGTCGGAGACAAAACGAAGCCCTGGGGCACACCAGCATTTATATTATGGGTTTCAGACTTGAAACCGTCCAATACAACTTGTATTGAACGGTTCGAAAGAAAGTTTCTAATCCAACGAAGAAGGTATTCATCGATACCGTAAGCACGCATTTTCGATAAAAGAGCAAGATGCCAGACTTTATCAAACGCCTTTGAAATATCAAGTGCAACAATCTTACTTTCTCCAAAACGATGTAAAGATTTGTTCCACTGTTCGGTGAGATACACCAATGGTACTATGTGAATCTTTCATCTGCAACCTTATCAACCACCATCAGATTTCGACCGTGCAGCAAAGCGTACTACCTACTACTCTTTCTTCTTCAGAAAAAAACCCTCGCTCTCAGAGGAAGAACATTTCAAAAGTCTACAAACTGTTTGAATACTCCGACAGCAAAGTGTTAATGCTGGGGTATTAATCTCTACTTCTTTGTGCAGCAATTATGTAGCAAAGTCTTCTCTCGACTAGAGTCTCGCTATTAAGATTCTTAAGTATACTGCAGTCTTCCGAAGGACCTTGAAGCTTGAACAAGTCGATGATACTGTTTTGGGTTGTTTCGAGAAGAAAATTATTTGCGATATTCCGTCCCTATCCAAAAGGATGTCAGGAAAACAAACAGATCGTTGCTGCAACTAAGGCACTTAAGAACAATAAAGCGGTATCATCGTCATCAATCAATATCAACCACCGAAAGCATTATACGAAGAATGGAAGAAAGGAATGATCGTCAAGCTCCAAATAAAAAACGTGATCTGACAAAGTGCGAAAACTGGAGAGGAATTTGCGTTCTTCCTACTATTGTAGAAAAAATAATACTTCATCATCAAACAAGCACGATTCCGCGCGATTCCACATCAACACCTTGCGGATCGTTATTGACTAGTGCATTGAATATACCGACCAGCACTACTCCTGCTGTTCATCGACTTCGATATGGTTTTGAAAGCGTCAACAGAGAGCACATCTGATTAGCTTTACCAAAGAGAGGCAGTCCTAATTGCTAATACCAAAGCAATATAATATGATGCATTACAAGTCCCACGTTTTGCATGATGGCAGGTTGTTGGACGATTTTAGAATCCAAAGGTTGTATTCTGTAACTAAAATTGTTTTTGTTTGTGATAAGTAATGTACTGCCCGCAGCTTTGTCAGGAAGCGGAGGTACCCGGCCATCCTTTCTAATCAATATTTCCTCTCATCCGGTGGAAAAAGTGGAGAGCTTCCAATAACTTGGTAGTATCGTCTCCATCGAAGTAAGAACCGAACAACAACAAGACGTCGTCTCCCGTATTGGCAAAGCAAAATCGGCATTTGCGCGTTTGGTATGCTGCACAAAATATGGAAGAACAGGCTACCACTGTTAGGCACAAAAGTCGAATCTATGCTGCTGTATAGATGCAGCACCTGGGAAAGTTACTTCAGCCATCACAAGGAAGCTGTAAACATTCGTCAATAATATCTTCGCAACATCGTAAGGATGGCTCAATCGAATATCCATTGAGGACCTCCATAGCAGGACAAGACAATGGATTGAATATACACTTCGATTGTATTGCAAGTCAAGCAATGCAGTGGAACCCGCTCACATAAGAAAGAAGAACAGCTGGGCTACCGAGAACCACATGGCGGTTAACTCTGGAAAGTGATTAACTTTATTTGGGGTTAAATTCTTTTCGATTAAAAAAAAACAATATTGGTTGACATGCATTACAAGACTTTGATGATTTTGTATTTTTTATCAGTTCCCGAATGGACACAAGAGTTCATGTCAACTCAACTACTATCTCATAATTTTCAAATACAAACATTTTATTCTTTCCTTTTCGTTATCAAGAATAATGTAGGCTCATTTGAAGAAAAAAATATTTCAAATAAGAAATCTGAGGCCATTGACATGAGAATCAGAATACACAAAATATGATTTCAGAGACTAGAGATAAGAAACAATGATGCCGGAAACGGTTAAAAAAGAGATTGATAAGCGTTCAACACTATTTCATTCTCATTTGAATTTGAATTCTTTCTTGAATCACTGTCATGAAGATCTATTTTATGTCTTTGCATTTATTCTTTTTAACAAACCTCATAGCCGCAATCCGCACACTAATGTCTCTCTAAATGTCCCATATGCGAGACACATGTGCGGGAGAAACGGCGGTATACGAGAGTACTTCATACATAATTGCTTTTCTAATAATTCTTCCATCTCTACAATGGAGAATGGAATAAATTCTATTTTTGTACACTAAACAAATGAGCTGGAAAAAAAATTAACAAAAAGAAATACTGAATTTTTAAGTAGTGTTAGCAATTGTGTTGGTTGGATTCGTTTCTGTTTATAAGTGTATGACCTCATTTTTGTAAGAAGAGAAGAAATTGAGCTTAGTTTTGTCGGAAGACATGAGTTCATTTTGAGTTAAATTATTAAACTAGAACTAGAAATAGTAATACAAACGCTGGTTTACAATTTCCAGAAACATCTTGAATATCTGGGCGAAATTTTTCGCACATTCTCTCATGAGGTCATCTTTCATCTAGATCGATTGGAAACAAGCATTGAAAAAGGCAGGAATCTTTAAGCTCAAAATTCATATGAAAAACTAAAAATCAATTGACTTCCTTATAAACAAGCTTCAAATGTTCTGCTTTATAGATTAAACAATCCGTTAGAAGAAGCTAAAAGTCTTCATTAACTTGCTCTGTTTAGCAACTTTCAGTCAGGAGGTTTGTCATCCTAGCATATTGACCAGTTTCGAATCATCTTCCTGGTGCCTCTAACGGAAGAAGGGTGAACTTATCATTTTGGAAACTGCTTATCCGCCCTAAACCAAGGATTCTTTGCAGACATCACAAACGTAGATGCTCCATCTTGTGCAGCAGATGTGGCAGGAAAGACGTCAACAGGGAAAAGAACAAAAACACGTCCAGGTGCCCAAAAATGGCTGAGACTATCACGTATTACCTACTTACTTATGGTGGCGCTACAGTCCAGGTCGGACCAGGGCCTCACCCAACAAACTTTTCCAGCCAGCTCGGTCCCTGGCTAACTGTCTCCAGTTTCGCACGCCAAGTTTGTTCAGGTCCTCTACCACCTGTGTGCTCCACCGGAGTCGCGGTCTTCCTCTACTACGACGTCCTTCCGGACTGAATTCGAAGACTCTACGAACCGGAGCATTATTTTCCATTCGCTCAACATGACCCAACCATATAAGTCGTTGGACCTTAACTTTTCTAGCTAGGTCAGTGTCGCTGTACAGCTCGTACAGTTCTTGGTTGAATCTTCGTCTCCAATCTCCATTAATGCAAACAGGACCAACAATCACTCGAAGAATTTTTCTCTCAAAGCAGCCCAAAGCGTTTTCATCAGATGTTGTCATCGTCCATGTCTCTGCACCATACATGAGGACCGGGATGATGAGGGTTTTGTAGAGTGTCACTTTAGTTGCTCGGGAGAGGACTTTACTACTCATTGCCTTCTAAGTCCAAAATAGCAGCGATTGGCAAGAGTGATTCTTCGTTTGATTTCAGCGCTGGTGTTGTTGTCTGTGTTGATAGCGGATCCCAGATAGACAAAGTCCTTAACTACCTGACTATCACGTATTGGCACAGTAAATTTAATCCAGCGAACGTGCTCTGAAGTAATTTGACACGGATTTCTATGCCATTCAAAAGGTGCGATCCACTGCGACAAATTGGGTCATAACGATCATAGGGCTGTACAGTGCGAAATTATTAGACCGGTTCGATTGGAGAAAAAAGAGAAAACTGCTCTTTCTTAAATAATGAAAGCACATCGACCTGAGTGAAAGACACTTCGCCGTACTCTCAAATAAACTACCAACATCCTGTTGAACCAGTATCACGAAATAATTAAAAATGCAGTCGAGACCATCATAGGTTGCTAACTAGTCCCAAAAACAACCTGTGGAATGATAATGAATAAGAACGAGAAAGAAGCAAGATATGCCCCCCGCTATTGTCCATGAGTGGCACTTGTTTCAATGAGACCGAACATCTCAAGATTCTCGGTATGTGCATCACTGACCACCTCTTGTGGAACGATATGTTCCATATGCGATGTCGCCAAAAATGCCGCAAGATGTTTAGGTTTCTTAAGACGATGCAAGGCATTTTTTTCCCCTTCTGATCAGGCTATCACCTACAAAACGTACATACGTCCAAAGCTTGAGTACAACTTTTACGTCTGGGCTGGTGCTCCAATGATATACTTAATCTTCTGGACAGTATCCAAAAAAGAGCAATCAAAATGATTGGTGACAATAACATCGTTGAGTCATTTACATCTTTAGAACATCGGCGTAATGTCTCATGTCTTACCCTATTTTACCGATACTTCAACGGTATATGCTCTAGTTGCATTCCTCCTCTTAAGATATTCAACCTTAATATCCGCTCCTCCAGGAATGTCCATCAGCTCACACTTGAGCCCGACTTCGGACGTACTGTCATGCACAGAGAATCGTTCCTTAGCCGTACTACGGGAATGTGGAACTATCTTCCACACTCTGTCTTCTTCTTCCCCCGTCATTGTAATATTCAAGAATTCAAAACCAGTGTTCACCAAAACAACCTTTTACATTCTCAATAGAGAATATTTTCTTTCCCAAACGCTCGCACTCTGCTCTTGGCATAAAAAGCATAATGAAAAAGCCCTTGAGTGCGCGTTGATTATAAAAAAAGGGGAAAGGGCATACTGGTCACTTTCGAAAGTAAGATTCTTCGACGATACTGGTGAATGGAGAAGAACAACCGCGCACTAAACGAGCTGTTTCTATTATGTGGATGTAGTCTGGGAAGGGAGAAAAGATACCTACATTGAATCAGCCACATCGACCAAATGGACGCCAACGCTATAGGCAAGAAAGTCTTCTCTTTGCAGCCACCAAGAAGACCGAACCTTTAGTACAAATACCAAGTTACTGTGGATGCTAGAGCGTTTGGTTTCGACGACTGAAGAATGCATGTGAAGGACCGTTCCCGATGAAAAACTGCTGTTTCTGAGATTCTACATGAATTGGGTTGAATAGGAGAACTCGCGACTCCGATGGATCTTCGGCAGGAAAAAAAAAACAAATAAAGGTAAAAGACAACGAGTTTGAATAGTGCGACCCTTCAATTACCTTGGGTCAGTAGCAGCAGGTGAAAACAATATGGAAGAAGAAATATTCGAGCGGCTCATGGCTCAAGGCTCTTTCAATCCATAAACCTGATTAGGAAAAATAACATTAGTTAGTATAGACTATTTCTGGCTTGAATTTCCTAAGCTGGCGAGCAACCACTACCTACCAGAAAGGCTGGAAATACACGGCCTTCTGGCATTCTGTATCTACTAGATACATTTGTTCCAGAACTGCTTATCCACCAAAGATCAGTGTGTGTAAACAGATGTTAATATCTTGTCGAAAACCCCTCCACCGATTCTAATAAGATATTTCCGCGAACAGAGAATGGGGTACAACCTTTTAATCAATGAAAACTTTAACATACTTCTAATGTAGCTCACTCGTCAAAACTTAAATGTATTTCTTCATTTCTATTGAAACATGCCATAGCGTCTTATTTTTCCAATAAAAAAAAAGGAACTTACCAGTAATTTGGACTGCAAGAGGAATAATAAATTTCAAGCAGAATTAATTCTTCTGTTACTTTTTTTAATTAAATTTGTCTTCATTGAAATGTATTTGACACCCAATTGATCAAATTAAAATTTGTCAAAACATTTCATAAATTTAAAGAACGATCAACTTCTTCTTTTGATACAAAACGATGGAGTCGAATTTTTGTGTTCTTAATTAAATAATATTTCTACAGTCGACTCGATATACTGTGCACTCAAAGAAGATAGAAACAAAATGTTAATGATGATACAAATCTTAAATACCAGGGAATGAGGGATTCAAAGTCAAGAACATTTGTAATAAATGATAAGTGATATATCAAGATCGTTTGTTTTTTCTCAGCTTAACGGGCTCAACTGACATCAGTCTACAATACACAGAATGTATTAATTCTTTCTTCAACAAAATTCAATAGCTTGTGTTACTTTAATATCCGTCAGTTTTTAATTAATGTCGGTTTTGATAACACCATGCGACCCTAAACTATACTCAGCTATGGGCATGAGGACTTTGTAAAGTATCGTTATCGGGCTGAACGGAAATGGGAATAAAAGTTTCATTACTTATTCCAATGAATGTTGTATATGAAGAATGAAGGAGAATTACAGAAAATAATTTTATTTTAAATATTGATCCACAATTTCTTGAGCCACAGAGGACAGAGCTAACATACCTAAATAAATTTTAATCGAAAACATATTGCAAGGCATAATTAATTTTCCAGCCAATTCAACCATCCCAATTTCAGAAACCAAATCACATGTTCAACATTTGTGTGTCTAATTCTCGAAACCGAAATTAATTATTATAAGAAATTTAAGGAAAAGGCAAAGTAAAAATAATCAGAATGGCGCAGAACGAATCAACAAAACAATGAAACAACTTGCGAAAATGACCGCTTTTAATCGCAAACTGTCGAGCCAGGCACATTCCTTCTTCGCATATGTATTGGATCTGTAAGGTGAAACGAGGTAAGAATTCAAACAACAACGTCTGGCTGGACAGTTAGAAAAGAACCAAAAAATCACAGAATGCTTAATAATCAAAACAACCTTCCAAAAGGCAAATGGAAACATTTAAAAATCAGACAGCGTAACATATCCGAGGGTTTCACTTCACAAAGGTATCTTCCAAACGAACCCAACCGACAAAACACATCAATGTATGTACGGGAGCGCGAGGAGATCTTATGCCCTGCACGTGTGGGAAGATATATTGTTGCTTGCTTAAGAAAAAAAAAAAAACAAGATTGAGATTCATTCTTAAAAGGTTTCTCATTGTTGTGTTGCATGAATACGATATTCCAGGGAGTATTGTTGCAAACATGGATTGTTGTTGTGCATTTCACAAGGAAAGAAAAGTGCGGATCATTTATAAGATTTTTTTACAGGAGATCAAGTCAATTCTATGGAATTTAACACAACACAGACAGATCTTTTAGTATATAAAACAGTTAAGATTTAAAAATAAAAACAACTCACCTGTCCAAAATCAATTGTCAAGTTGACCTCATTGTACTTCATGCCTCTGGACAATGGGGGACTCTGCCACCATAATTCAGTACCATCGATAGCATATTCGGCACCATGATATTTTTCTGGATTGTTTGGATCACAAACATCGCAAACCTGTGCAAAAAATTAATGTTGTCAGTAATTTCAAAATAATGAAAAAATAAAACTCTTATGACGTATTATCTACTATCTATTGCAGCTTTAAATACAATTTCTGTAAGCTTATTGCATTAAAGCACATTCCTATAAGAAATGTGCACAATACATCGCACGAAGTTACAATCGTATTCCAAAACCTAACACTAACTTAAAACTAAACTTAACTCACAAAAAACATTGTGAAATAAGAACCTGTAATTGAAATTCATAAAAAAATTGGAAGATCTACCTCAAATTTACATTTTATCTGAAAGAAAATTGATGCTTACCCGGCGGCCACACGAGCAAGTTCTGGCCAGCAAGTTGGCATACAATCAAATATTTTACTCACACATTCAAACTTTTAGTACTGGCTTTAGTACTGGCCAGTCAACTGGCTTGCGAATTTTCGAGCCAGTAAAACGAGCAAGTAAAACGGGCAAGTAATTTAACAGGTTTTGTCAATTAAAGAATTAAAAATAAATATATTGCAAGTGAAAAACGAAATTTAAAAAAATTAGTAGAAAAATAACAAAGGAAAATTTATTTAAATTTAAACTGATAGAACTGTTCAAAGGCGAAAATTTATTGTGGAATATGTCTTCATCTTCATATCGCCGCAGTGATTTGAAGTTGAAGGCATATGAGAGAATCGCCAAGGAAATGTCCATGTCCAAATCAAATACTTCCTCGAACTGAGCAATGGTTAATCTTGTGAAGTTCTTGAAGTACTTCTCGTCTTCCTCCCACAGCATCATTCATCAAATGGGCCTCTAAATCGTGTTCTAATCTTTTAAAAAGATGTTTAAATTTAAAAGTGTACGTTATTCAAAAGAAAGCACAAACCTTTTCATTAATAAGGGCTTTACCCAATATTTGTATTTTTGATTTCTTCTCCTCAGCTTCTTTAATTTTTCGTAACTCAATTAATATATTAATTGAAGCGAGTGTTTTAATTTCTTTTCTCGTTGGCGACATCTTCGAAAGTTTAATTTTATTTTATTATTTATTTAATTTGACATCATCATTCAAATGAAAAAAAAAATATATGAACTTGCTGGCAAGTTGACTAGCAAGTTTTGTGCCACCTACGTCACACTAAGTACACCGATAGAGATTTGACAATTAATATATGAAGGCTCCTGGCAAGCCAGAACTTGCTCGTGTGGCCCCAGGGTTAAAATTTCTTAAAAACATTGTTGATTTTTAAATTAAAAAAAAAAAAAAATCCATAGAGCGGTTTTCCGCCATCAAACGTTTTCATTTTCAACTAGTATGCTTATTTCGTGAATGGCAGCACTGCGCATATCTGATTTGACAGATAATTAGTTTTATCCTTCCGCTGAACAAATATGGTTGTGTATAACTACGCTTGAACAAAGCTTGGAAATATTGCGACATTACTTTTAAAATCATGGCAATGTATAATGTTGCATAATGTGTGAAAAGTCAAAAACAGTGCGTACACCCGAGAATATTGCTGCTGTAGCAGAAAGTGTGTGTGAAACGCAATCAACATCAATTCACCGTCGTTCTCAATAATTGAACATTTCAACATTTCATTGAGACGAATTTTGCATAAGGACCTTGGTATGATGCCATACAAAGTGCAACTGTTTCAGGAGTTGAAGCCATCTGACCATCCAATTCGTTTTCGCTTCGCTAAGGAGGACTGCGATCACTTAGAGAAGATGCCGATTTTTCCAAAAAAATCATCTCTTCAGATCTTGGCTTGTAAGCCAAATTGTCGAATTTTGGGCACAGAAAACCCGCACGCATACATTGAAAAGCCGATACTCCCAAAATGAGTAACTGCTTGGTGCGGATTTTGTTCCGGAGGCATACAGTCAATGGCCATGTTGAACGAATTTTTGTTCTCAAAAATTGAAGAGTAGGATATTGGCAACATTTCGTTTCAAAAGGAAGGTGCGCGCTACGTGCCCCACAGCCGAAGCTACACTCGATGTTTTGCGTCCTATTCTTGAAGATCGCATTATCAGCCGCAGAGCTGATGTAGTTTGGCCACCTCGACGCTGCGATTTGACACCGCTAGATTATTATTTGAGGGGTGCCGTAAAAGATAAGTGTTACGCCGACAAGACAGAGACAATTGACGCTTGAAAGGACAATATTCGTGAAACCATTGGTGAAATACAGCTGCACACAATCGATAAAGTGCTTAAAAATTGGACCGATCGTGTAGGCTACTGCAAGGCGTGCCGAGGTAGCCATTTGAATGAAATTATTTTCCATTACAAACCGGAAGGATTGTTCTTTCAAATAAAAATAAAGAATTTGAGAAAATATTCAGCACTTTCAAAAAAAAAAAAGTTATTTGGCGGACCCTTTAAATAAAATGTTTCAAAAAAATTCTCAAAAAGTATTCCAAAAAATGTTAATATATTATTTCCATCATTTCAATTTTGTTTTTGAGATATGAATCCAAAAAAGAAAATTGAAATTTGCTTGCATACAAAATATTATTTGGGCAATATAGAGTAGTGGCACCTGTAACCGAACATGTAATTGAAATTGATGTAATTTTCTTGTGTTACTATTTTTACTTGCGACATATAGAATATATGGCAAGTATTGAATTCGTACAAAAAAAAAAAAATTGAGGTGAGGATGAGATATGACATTACGATGATAGAGAAGTCGAAAAAAGTGGGTCCGGCGATTCCGTCTGTCTGTCTGTCGGAAAGTTTACAGGCATCTACAGGCTTAACTACTGGTCCGATTGACTTCAAATCTGAAAATTAGAGGTTTGAGCAAAAAGTCGTATCCCAATTTTTTTATTTTTGTTTTAAGATCAAAATTTAGAGTAGCCACCATACGATTTTTTTGGCCAAAAACCAAAACTTTTTTTTCACAAAAACGGCCCGAACGATTTTTTTTAAACTTCCTCGAGTTTAATTTTTTTAAACATTCATGTGTTTTATGTAAAAAAAAATGTTTGTATTGCTCCAAAACGGTACCTCCCATAGAACCGTTTTTTTGTTATTAGATTTTCTCGAAAACTGAAAGTCCCATCAGCGTAAGTTTTTTTAGAAAGTACGTATATATTGTTCAAATAATATTTTGTTTTCAAAAAAATTTCAAATTTTTTTTTGGATTTTTAAAAAATATTTTTAACTTTTTTTTCAAAATTCTGTATCTCAAAAACGGATCAATTTTAAAAATCCAAATTGGAGTATAGTATGTATATTTACATGGTCTTGAAAACTGCATACCCAAATTAATTTTAAGATATTTTTGAAAAATTTTATATATAAAAAATTAATTTAAAAAAAAAACGGCTCCGGCGATTTTGAAAAAAAAAATTCAATAAATCAAGAATAAGGTTTGAATTTGTTTGGCATTTAAATTTTTGGAATGAAATGTATATACGGGGTAGATTTCCAATTTTTAATTTTTTTAATAAATTCTAATTATTTTTATATATATTTTTTTTTTGAGTTAAGTGTAAGCTGTAAGTAAGATTGTAATCAGAATTGCTTAAACTATATCTCTTATTTTAACACTACTTTTTGCAATTTAAGTAATCATAAATATTTAGTTTTAGCATGCAGGAGCAAGTTCGTACGACCCAGTCGTGCAAATTTTTTTCCAATGAAAACATACATGTGTGGACATTCTTTCTTTATGAATAGTTAAGATATTTTACAGAAAAATTTTATCTTAAGAGAGGAAAAAATTCATTTCAGTGGTATGTTTTATTCGATACGGTTTTAATACTTTTTTTTCAAGAAAAACAAAGCTTGATTAGGACTCCCTTAGAAGTTGTTTTGAAGAAAAAGTTTTGAGTAAGTTTTTTTTTAAATATGCATGCATTCAGAGGTTTTTGTTCCCTTTCCATGCCAAAGCACAGTGCAAGCGTTAAGTAAACCGTTGAAGCAACGGTAAAAGAGGGTGAGGCATGAGACATTAAGTCAATGTTCGAGTGACGTCAATGTCTCAACGATGGTTTGGTCACCAATCATCTGAAATGCTCTGCTCTGGATAACAGTGCAAAAGACTTAAGTACGTTACTGGAGCACCAGCCCAAACGTGAGAGTTGTACTCTTGCTTTGGACGTATATATGTTTTGTAGATAATAGCCATTTCAGACGGGGAGAACATTTTCTTTCACCGTCTTTAGAAACACTGCCAAGCAGCCATCAAAGATGCCGCCTCTGAAGTGCTAGGGTTTACAAGGCCACCACAACGAAACCCCTGGTTTGACGATGAATGCCGGCGAGCACATGCAGCTAAACAAGAGGCATACAAAGCGGCGCTGCAAAGAAAGACACGAGCAGCTCGTGAGCTCTACGAGCAGAAGAGGAGAGAGGAGCATAAACTTCTCAGAAAGAAAAAAAGGGAGCATGAGAAGCGCGCGATCGAGGAGATAGAGGGATGTAACAACAGGAACGAGGTTCGAAAGTTCTACAAAAAGGTGAAACAAACCTCCAAGGCTTATACACCCCGAACTGAAGCCTGTAGAGACCATCATGGGAATATCGTAGTTGAACCGCAGTCAGTGCTGAGGATATGGAAAGACCACTTTTCCAAGCTGTATAATGGCGATGACGACCAAAACTCCGTCAGCAATACAGAACCATTCAATTTGGGTGCAGAAGGCCAACAATTCCACCCACCCGACATGGACGAAGTGAAGATAGCGATATCTAAACTAAAGTCGAACAAAGCCGCTGGAGCA
>CAKKXW010000001.1:84354353-84373322 GCA_920937365.1 Sphaerophoria rueppellii
GCTTCTTAAAAAGAGAGTTTCGTCGGGTTTCGCAAAAGTAGTCTACAACAGTGTCAGGTACAGAGACGTGGTATGTACTACTGGCTCTACTACTCCCAAAACATCTCACAGTGAAATCAACGAGCCCTCTCCTGAAATGATGAGTTAACGGAAGATTCAGGTTTCTTCGTCGCTAACCGTTCTCACTAAAGATCTTTGATCTTGAAATCTGCGAGTTCCTCAATGCCGTTGAAGAATTCTTTACCTAAATGGAGTGCTCTTTTCCTAGCCAGGGCTGGACAATGGCATAGAAAGTGTGGGATCGTTTCTTTTATCCGCTATCAACTCAGACAACAACACCAGCGCTGAAATCAAACGAAGAATCACTCTTGCCAATCGCTGCTTCTTTGGACTTAGAAGGCAATTGAGTAGTAAAGTCCTCTCCCGAGCAACTAAAGTGACACTCTACAAAACCCTCATCATCTCGGTCATCATGTATGGTGCAGAGACATGGACTGTGACAACATCTGATGAAAACGCTTTGGGCTGCTTTGAGAGAAAAATTCTTCGAGTGATTTTTGGTCCTGTCTGCATTAATGGGGAATGGAGGAGAAGATTCAACCAAGAACTATACGAGCTGTACAGCGACACTGACCTAGCCAGAAAAGTTAAGGTCCAACGACTTAGATGGTTGGGTCATGTTGAGCGAATGGAAAATAATGCTCCGGCTCGTAGAGTCTTCGAATCCAATCCGGAAGGACGTCGCAGAAGAGGAAGACCGCGACTCCGGTGGAGCACACAGGTGGTACAGGACCTGAACCAACTTGGCGTGCGAAACTGGAGACAGTTAGCCAGGGACCGAGCTGGCTGGAGAAGTTTGTTGGGTGAGGCCCTGGTCCGACCTGGACTGTAGCGCCACCGTAAGTAAGTAAGTAAGTCTTTAGAAACCCAAACATCTTGAAGCATTTTTGGCGACACCGCGGTCCAAAAGAAGTGGTCAGTGATGTACATACCGAGAATCTCGAGATGTTCGTTCTCATTGATGCAAGTGCTACTCATGGACAGTGGCAGGGGGAGTGTATCTCGTTCAACGATACAAGATAGCATTAAGTTTTCGAAGCATTAAACTTTACGTGGTTTTTATTCCCCATTGTACAATGCTGTTTAAGTCAGTGTATTATATATATTATTTTGAACTTTTGATTTTTGGCTGAAAAAGTTAATGGGGGCTACCCTTAATTTTGAACGCTTTGGAATTCGCTTAAACCTCTTGATTACAAAGTTTGAAGTCAATCGGGCCAGTGGTTAAGGCTGCAAGTGCGTTAACAGATAGACACATCGAAGGAATCGTCGAAATCTCCATCATGGTAATATCATTTTTGATTAAAACCTCAAATCAGTAATAAACGAATTCGAGAACATATTCAATCAAATATGACACAACGACAATTTAGCATTCGAAAAAATGGGTCTGTCCATTCCATCTATCTGTTTACGCATCTACCGCCGGTTTCATTGACATCACATTACAAAAATGGTCGTTTGAGCAAATTAAAGAAGAATTAAGACTCAAACTAATTGAAGCCCAAATATTTACCTTTAGGTGGATTTTTCGACAAAAAATTCAAGTTCTATAAAAAAAAACGCTTCCTAACGATTTTTGTTTAACTTTCACGTTAATTTTTTCTGTAAATGTTTTTTTTTTTTTAATTGGTCCAAAACAGAACCGCCGCATAGGACCGATTTATTGTAGAAAGATTTCTTCAAACAAAAAAGCCAAAATAATATTTTATGGTTAAAAAAAGAACAATTAAATGTTTGGATTCCTTTAAGAAAACAGATGTTTAAGCTTTTTTTTTGAAAAATTCAGCATCTCAATAACACGTCAATAATAATGCAAAATAAGATAAACATAAAAAACATAAAAAATGAATTTAAAAAAAAGAAAACCGCTCCACAGATTTTCAAAAAAAAAGGTTTAATTTAAAAACGTTCAAGTTTTTTTCTGTCGATTTTTCGAAGGATACATAACATCTCTGAGAAATGTTAAGTTCAAATTTCTAATGTTTAAACTTCTCTGCTTGCAAAATTTAAAATCTCAGAAAATAAAACAAAATTACCTACTTATCAGAAAAATGCGAACTCTACTTTTCAAGCTTCTTTAATAAAAATTAAAAAAAAAATTGTTTAAAATAAAATCAAGTACATGCATGTTGTAATACAAATATTTTTTTAATAAATTTACTAAGCTTGTAGAATTATATTTTGTTTAACTTATAAAATCGAAAAATATGTTTATACATATATACACTTAGTGTATTACACTATCATCATTTGGTGCATTAGAATTCTACTCTCGATCTATTCGATGAGACTACATTTTTTTCTCTACATGTATTTTCTTGCCGCAACCACACCCTCTCAGATATCTTCAAAAATAATCCCGAAAAAACGAAGAATCAACAAAAAATAACTTCACTTTGCCTCTGAACGTTTACCTACAGTTCTCCTAAAGTGTACCTTCATAATATTGTAGAGGTAATAAATGGAAAACAAACAAAAAATGATTTCATCCACTTAAAGCGGACAAATATTTAAATTCGACAGTTGTATGTACAGTGTACAATGTACAAATACATAGAATCAATCGTTTTTAAGTTTTTGCTTTCAATTCACAATAAATGAGAATAAAATTGATCTTACCTGTCCCTGAATTACAGAATAATCCAAATGATCGTTTTCGGTATTTGCACCAACCAGCTTACAATACAATTCGGGTCCATCGACATCCTCACCACATGTAGCTGTAGCATAGATTTTTCGTCCAGTAGCCAAATTAAAATACGGTGGGGTCAATTCTGAGTTCACTAGCACGATAACGCTACATAGTAACAGTCCATAGAGGCCCAAAGAATGGAAACCCATTTTTGCTTGAAAATGGGCTTAAGAGCACTTTTTTTTATTTAGAAAATATTTTTTGTTTCACTTTAATTCATGGAAATGTATTTTTTTTTCACTTTTCACTTTTTAAAACACTTTTCTTTTAATTCCCGATTTCTTGGGCCAATCCAACCGAACTGGACGGCTCTTTTCACACAACTGAATTTGGTTCTACAAAAGTATTCGCCAGCTCGACCCCAAGACGCAAGATTCTTATTTTTAATCATTGGATTTGTTGTTGTTGTTGGTTTCACACAACGTTCGCTATCGCTATTCAACAACAAAAAAAACAAAATCTAAAGAAAAAGTCCAGAGATCCGGAGAAGTGTTATCGCTGCCCATGCGTCAAACGAGACGAGAACGCCCGCAACGAAGACGCTTAGCTCCCGAAGAACAAAAAAACAACAAGTCGAGGATTTCTATCAGCCAGCAAGCAGCCATGAATTGGATACAGATACAAAAAAAAAAAAAAATGAAAACTCAGGGAAACCCAACTAAAGCCGGCGAGTCGTCAACATCAGACCACTCTCATTCCTTTGGGTTCTTTAGAAAAAAGAGATGAAAAAAAAAGAACAGGATTCCAGTGCCAGTCTCCCAGTTTTATGACACCGACTCCCGCTCCGCCACCGCCGCTGCTTCAAGAACCGATAACACTCACACATGATCAGCAATAGTATCTGGTGGTGAGAGTCCACATGTGTTAGGCGGCTTGTCACAATAGTGGCCTACTGAAACTGATCCAGCTGATTTTTTTTTCTTTTGTTTGTATCTTCTTCTTCGTTCTCTGAATTTTGCTTTTCAACGCGTTTTCTGTGTGTTTCTGTGTGATAAATTTTTTTGTTGATGTTGGGAAAAGAAGCACTGCGGGGGAGGTGCAATCTTATGGATCTTTTATCGTAAGAAATTCATTCAGTAAAATTTTTTCAGGTTTGTATTTGTTTCTTTTTTGTATTCTCTTTTGAAATTTATTTCACATTGTGTCTTGTGTTATGTTTTGTTTATTTATTTTGATGTGCAGCTCACGAGCCCGAGCAGACGATGATGACGATATGATGCCTTGGGTAAACGATCGCTTGCATATTATTATCTAGAGCGGATTGTTGTTTAAGATCAGATGGATGGCTTGAAAATATTTTACAGACAGTGGAGGCGGGGAATTTGGTTTATAGCTAGGTCAGATGGTAGGGTTGCCAATTTATTGTTACCAAAAAGAAAAAAATAGGTGTTTTATGGACTGACTACTGATGTGTCTCAATGATAATTTCGCATTTCGAACGTTCAAAATAAATGCATTAATTGTATAAAGGCCAAAATGAAGAATTTCTCTTTTTTAAACAGTATTTCCTTAATTTCGATGTGGAGAGTAGGTACGTCACATAATTTAGGACGGAAGTAGAATTCATTTTACAACTTTTAAATTTTTTTTTTTTGTGTGGGAAGAAGGATTTTCAAAAAAAAAAGAAAGTCTAAAGGTGCACATCAGATATTAGATTGAAAAACATGACCGCAAACTACGTTCCTGCACGACTTTTGCCCAAATATCATAAGACATCAAAAATTTCTACATTTTTTAGTAAGAATCTACTTCTTTTCGTCACTCGAAGTTATGAGAATTGAGAAGATCCAAATCTGATACCTTTTCCGATTTTTCTTTTTCAAAAACAGAAAAACAGGAATATCAATCGTTGAGAATCATGGAGAACGATGCATATTAAAATTCTTCGTTCAAATGTTTTTATACAGGTAAGCAGTTGTTTATTTTGGACATTAGTCAGTTCGAGATTCATACTTGCGCAAAGTTGCCTTGTTAATCGTTCTCAGCCTATCATTGCGGTCATTTCATTTGCATGCTTTCTAAAAAAATTCTGGTATACCTGACTTAAAAATGGAAAACGAAAGTAGTAATAAAATTTCAACACCCGAAAGAAAAACACGACGTAAACGATTTTGAATGCATAACTACTTAATGCATATGTCTTCTCAATATGTGACATCACTCGGAGTCTGCTGAATGCAACTCGGTATCCAGCTAGTTTTCTTCTGTTTAATTTGGTTTGGTGCATTCTTTTCTGTTGGAGATCTGAAGTGCGCTTTACGATGTTATGCCAAAAACAGATGTGTCACAGTTGGAAATAGTTAGAATTAGTTGAAATCATCCAAAAACGCTTTTTAGTTAGGTTTGGGTGATCTGTCAAACAAGAAAACAAAACAAATATTTTAAGGTTATATTTTCTTTTGCTTTTGAACATAATGGATAAAGACACAAACATATTTGTTGCTCTTAATTCATTGCGAAAATTCAAGAATGATCTTGATATCTGATATGGTAAGTTTTTAAGGAAATTGAAATATAGGAACATATTTATTTACCTTTGAACAACCTACAGCAAGAAAGGCAAATGGAATATTTGGTGGTCTACAGGACCACCCTCCATAAAGAACTCTTTAAGCTGTTCCAAGTAAGCCAGCTCTTGATATTCTCCTAATTGCTGCTTCCAGATTCACTGAAAAACTATCACTTCAATATCTATTTCGAATTTTTATGTAAATAAACGGAGAAAGTCTTAATTTTCTGAAACTTATTCAGCATTTTTTTATCGCATAAAATCAATAATTTCAATTTAAAACTAAACTACTTATGTCCTAATAAGATTACAGAAGCAATGTTCCATGCAACAAATGATTGTTGTATTGATTCCGTCCATCGAATCATCACTTGCTTGCAAATGTCTCACTTTACTTGGCTACAAACAAACGAACTGCATTCGCTGCATGGTCTATGAGCTCTTCCGATAGCTGTAGCCGATAGCGTTTGAGGACTTTTTGCGCGTTTTTCCGGAGATGAAAAACCTTACCTCCAGATTTCTCTTTTATCCTCTCCTGCTCGGCCTTTTCTCACATTTTGTGCTCCTTCTAGATCTCGCGCTTCAAACCGACGATATCGTCCTTCAATTAAATGATTGGTTTCCTTATGCTTGACCTCTGAGCGTCATTGAGCTTCCTCTCCGAATTTTCCTTCTGTTCTGGAGTTCTGCAGCAATGTAATCAGGAGTTCCAACCGGTGAGGAACTATATGTTGAAATTAACATTTATATAGAAACACTGTCACTAGAAATACCTTTTGATTTAATCTTTTTAAATAACCTAATATGTTTTGTTACATGTTGCTATGAAAATAATTTGTTTTTTCTTCACTTGATATTGAAAAATTAATCGAGTAAGTTCTTATAATAAATTTGTTATTCTTTTCTAAACAATTTGTTTTTCTTTTGGCTATACGGCGAACCACACTACGTGTTTTAACTGCATATTGCTACACTATACACACTACACTATACATGCCCGTAACGATTCAAGACAGCGGCATTTCCAAAATCTGCCAGTTTCATATGGCCAAAGCGGTGGATCAGAATGTATGGAGAACATGAATGGCAAGAGTCAGCTCGGCCAGATAGAACTATGCTAAGTCTTCGTCGAAAGATCCATTGCATTTAACTAAGCAAATCTCCTTCTATTGAAGATTAGTGATCCATTTCGAACTCCGTTCATACAAGGTTCGCAGATGTTTTTCTTGTCTTACGATTTGGTGTGGGCATATTGAGGGTTTGAGTTGGTAAATAATGAGAATGATTTTGGGCATTACTTAGTTGGGATTGGCGAATACTTTCTTATCTTGAAGTTAAATAAAAGCATTCTGAATGCGTTGCGTGACAATTCTGATTCTGAAAAGAAGAGAATTCCCTTATTTTAAAACCAGAATGTTTTTTTTAGATTCCAGATTGCCAATTAAAAATGCAAAATTAAAAATAAAACAGAAAAAAAAATCACTTTGACACATCAACACTTTCAACTCACCTCCTAGAGATGATTTGGGAATAGTTAGAAATATTGTGCTCAAAAACGACAAAATAGTCATCTGTAGTTGACTATAGTCGACTTTCGTCAGCGCATAAACGCACTTCTTTGCTTGTCTGTATATATTTCTGTAAAATCGTTTTAAGTCTTAAAATAATTTCCAAATGTTACAGATCAATTATAAAAAAAAAGTACACAAATAAGGAGGCGCTACAGCTCTTGAAGAGCCAAGGCCTTAGTGACTTACACTCAAAAATTCTATGACTGCGTGTGAAGAGTTAAGGGGACCTACAATTTAACGCCGATTCCGAACGGCAAAATTGAGAAGCACTTTAATCATGACAGATTTATACTCTTGGAAGTTTTGCTAGGTTTTTTTGCAAAAGGCAGCACCCGTGATGAAATAAAAACTTTATGGACAAGAGCAAGATTCGAAACCATAACATTCCGCGTAACAGCCAACGTACATAACAACTACGTCAAGGTCACTAGCCCATTTATAAACACCACGCTAAAGGACCTGAACAATGAATGTCATATAGCGGAACTCTTTCATATGCTTGGTCAAAAAAAGTAGCGATTGTCCCTCTAGAATATTTTTTTTGTTTGGTTTTGGGGGGATGCCGAAATGAGAAAGGTTGTTGTTTAGATAATTCACGTTAGGTGTTTTGTTTTGTTTTTATTTCAGGAACGAAACTTAGAATAGGTCCTGTATACATTTTTTGATCAAAAAGCTGCCGGTGAAAGCTAGTTAATAATTAAGTCAAACGGTCGTCCGAGAGTTGTTAGAGCACGGAGATGACTGTTAATCTCATCGCAGAATTGACGAAGACTTGATGATGATGGCTTGCGAATAGCTGGGTTTGCTATAATTTTCTTAATGTGTTCGGTTGCGATCATACTTTTGTTTTCGTAATTGTCAATAAGAAGTTTGCGGGAAACTTCATAATTTTCATCTGTGATCTTCAAAGATTGAACCGTGCGAGCAGCTTGTCCGGATAGAGAGGAAATCAAATAATAGGCGTGTTTTTTTGGCATCGCTATCTGCAGCCAAATTCGATTTCCCAAAAAAACGTATCCACAGTTGCCCATCCGCAGCAGGTTTATTTTATTTTTAAGTTGGTAGACTTCTCTAGCTGTTGGATAGTAAAATAAAAACAAAGAAAAACTCAAATTTATTCACAATTATTTGTGAGTTGTTTTAACGTAGGTATAATTAATTTATAAACCAAAGTAAATTGCTTAAAATGGAAGATTCACCTTCTTTCCTTATTTTCCGTTTGTGCATCCATCTCCATTTGTTCAAAGTTTGATTTGTTAATTTGGTTTTACTTTCGGATAAGTTTTTGACATGTTGGGGTATGTTCGTATAGATATCTTCAATCGTCCGTCGTTCAATAAACAAATAAATAAAATAGTGAAAAATGTCAAACAGAGAAGTGTGTTTGAAAGTGCGTGTGCTTGTATGTATGTGTGAATTTTGAAACAAAACTAGATTCAGATTTTTGAATCTCGAATCCATTTTTTTTAATCTCAAGTCTGAAATTGATCATGAAATGTGAGATTTTTCCACTTTTTCCTCACTTCACCACCTCTATTTAGCTGTCAGATTCACAAATTTGACTCGACTCTAGAGGTATGACTTCAACCAGCACTTTTTGCAAAATGTCAAAAATTGAAAATTTTCAAACTTATTTTGTGACAGTTTTTCCACCCCAAAAATAAAAGAAATGATGCAGAAAGCTTTTTTTATATCAAAAACAGTTTTTTTACTTTTTTTTTCAAAATTCAAATGGCGCTGCAAAGAAAAAAAAACTTTAATTTTGTAAATTTCGCACTTTTTGCAAAAAGTGACCGTTGTAGTTATACCTTAAATCTCGCAAATAGAAAACGACATTACAGAAGAAAAATATTAAACACCATAAGGCAGCTATGGGTGACTCGTTCCTTGATTTGTGCGTTCCAATTTCAATTCAAAATAAACTTTAATAAAAGAACGCACTTAAAATGTTTTGCACTCTGCGAACACAGCCTTAGAGACTCTTTAAGTTATCCGATTATCCGAGTTACCAACCTAAGGCCGTGTCCGAATTGGGTTAAAAAGTGGTAAAACTTGACGTTTGGTTAAATTTTGACATTTCGCATTGAATGAAATGTGTTTAAAATTAGACTAGCTGTGGAGCAGGTTAAAATATGACAGTAGTGGTTAAAAATTCATCCATTTTTAACCACAATTCATCGAATTCGGACACGGCCTAAGAAATTCAATTTTACTCCGATTGAGTATCGATACACGAACAAATTTCAATTTCTTTTCTTATCCGCAATCAGATTTAAGTTTAAGTTTTATCCGCAGCTGCGTGTTGTATTTGTAATACATGGAAGCTGCAACTGCAGATACGGATAGCTGTGCCAAAAAAACACGCCTAATATAATTGGGAAACATTGCTGAGTGAGCAATTCCCTGTGAATCAGGGAATTAAATATGTCATGGAAAGATAACCACTGGGTAACTAAGTTTTAGTTGAGACGATGATTTCTTTTGAGCGGATGCATCGATGGTTGTTTGCAATTCAGATTTTTGAGAAGACAATTCGTGTAGAAATTTCGATCTGGTCTTATAATACATCTCCTCATTGTCAGCTCTAGTATCGACCTGTGCAGTTATTTCGGTACGGTCAATTTCCTCAATCTTGGTCTGGATTTGTTGAAAGTTTTTAAATGCTGATTCCAATGAACCAGGCGCACTTCAAACTCCAATGTTTCGGTAATAGCTTCAGAAATGAACTATTGGATGCGATCCATCTGTTTGTTGCAAGCAAGGCGACGAGCCTTAAGTGCATCCAACTTTTTTGTACCTTAAGATTCGATCTTATCGGTTTAATTATATAAATTGTGGTATGTACCACGTCGGAGTCACCATGTTAATGTTATAATCAAGCTTTTTTGATTATATATGAATTGAAAGACTTTGTTTCAGTATAATTTATATGAATTAACCTCTTTGAAATACAATTTTATAATAATGAAGAAAAAAAAAAAGAAAAAAATTCGAAAAAAATACAGTCAATCAAGAAGCTTTAGGTTTGAAGAACAGTTTCCTTATTTTGATTTAATTTATAAGTTTTTAGGGTAAATCACGTTTTTTTATATCTATCAAATTCTTGCAACCAACATGAAAAAAATTCAACTGTCAGTTTGAAAACAAAACCCGAAGAAATTGCTTAAGCCGAAAAGCTTGAAAATGTTAACTGTCAAAGAGAAATCCATTTTCCCATTTATCACAGTGTTTTTTTATTTAAGCTTTGAATTCTGAACACAATCAATACACAAAACTTTTGTCATCTTCACTGCAAAACAAATAATCAGATGACATGCAGTATTTCACATCCACGGACTGAAAACCTTGATAAAAAAAATAAATAAAAACGAATTAAATTTAAATTTAACCAGTATTTCATTCAAGTTACTTTCATCGTTTATGCAGTTGTAAAACTCCAAATCACATGAATTGCTAAATGCCTTCAAACATGTGTGGTTTGAGGCACAGTTTAGTGTAAAATTAAGAGCACAAACTTCTGAACACATTTCAAGCGGCAGGCTAAGTGTAACACTCAAATGAACGATTGTATAAGCTGATAGCAAAAAGAATATTATACGGATACTTTGTTAATAAAAATTTAACATAATACCCGCAAGAAACACCAACATCAATAATTTCATGGTAAAATAACTGAGGACTAAGGCTCTTTGAAATTAAAAACAAACGGTCTCTTAGAGTGTTTCACAAGAACTAAACACTATTCCAATAGAACTTACTAACCGAATATAAAATTTATGTTCAGGTCTTTTACCTTTTTTTTTTGTTTAGATAAATGTTAAGTGTTGGAGTCTAATTCAAATTCATTAATTAACAAAATTATATAACAACCAGTTCCGATGTCTCAAGGTTCTGATTCCATAACTTTTTTTGATAACCTTTTTTTTCAAAATTAACAACAACAAATAACACTTGTGCCGAAACTATCAATTCGGAACAATATTTTTCATTTTTTCATTGCATACTTCCAGGAGCTATAATATTACATACTCTTAGGAGTATATAATAGATTTTTAAATTGCATACCCTAGGGATGATTTACGTAAAGTATCGCCTTAAGGCAGGCAATGGATTTTCCTTCATATTTCACACCTAGGTACACTGAAAAAAACTGGATTTAACCATGGAGTTTTTTAAATTTCATATGCAATACGAGTTAATCAAAATAAAGAACATGATACATTATTTTGTATGCATGTACTTTTGCACAAAGTAATGACGACTTGCTTACCGGTCGAAAACTTACTGCAATTTTAATAGTTCAAGCTCATATTATGCAAAGTCAAAACATATGTAAATACAATTTGGTCAAATGAATCTATTCAAACAACATTAACTTAAATAATGAATAAAACAAAACTGCAAACCAGGAACTTTCTAAAAGACTAGTCACCCAAGCTGACAAACTATTCAAAACAGCATAACAAGATTCAGTTTGTGACTATTGTTCGTAGTTTAAGTTCCTAAACTGTGCAAACTAGACAAAATTATGCTAAAAAAAATCTTATCATTTGTATTTTTCCTTCTAATAGTTCAAATCAATTTATTTCCGAAATGCGAGGTATTATTTTACCCAACTCATGAAATAGTCCGTTTGCAAGAGAATTCAATAGACTGTCCGGAAACGTGTTTTTGTGATCCGCAACCGATTTGCACATCAAATGGATTTTGCATTAAGAAATTTGATAACGCCTGTGAGTTGGTTTATTTCAACTGTCAAAATAATGAAGGTGAGGCATTGATTCAAAGAAATAAATTATAAAATTGTTAAAGTAATTTTTGTTTGGGCACAGAATATAAGGATGTCGATCCCAGATATTGCGAACGATCCAAGTACGAGAAGCTTCAACCAAAAATTTGTTCTAGTGTTGAAACAAAATTTGAGCTGTTGGGAATTGTCATATAATGTTTTTTTAATTATATTTATTCAAAAACTTCTTAGAACTAGTCACGTTATATAAAATAAAAACTGTTTAAAAACAGAATTTGTGTTTCAATTCATTGCAGATACTGAAGTCAACTTCCACGAATTCTGAAATGAAATGTTAATTTTTTGTTAAATAAAAAACAAAAAAATTATTTCGAATGTTGAAAACCCACTTTTATCATATTGACCACGACAATTGTACGCTTCCAACAAACATTCATTGTTGAATACTTTCAAACACTCGCCGTTCCCAGTACAAATGGAATTATATTCGGATGGACAGACATTATTGCAAAATGGGGCTCTGGTTGGATTGCTGAGGGCAGCATTCGAGAGATGGATTGCACTCAAGTAGAAAAATACTGCAAAATTTATGGAAATATTATCAAACACTATAAGATCACTAAAAACATTACCAAAATATGATACAATGTTGAAATTCATTGTGAAAATCTTCGAATATAGATGGCAAATGTTTTTTACGGTGGTAAGCAATACGTTTTGGGACAAACTGAACATTTATCAAAAATGGAAGAGCTTTTATTTATACCTTTTCCAAATTGTTTGTCAATTAACAAAATATTCCATATAAGTTCTTCAATTTACATTTTTATTATTTTTATGGTCGTCAATCGATTAAGACATCATCTTCCGGCAGTGTGTCGAACCCAACGATCACTTTCGTTTCAATTCAGATTTTGATGAGTAAGAACGAGAATTTGAATGATTTTAAAATTTAACTGGTTTTGACCGTGACGAATAACAGAACGTGTTAATGTCAAAGAACTCTCTTTCATAACAAATTAACAAAATGTAGAATTATTCTAATTCATGCGGCAAGGTTGTGTTGAAAAGTGATAATATTTATTGTTGTTTATCTAGAGCCAGATTGACCAGTTTGTTCTACAAAGTTATAAGCTTTGAACTTAGGGTTTCTTGTGATGTCAGTCGAAAGTTTGGTTGTTGAATGTGTAGCATATCATGCACAACAAATAGAGCAACCGGCAAATTTTTTATCGATACCGATAGAGTCGTTTGCAAAACACTGGCAAAAGGAACCTTGAACAAGTATTTTTCATCAAAACTTTATTTCAAAATGTTTATAGTTCTTCTACAAGCATGGATCTTGAGAGAAATTTCATACAAATTCTTTGAACCGTTTTTGAGAGAAAATAAATCGCATGAGGGAAGTCCCAAAAGTTGTGATATTGTGAAAATAAACAGGAAACTTTGATAATCTTTGTTTTGATTTATTTTAAACAAGAAATATTGTTACAATTGTGTGTTCACAAATTCGGCTTGAGCTCAAGAGACTAATAAAAAAAACAGAAATACTATTCAATATAAACAATTCTGAATGTAACCGATACAATGATTAATTGGCAGGGACTACAATCAATAAATTTGATACATTTTTTATTATTTTTATTGTAAAAGATGTAGGTATGTCACATTGAAAAAAGGTCTAAGAAAGCAAAAGGAAATGATATATGACAAAGTTTAAAAAAAAAAGAAAACATTAACAAGCGCGGGACCAGATAAATTAAATTTCCAGTCCACAGTTCATTCAAGAAGAAAATCTTATGGGGTAGGAAAACAAAAACGAAAAGGGTTGTTCTAAGACGATTTTTAAAAGTGCAAAATTTCGATCAAACATGATAAATAACTACGCATTAAGTTTATGGGTAACACTTGGATCCTTTTATTTTGTTTTTTTTAATAATTGGCTCGCCCACATTGCAATGGTTAGAAAAGACAGAGCTCTGTAATGTGTTCCTAATTTTCGTAGAACGGCTAAAAAACTAATCTCTGTACATAACAGTACGACCGAAGTCAGGCTCGAGGTTAAACTGATGGGTACTCCTGGAGTGTTACGGGTTAGTTGTTAAAGACTGGGTATGCAACTGGCTATTTTACTAGAGCACTTACCGTAGAAGTAACGATACAACAACGAGAGATACGAAACGTTATTACAGCGATTATCCAACGAAGAGATTGAGTCAGTAAAGTCTCTATCACCAATCATTGTTAGGACAACCATCTAAAGCACTTTTCACATGAGTACGAACAACGACTTACGAATAAAAGAAAGTTCGTCGATTTTGACATTCCTTACATATGAGAGTTTTGAATTCGTCGCGAATGAAAACCCAAAACACAAAGCAAGAGTAAAGAACATTTTGTTCGTTGGGAGTGTGGATGATGTGGAACGCGAATAGAGTTTGCTTGTTCATAACAAAGAACGTGTAAGCGAACGCATCACGACGATCCGAATGAAGTCTAAATTCGGCAACATTAGCCTAATATGCGTCCATGCCTCCACAGAAAAAAAAGACGCCACCAATGACGAATTTTACAAGCTCCTCGACAAAACATGAGGTGATTTTAAAGCAAAGCTGGGAAAAGGGGACATCTTTGGTCGTGTACGTGTCGTGCACAGCCTGTACGACACCACTTCTGACAACAGATTCAGGCTGATCGATTTTGGTGGTAGCAAGGACCTGGTTCCCAGATCTCAACATCCATAAAGGAACATGGAGATCTTCTGATCAATCAACCGTCAACCAGATTGATCCAGAATTCTATAGATGTTCGAATATCCCGACAACGGCCAAAACAAGGAACAAGAACATTCGACGTCCGAGATCTACAATTGCAAGAGATCGCCAAATCCTTCTCTGATGGAGTGTCAACAAACCTCTTAAGGAGTCCTAGCTGCCAACATCAAGTATCGAAGACCAGTGGCAACATTGCCAGAAAGCAGTTAGAGATGCCGCCTCTAATGTGCTGGGTTTCATACAGCCACCAAAATGAAAACCCTGGTTTGACGAAGAATGCAAACAGGCCCATGCAGCGTGATGTCAATGGCACCTTTGTGAGAATTGAGACAGAAGAGTCAAAAGTGGGTTTAGCGGTAAATGATGATCAAACTAAGTATATGTTGTCTTCGAAGAAGGACACTCAACACCGACGGCTCGGAAAGAACGTCACAATAGATGCATACAACATCAGGGTAGTAGAGGAGTTTGTCTACCTTACCTCCGCTATTAACACGGGCAATAACACCAGCGCCGAGATCAGACGAAGAACAACTTTTGCTAATCGCTGTTTTTTCGGGCTAAGAAAGGAATTAAGTGGAAAAGCCCTCTCACGAGCAACTAAGGTAAAACTGTACAAGTGTACAACTGCCTCATAATCCCAATCCGTGGCAAAATCGGGTCCATGTGCCTTAGGCTGTTTCGAGAGGAAAGTTCTTCGGCTCATCTTTTGCCTCGTGTGCATTGATGGGGAATGAAGATACAACAGAGAACAGCCAACTTTACGGGTTGTACAACGACATAGATTTAGCCAGAAGGGTAAATGTTCACACAAGTGGAAGAGGACTTTAATCAACTTGGAGTGCAAAACTGGAGACAACTAGCTGGTTACCGAGCTGGCTGGCGGAGACTGTTGATTGAAGCGTGGGTGTTTTGCAAATATGCGTGTTATAGTGGGTGCGTGAGCGGGTGTGAGTTGTTCCGTGAGATCGTTTCAGAGCCATGCTACCCTAAGGTGTTCAGCCTGTCTACTGATCAGCAAAACAAAGAAAACTGTTTAAAATAACAAAAGCCAAGAATGTAACTCCAACAAAAAGTTGTGTGTTTACAAGAAGAGTTTATTCAAACGAATGCTTAACTGTTCTAATTTACTTCGCCCTTTTATACCCAAAAAGTGAAGCTTTTACAGTTATAGAGATGGGAATTATACTCAACCTTTGGACGAAAAAAAAATTGGTTGCACCGTCTGATGAAACCCAAACATCTTGCAGCATTTTTGGACATCGCATACGTTTAAAAGGTAGTCGGTAATGTACATAGGTACTGAGAATTTCGAGATGCTCTGTTCGGTCTCATTGAAACAAGTGCCACTCATGGACAGTGGCAAAACAAGATAAGGTCTAAGAATTAAATTCTACGTGTTTTCTCAATTCACATAGTACAATTCTGTTCAAGTCAGATTCTAATGAACTTATCATATTTTGACCTTGCAGTTCCACACCCGAAGATATCATTATTTATGAAACTGAAAAAGAAGGTCTGAGACAAATCGGAGCCCTGGGGCATACCAGCATTTATGTTGTGGGTTTCAGGCTTGAACTTGTCTAACACAACTTGAATAAAACGGTTGGAAAGGAATTTCTTGCCCAATGAATTATAAGGATTCGTCAAAACCATAAATCACGCATCCATCAGATCACCAGTGGACCTTTTGCTGCAGCTGTCGCAGCTTTCAGTCTGTAAGTAAGCTGATCCTTTATCAGCGTTTTTATGACATAGGAAAGATGAAAATGCAATCGGCCGATAATTGAAGGGTGAAGAAAAATCGCCCTTTTTTGGAATTAGCTGGACATGCTTTTTTAGGATAAATAGGTTTTGTCAGCATGGAAGAACACCTTTGAGAACTGTGGTATTCATGAAACTCCCTGGAAGCGAAGAATTAGAAACGAAATTCCAGGCAAAAAGATAAGCTTTCGCGAGAGAGTTAACAACTGGAGGGTCAACGAGTGTAGGGACCGAGGTAGAAGAAGAAGTTAAGCGGTGTTTTCAATTTTATCTCATATGAAATTGTTGGCGCCCCAGATGATCTTATAAATGCTCTATTATATTAAAATCTGGCGATTTTTAAAGTTCAAATCCATCACTATTTACAAGGTTCAAATTCTTGGGGTCACAATCTAGATTTTGAGCTCTCCGATAAAGATTTATTTTTGGGGATGTCGATATAACCAAAACAGTCCATCGTGTGCCAGATAATCCTCACCAGGTCCAGATACCACCATGCAACCCTAAGCCATGACCGAACCGAACCACCACCATATTTATCAGTTTCACTTAGGTGTCTAGGAACTAGCGTCGTATTATGTTTTCGCTTTTACAAGTCTATCAAGTAGTGGATGGAAGGCTACTGTGAGCTATTTTCGTAACTGCTCCAAATATTGTTTCTGATACAAGAATCTAGAACCTCCGTAGCCCCCTATACGTCCTCGTTCTTCGGATTAGATTAGACTAATGATATAGTTTTCTCCTAGGGTGGCCCTTGAATCATATCGCATTGATTTTTTTTAACAGCAAAAGCATTTGTGAGGTTTTGCTGACCATAATAGAACAGCGTTAGTTTTCTGTTTCCATACACTTGATGCATGAGGGCAAGGGACATCCAAGGAAGTTATTGCAAGCGCGTTGTAGAAATAGAACTTTAAGCAGCCTCCTGTTGGCCTTGATTGGGATATTCACAGTTGTTCCCTGATAACAATGAGTTTGTGGTCAATTTTTACCCCCTCGGGCATCCTGTACGTAAGGGAGGTCATACCTAAGGCATTGTTACCACGAGCTCGTTTTCGGTGCCTTCATTGCTTCCTTCCGCCGCGTCTATCACCTAATACTTAGTTGAGAAAAGTGTTACTGGACACTCAAAACGTTCACGGAGAGATGGAAGATATATGTTTGTAAATAGAGGTTGGTATTGAAATTAAAAAAAATGATTAATAAGAAGAAAGGAGAATAAATTAACCTCCAGAGTTTGCCGATCCGAATTGTAAACACCGCGGTGAATTAAATAGGTACACATGTTTGAGCTTCTCAAACAACTTTATCTAAGTTAAAATAAAAAAACAACAACAAATAAAGAATAAAATTCGTACATCCGATGGCATAAACTTGATATTATCCAAATAGACTCGTGCCTTCTGTTGATTCATCAAAGTCATGGTCACAATCAGCAAAAGCTTCCTTAACCAGTTTTGCGGGTAATTACGTCAAATCATTATTGATATCAACCAAGTTGTTGCTTTAGCACAACCAAAACAATTTTTAAAATTAAAACAAAAAACGTAAACAAATAATCATAATGTACCTACGTACGTGTTGTGTACTTAACTTAAAAGTTAATATCAATTATTCGGAGATATTGTTAACATCACATAGATATTCTTCCCTTTCCAGATAAGTTGAGTGCCACACAGAATTACTGATTCAGATAGAGTCGTATTGGTTTGGGATTACTATATAAAACTTCGAAGACGCACTTCGAAGTCAAACACTTCGACTTCAACGTTCGGCGACTAAAGATTTTATTTTTGAATTTTAGCAAAACCAAAAATACATACGATTTATAAGATGAATACATTTTACGTCAGCTTTTTGATTGCACTTTTGTTCGGTGAGATTTTCTGCTCGGACAATAATTTAAAAATTTTATTTATTTTTGTTTATTAGTTTTTGCCATTTCGATCGACGCCCAGGACTCAGAAGAAGATTGTCCCAAATATTGCACTTTTGATTACAAACCAGTTTGTGGATACGATGGATCGATCGGTTGCCATCGGGTTTATGGCAACGCATGTACTTTGAAGGTTGATCGATGCAGTGCTGAAAAGAAGAAGGGTAAGATATTGCATAAGAGTGATAAAATTCCGATTTGAAGAAGTCGAACAGTGTTGAGAGATGACGAAATTAATTCATGTGGTTTTTCCAGATCTGAAATCTGTCGAAATGGCCCGTTGTGATGAGGCCCAAACAAAGAGCAACCCAGATGTTATTGCATGCAGTGATCCCGAGCCATTAAAGAGTTGATTTTATTGATTTATTTTTATAAACTACAAGTATTATTTTAAAATATGTGCATACATTTATACGTATGTAGTATTGACTATTGTGCCTATTTTGTCTAAAAGTTTGATTTATTAAAAGACAAGAACCTTGAAGTGATGTTTGTTTTTTGACAACAGTTGAACGATTTTAGACCCCTGGATAGCAGGATTAGCAGCAAAACAATGTATTGGCCACATTAACCGCCGACATAGGTCAGTATAGTATATCTGGCCAAACGCCATATTACAATTAAATTATCAAATTTTTATATCTGGGTTATCTATACTAATATATAAAGTAAGACTTTTGTTTGTTTGTCGGTTGTATGTTTGTAGTCGATAAACCAACAAACAAACAAAAGTCATACCTTATAAATGTAGTAGAAATCTTCTGCGATGCACTGAATGTGCAGTAGGATACTCTGAAAGAAAAAGAAATAATTATTAAAAGGAAAAAACATTGATTTTAATCTACTTACTCGAAAATTTTGTTTGGATTTTCTAAAAAACTGACAGCCGACATCAATTTTTTGAAACGTC
>CAKKXW010000001.1:84376040-84408693 GCA_920937365.1 Sphaerophoria rueppellii
GCCAGTACAAATCTCTTAGCAAGAAATCGGTATGATGCACCTACACCTTGACAGAAGGTGTGAGACAGAAGGGGTCACTAACGTTACACGTCTTTAAGTTTCAGTTACAATTGGCTGTGGAGTAGGATTTGGGAGAGGTAGATAGGGTAAAAGGGATGGCGAGCGTGACACGAAACCGTATTTTTCCCTTACTTTGGGGAACTTTTTGTAGTTATGATAACAATTCAGCGACCCAACTCAACCTTAGCTAATCACTATCCTGCCAAAAACAGGACACTGTAGTGATCATTGCCCGCCTGGCACCCACTTGGAGGGTTTGAATGAGGATTTTTGCCGGGCATCTATTCTTAATAGTATTGATGTTTTTCAAGGGGTTTCATTCCCTTTTTATGCCAAAGCACAGTGCGAGCGGTAGGGAAAATGGGATAGATGGAGAGGGTTTAGGATGAGGTGTCGGTTAACATTGACTTTGAATTTCTGCACATTGCAATCACTGGGGAAGACAGAGTGTGGAAGACAGTTCCACATCCACGTAGTATGGCTAAAGAACGATTCTCTAAACATGACCGTACGACCGAAGTTGGGCCCGAGGGTGAACTGATGCGCATTCTGGGAGGCGCGAGTATTACGGTTGAATATCTTAAGAGGAGGAATGCAACTGACTATTCCTCTAGAGCATATAACGTTGAAATAACGATAGAAGAGGGTGAGGCATGAGACATTACGTCGGTGTTCAAGTGACGTAAATGTCTCAATGATGTTACGGTCACCAATAATCTTAAATGCTCTTCTCTGGATGCTATCTAAAAAATATATAGAGTGGCGCAACAGCTCTTGAAGAGACAAGGCCTAAGTGGCTTACTCTCATCAACAATTCTCTAGGTGCGTGTGAAGAATTGAGGGGACCTACAATTTTACGCTATTCCGAACGGCAAAGCTGAGAAGCACTTTTTCATGACAGATGATACTCTTGGAAGTTTTGTCAGTTCTTCGCAAGAGGCACTGTCCGTGAAAGATGAAATAAAAACTTTGGGCCCGAGTAGGATTCGAACGCACGACGTTCTGCTTAGCAGCCAACGCACCTAACCACTAAGCTACGGCACAACTAAATTACATGGATGCTGTCTAAAAGACTTTAATACGTTGCTGGAGCACCAGCCCAAACGTGGGAGTTGTACTCTTGTTGTTGTACTTTGGACGTATATATGTTTTGTAGATGGTAGCCAGATCAGAAGGGGAAAAAAATTCTTGCGTCTTCTTAAAAAAAACCTATACATCTTGTGGCATTTTTGGCGACATCGCATATGTGATCATTCCATAAGAGGTGGTCGGTGATGCCGAGAATATCGAGATGTTCGGTTTCATCGATGCAAGTGCCACTCATGGACAGTGGCAAGGAGGGTATATCTCGCGTCAACGATACAAGACAGCATTGAGTTTTCGAAGCATTAAACACTACACGGTTTTTTATTCCCCACTATACAATGCTGTTTAATTCAGAGTTTAATGAGCTTATCATATTTAGCCGTTGCAGTTCCACATCTGAAGAAGAGGGATGTGAGTCTGGGAACGAATATGAAAAGCTGAGGGTACTATCGTCAGCGAAACAATGAATTTGATTAAAAGTTGCAGACAAGAGATCATTTATGAAAATGAGAAAGAGGGTTGGAGACAAAACGGAGCCCTGGGGCACACCAGCATTTATATTATAGGTTTCAGACTTGAACCCGTCCAATACAACTTGTATTGAACGGTTCGAAAGAAAATTTCTAATCCAACGAAGAAGGGACTCATCAATGCCGAAAGCACGCATTTTTGATAAAAGAGCCTGGTGCCAAACTCTATCAAATGCCTTCTAAATATCAAGTGCAACAATCTTACTTTTTCCAAAACGATGTAAAGATTTGTTCCACTGTTCGGTGAGGTATGCCATCAAATCACCAGTGGACCTGTTGCTGCGAAAGCCGTACTACCGGTCATTAAGAAGCTTTCTTTCTTCAAGATATTTTTTGAGCTGATAATTTATCAGCGTTTCCATGACCTTAGAAAGAAGGGACGTTAGTGCAATCGGCTGATAATTGGAGGGAGAGGAGGATTCGCCTTTTTTTGGTTTAGGCTGGACAAATGCTGTTTTCCAACTACTCGGAACGAGCCCAGAAGAATAGGATAGACGGATAAGCTTACGCAAGGGTTTTGCCAGCGTTGAAGAACACCTATACCGAACAATAGCGGGGATGCCATCCGGGCCAGCGGATTTGTGTATGTTGAGATCTTTCAGGACTCTCACCACAGCACGAGTGCGAAAGAAGATTTGTCCCATAGAATCATTGACGCGCTAAAGAACTTGGGGAGTCATGACACTCTCTGACAGTGTAGGGTTGGAGGCGAACTGCCTAGCAAAAAGGTTAGCTTTCGCGAGAGAGCTAACGACTGGAGTATCATCATCAACGAACGTAGGGACCGAGGAAGAAGAAGAATTCTTCATGTTTTTCACAAAAGACCAAAAATGTTTACTGCCTTTGGGACATTGCAGTATTTTTTGCCTTAGTTTTTGGTCGTATAGAAATTAAGTCCGTCGAATATGGACATTGCAGGCCTTCCTGGCTTGTTTAAACTTATTCCGGTTTTCCTCAGTAGGGTTGGCTTTGTAACAACGGAAACTTACCTCTTTAACCCTGATAACCTCTTTACTGCTCATATCGAACCATGCGTTCGAATAGAGTTTTTGAGTTTTGTTTGTTGATTTGTTTATTGTTTTTTTATTATTTTTGTAACGCGTACACTATTGTTTTATTTATATGACGACGAATACGACGGATACGACAAAAGAAACCGACACACCACGCGACACACAACACAGAGGTAACCTTCCCCAACGAAAGCACTGGCCAATTTTTAATTTAAGACTTTGCTATTCCTGTTATCTCGCCCTTTTTTGTAAACTGACAACTGCTTCCTATAATTGCTGTTTAAAATTATTTATTACTCAGGAATAACTTTTTTTTTTAATTTTGGCACTTAAGCATTATATTTATAATCATTACCTTTTTGACTCGACTTCAAACAAAAGGTGAATTTATGGAAAATTTCTTACCGTTTAAACCTTGAACTTCCACCAATATATCACGACCAAAATTATCCAAATCGGTTCAGCCGTTCTCGAGTTTAGGCGAGACTAACGAACAGCATTTTTATATAATATTATCTGACCCTGCAGACCTCTTACTGCCTCAATCGTTAATCGATAACCCTCTATCGCATACTCACTACTCTTAAAATGCTACACGTTTGTGGTTTGTGCTACCCAGTACGTCTACCCATATCCGCAACCCCGTTAACACACTACTCTGTTACCCGCTACCAGCTATTTCTATTATTCCTACACGCTTACCGTTACACCATTAGCCAGAAACCCACTACTTATTACCTGCAACCCGCAACCACGTTTCAATTTTTTTTTTTTTACTTTTTCTTGCTTACCAGTTCCAGAGATAGAGATAGAGGTAGAGAGAAGATAGAGATAGAGATAAAGATAGAGATAGAGATAGAGATAGAGATAGAGATAGAGATAGAGATAGAGACAGAGATAGAGATAGAGATAGAGCTAGAGATAGAGATAGAGATAGAGATAGAGAAGAGATAGAGATAGAGATAGAGATAGAGATAGAGATAGAGATAGAGATAGAGATAGAGATAGAGATAGAGATAGAGATAGAGAAAGAGATAGAGATAGAGATAGAGATAGAGATAGAGATAGAGATAGAGATAGAGATAGAGATAGAGATAGAGATAGAGATAGAGATAGAGATAGAGATAGAGGTAGAGATAGAGAAGAGATAGAGATAGAGATAGAGATAGAGATAGAGATAGAAATAGAGATAGAGATAGAGATAGAGAAGAGATAGAGATAGAGATAGAGATAGAGATAGAGAAGAGATAGAGATAGAGATAGAGATAGAGAGTTTGATTTATATCGATCGAATGTTCTACTTTTATAACGGAACACGATTTTTTCTCGTTTCATATGCATTTGCGAGCGCTATCACCTCCTCCAAAGTCGGATTCGATTTTTTGAGCACCTTTTCGCGCACAGAATCATGAGGCGTGTTAAGCACAATCACATCGCGAATTATATCTATTTCTATATACTAATATACTAATATGTATATAAAGCTAAAGAGTTTGTTCGTTTGAAAGCGGTAATCTCTGGAAATACTGGTTCGAATGGTAAAATTCTTTTTGTGTTGGACAGTTCATTAATCAAGGAAGGCTTAAGACTACGTAACTTTATGCTGTGACCACCAATAGGAACGAAGAATCAGTGTAAAATGTGAAGAAAAAAACCGCAAAAAAAGTTAATTTTTGAAGGCCCCTGTTGTTTGCTTGAACGTGCTGATCTCAGGATCTACTACATCAAATCCAACAACTCTCTTTGTGTTGAATAGTTTATTAGTTAAGGAAGGACTTAGGCTATAACAATAGGAATCAGTGGAAAATGTTTAAAAAACGGCAAAAGATTTCATTTTTCTGATTGTTTGCATGCGCTTATCCTATTGGAACAAGTTAAATTGAACATTTCCTTTGTATTGAATAGTTATCGAGGAAGGATTCAAGCTATACAACTTTACGCTTATAAGCTACGAATAATAAGAGCAAAGCATCAGTGAAAAGCCTAGCTTAAACGGGGAAAATTTTACATATGTGAAGGCTTCGAGTTAAGAACAATTTCGATTTAGAGAGAGTCCACTGTTTTAAAATAACTTCGCCAAAAAATTCCCATGCGGACATGATGCAGAAGAGGTAGAGGCGAACGAAGTCGCGGGCAACTACAAGTTGTCTATATAAGGCTTCTTGCCTTTCCTTTCCGGCTAACTAATTTCACGCCGACCAAGCGAATCTTATTGTTCTTGGCGTTATCTTTTATTCCTCATTCAACATTTTAGTGGGCGCGATGACGGGAATTTCTTGTATGGGGGCTCCTGGGCTATATGGATTGTGATAAGTTACAAACTAACTTTATTTCATTCTCGATTTCTTATAACCAAACATTTAAGTATTCAATTAATTAATAATATTATAATGGTACAATTCATTGCAATAGGATTTATTCTTATTACACTGATGGTAAAACAAAAGTCCTAATTCTTAAACAAAAAACACCCTGTATAGTTAAAAAAAAAAAAAAAACTAACGTGCTTAAAGGTTACACGCATTCAATTGGTCATGGAGGCGCCCAATTACCTCTTCCAAAAAAAGTATCGATGTGGTGTCTATTTTGAAAATAAGAGTAGGAACTAGCCTAAACCAATATAATGATTCACAATTTAAGAACAAACGATCTACGTGTATAGGTATCCTGAAGAATATAGTTCAACTGGAACAAAAAATATGACTTGATCTCTTCGAAATGCCATACAACAAGACACTTTAAAGTATACCAAGTTCAAAATTACCATTTCAAATTACAAATTGATTAGTAATAGTCGCTTTCCACATTTCAAAACAAGCAAAATTGACTCAGTCGTCGTCGGATCGAAGAACAAGTTAACGACATCAAGCCCTATCAGATGAAAACGTTGTTGAAAAGCAAATAACTTCAAAAATAAGCAATAATTTAACATCATTGAAATGGGTTACTCCATTGTTTGAATATCTGTGCGTTCAAAAAACAAAAAAAAAACATGTTTGCAAATTGAAACTAATTAATCACTTATTGTTGCGCTGTTGACAATATCAAATTCGCTTTGCAAACAAAGAATATTTGGCACCGACGCACGTCATAACTGGCGAAAACAGCCTCATCAGTCTTAGCAGCCTACCAGAAGCAGAAAAACATATTGACAGTTTTTTTTTTTGTCACCATTGCTTGATTTCATATCAATCAAGAGACAAAAATATTTTTATCTCAGTGAAATCCGTTTGTTTGTTCTTCTAGAGCGTGGAGAAAAATCTTGGTGCGAAATAAATTGCAATGAGTTAGTCGAAAGTTCAAAAACAAATTCTCAATATTTCAAAACGTGGCAACTTTCTAAGCCAGACAAACTCATTGTGATTTGTTTCCATTTCTTTTGCATTAATTTTTGATTTTTTAAATTAAAACCATTTCAAGAACATTTATGAGCTAAACATTTCGTTCGCATCTTTTTGAAAAAAGAAATCGTAAAATTGAAATCCAAACAAATTACCAAAAAGCCTGAAACACGTTTAAACAGCTGTTTTAAGGAAAACATAGATCGCACGTGTTTACCCAAAGAGCTCACTCTTTTCGCGTCATATTTCCTCAAGTCAGCTCAAACATACGCAGTACTGTTCCTATACAATCGTTGGATAACTTCTTAAAAGCAAATTTTAATATATTTGATCAAGACTTGATCAAATATTGCCAAAAAAAATAATAAAACAGACGCCAATACGAACTCATAAAAGGAAAGGCGTCACTTTGTGGCAGTTATATTCAGTCCGTAATCGTTGCCGTGTGCCGTCGTTGAAATCATAGTGGATTCAACTCGAAGGGAATACCCAAAAGAAAACTTTGAAAATACGTTCAAAATTTACAAATATCACATTGACAAATCATGAAATCCTTTATTATCGTTCTCCTGGCACTTGGTTGGAAAAAATTTGTAAATTCAAAATTGTGGCTATTTTTTTTAACAAAATTGTTTTTCAAGAGTGTTGCTTGCTGGGCGTTACAAATGGCCAAACGGAAAAGGATCCATGCGATCTGAGATGCCACGAGCGAAAAGAATATAAGCCCATTTGTGGAAACAACGGCGATGGCAAATATCAGCGCTTTGCAAATAGCTGCTATCTGTCGATGGCGAATTGTAAAAATTCCAACAGTAAGCTGATGTTTCCTTAGTCCTGGATTATAGTCAAATTTCAATTTTTGTTCCTATTTTTCAAAATTACAGCCTACACAGTTGTGAGTCTTCATTTATGTGATAAAGCAACAGCCCCGCCTACACCAATACCAACGTTAACTCCTACGTCATCGCCTCAGACAACAGAATATCCAACTCCAACGACTCCGGGTGCGAATGCAAGTTCAATTGTCAAAAGTTGATTTCGATTAAGAGATGTGAATTTGGAATTACTATCATGAAGAAAATTATTATATTTGCGACTAGACGTTGAGTTGAGTTTTGTGTGATAAGAGATCCAACCAATTTAGCATAAGAACGTTTTTAATAAAATATTTTTTTTTTCTTTTATTTATAATAATATTTATTGTTTTGTAAAATAGAAAAAGAAAAAAACGATTTACATTTTGTTGGTTTTACTTTTGATTTTTTGAATAGAAATTATTCGCGGTCGAAGTTAGTACAGCGAAATAAATAACCAAAACTTAGTTTTTTGCTTATACATTTCAGATGAGTGTAGGTTACATCAGGCGAGAGAAAATTCATGACGATAATCGGCCCAATCGAGGTAACCGTGCGTCGGAGCGGAATTTTCTCCGATTTCCTCATTTTCCTTTTCGGAAATAAACCTCGAAGCAAACTTCGGAGGAAATCGTAGAAAATTCTGCTCCCACGGTTACCGCGATTGGATAGCAGACTAGCAGCTATTACGAGTGTCATTTTCGGTTAGCAGACAACACTCTTACAGTGGGCTGAGTTTCTCTGATGTATGCTTTGTGTTCCTCCTCACAGCATTCATTCATTAAAATCAGAAAACAATAAATAGAGTGGCACAACATCTCTTGAAGAGCAAAGTTGAGAAGCACATTTCCATGACAGATTCATACTCTTGGAAGTTTTGTCAGTTCTTCGCAAGAGGCAGTACCCGTGAAAGATGAAATACAAAATGTATGGACACGAGTACGACTCGAACCCACCACGCGTTAGCAGCCAACGCAACTAATCACTAAGCCAGTGGCGGATTAAACGTTGAGGGCCCCATAGGCAAGCATCGCATCGGCGCCCCTATATTAAACATATCTAGTAGTATAGTTTGGCTGAGATACAAGTAGTAGCGACCATTCAGATAGGGGACCACATGTCCCGATTGGGGCACTCAAGAGAAGGATAGACCTTAAATCAAAGGAGATGATCAATAACTCCTGGAAATCCAGGGACGATTGCGTAATCTCTAGAAGTTTATGGCCTAACATTAATGAAAAGGAAACTCGGTATATTTTATCGCTGAGTAAAAGGAACATTAAAATCCTGATAGGTGTACTAACGGGTCATTGCGCCATTGGCACAATGGCCAACAAGATAGGAGCTTTTGCACCCGATTTCTGTAGGAGCTGTCAGGATGAGGAGGAAATAGAAACCATTAAACACCTGCTCTGCGACTGTCCGAACCTCCAAACCAACCGACTCCGTCATTTTGGGAACAGGTTTGTTGGAGAACTGGATGATCTAGCTCAGGTCTCAATGGCAAATATGAAGAGATTTATAGATAGCACAGGCTGGTTCGTTAACGAGCCGGTCTACGCTCATCGAAAACCTTGAATAGCATCGATGCTAACCTTCATTTTTATAGGGGATCACAATGGACCAATAGGCCCCCGTGTATGCAACAGCCCACGCTGTGCACACCCCTCATAACCTAACCTAACCTAACCATAGTTTGGCTGAAATTGCTGCACCGCGTTGAAATGGAGGCCAAGGAAAAAGAATCTAAGTTTACGTGAGATCAATTACTATTGTCCAAAAGATCTTACGGATTCGATTTGAAATATTTTAGCTAATGATGTGCCGACTGCCAAACCGTAAATTTTGTAATCCAAGTTAACTCGAGTTGGTTGTTATGAAAACCCAGTTGCAACTCGGTTCGCAAATCAGATTGCCCCGAAAATCAATCTAGAAAATATGAGGGTTTTAATCCATCAAAATCTTTGCCATCCGCTGATGAAAATTAGAAGGAAGCTAAGCCAATTGCGGAGTTGGCAATCCAAATAGGTAAACCCAGTTGACTCTGTGTGGAGTCGGAGTGGCTATCTAGATGTTGTTGACTCACTTAGACCTCAAGGGTCCATTGTGATGCCATAGGAGAATAATGAACTTAAACAAACCAATTTAAACTTTTAACGAAGTTAGAGATACATCTTTTGTCGACGTTGCCAGTTCAATGGTATTATCGTAGAAGGGATTACCGAGATAGTTATTCCTTCTATTGAAGAGTTTGAAGAGTGCCGGGCAAGTATATAAAACGTGTTGGACTGTTTCCTCTTCCTCCTCGTTCATGCAGCTACTACAGAAGTCGTTTGCGTAGACTCCTAGCCTAAAAGCATGTCTACCTATAGGACAGTGTCCTGTTATGACTCCAACTGTAGGGCTTATACTTTGTCTGCTCAGGAAGATCAAACCTTATGACCGTTTCAGGTCTTTGCTTGGCCATATTTGTTTGGTTGCTAGGCAGGTGGTACCCTGTGAGCATGTGACCATCTAGCATTTGTTGATTCTAGAGCATATTGTTTGAGAAGATATTTGCCTGTAGAATTTAGTAATGCAATTGCTTAGGACCGATTTTTATTTTAACAAAAGTGGCAAGTGCGGTTCGAGTTCATGAGTCTGCTAGTTCAACAACCACATATGAACTCGCATTATTTGCCACTTTTCAAAATTGCTGCGCCCGTGCGCCCCTTTGTTGGCTCGCGCCCCTAGACACGTGCCTAGTTTAAAAATAAAAAAAAATAGAGTGGCGCGACAGCTCTTGAAGAGCCAAGGCCTAAGTGACTTACTCTCATCAACAATTCTCTAGGTGCGTGTGAAGAATTGAGGGGACCTACTTTTTCATGACAGATGATACTCTTGGAAGTTTTGTCAGTTCTTCGCAAGAGGCAGTGTCCGTGAAAGATGAAATAAAAACTTTGGGCCCGAGTAGGATTCGAACCCACGACGTTCTGCTTAGCAGCCAACGCACCTAACCACTAAGCTACGGACACTACGACCTACGACGTCCCTAGTTTGCCTTTAGGATAATATGCCACTACACTAAGCCACAGGCACTACGAGAGAGTGTGAATTGAGTTTCATGTTTTTTTGATTCCTGTTGTTGTATTCGGTGTTTTTGGCTGTTACATTCTCTTTGCTATCTTGCTACTTCTCAGGGCGTTTCTTCTTAGGTTGTTTATCTAAAGGCGGTTTTCTATTTTAATTTTATGTCTTTTCATGTTTTATCACTGGTCCAATCCTAATTTTTTCGAAATGAATGAATAAGCTGTATCGCTTTGTTACAGTACTTGTGATTTTTTTTGGTTAAAGATGAGGTAGAGGAAAAAAATGAAATTACCCGGCTCACAATCCATGAAGGATCTCAGCCTAAGGTATTGCAGTTGCCATTCTGCTCAGTCCCTCGAATGCTCTCTCCAGTCTTCGCAACCAGGTGCTCTGGCATCCGCAGTGACTTGGTCCTTGTACCGTAGGTTCGGTCTTCCTTGCCGTCTAGAACCTGGGGGCTGGGATGAGAAGACTTTCTTGGCTGAAGCGTTGTCGTCCGTTCGCTCGATGTGGCCGAGCCAATGAAATCGTCTTTTCTTGGCCTTCTGGCCACATCTTGGTACAGCTCTTACAATTCTCAGTTCAAGCTTCTTCTCCTATCACCATCGTCACATACGGGACCGAAAATCGGTCGAAGAATTTTTCTTTCGAAAGTGACCAGTTACAATTCCCTTTTTTTATTTTTCGTCCAGCACTCGGCGCCGCGCCGTAGAGTAGGATTGGTTAAATCAAAGTTTTGAATAGCAGACACTTCGTCTTTCGAGTGATGAGTTTTGAACCCAGTTGTTTGGTCAACCCGAAGCAGCAGCGGTTCGCTATCATAAGCAGCTTTGAAATCGATGAAAAGATGGTGGTTTTTGATTTGAAATTCGTTGATCTTTTCCAGGACGTCTGAGGGAAAAACGAGTTCAAAAGTCTGGCAACACTGGTCAATTGTCAAATTTTCGTCCGTAAAAAGCGAAGAGGAGCGCAGTTTACGTCCGTAAGCAAAACTGAACGAAAATTGACGAAACGGAGCAATCCGCTATTGCGGGCACAATATACGAATTCCTTGTATTCGCTCAGTTACGGACGGCTCCGTCCGCTCTGATCCGTTCATTATAGTTAGCCCTTTAGTCACTACCAGAAATTGGTCAGAGTCAACATTTGCTCTTCGGAAAGTGCACATATTCAATGTGGTTAAAGATCCGCCAGGTTGCTGTGTAGATCATAAGTCTTGGACACTTAGTGCTACTTATCACCGTATTACGAGCTGCAGAAAAGTCTTTTAGTCGGAAACCGTTATCTGTTATTACTTCGTGGAGGCTGTGCTTTCCAACTAATCCGCCAAAGATGTCTTACTTTCCGATTTTTGTATTAAAATCTCCGAGTACGATTTTGACGTCGCATTCTGGACAGGGTCTGTCCGAAGGTAGTTAAAATCTTCCTTGCTAGATTCCTCAGCAAAATCGGTAGGGGCATGTGCATATATTATACTGATGTTTTATAGTGTGGCCTTGATGCAGATTACAGCAGGCGATCACTTATTGGCTTTAAATCGCCATGTTGTTGTACACATACCGAAAATTTGGAGATCCTAAGTTTATCCTATGTAAATGCATTGATCTTGCTTCAAGGCTATAAGAACACCTCTTGAGAATTATGCCGGGGATATCATGCAAGCCAGTAGATTTATGTTTGTGGAGATATCTTATGACATTCGCAGCAGCACAAGTACAAAAGAAAATTTTCCAGCAAAAATAAAAAAAAACTGTGAGTTCTGACACCCTCTGGGTAGCGTTGAATGCGTGACGAATTGCGTGGCTTACAAATGGAGGGCCATTGTCAACAAGCAAAGCAAGCAAGAAAGACGAAGAAGTCCTCCTTTTTTAACAAAAATCCCCAATGTCCTTACGGAATTATTTTGTCTTGTGGCAATGTTTGATCATACTGCAAACATGTTTATTTCAATGACAGCACTGTTGCACATAATAACACATTTTGAATTGGTTTTCAATTTGATGTGTTAGCTGAAATGTTGTGTAATGTTGATTTAAAAAGAAGAATACCGGTTTGAATTCTGGATAGTGGACCGAGGAAGTCTTGCCTGGAGCGTAATGTTCTTGTTGAGCCACATTCCTACTAGAGAGCCAAAACGCCGTTGCCTTTGTGTGTAGCAGTCGCCCTGTAGTTCAAATCGAAGTCTTTCAGTTTTTGTTGGTCCGGAAAATCCCCCTGTAGTATATTAAGGGCCTGCACGAATGGCGATATTAGGTGCAGGAAAAACTGAGAAACTCCAATACGCAAATTAACAATTTACTGTACTTGTTCTGGAAAAATAACCTTCTTCAGCATTTTTTCGTCTTATTTTGAAGAAGTAGCAGTAGCCCTTCTTATTTGTAAAAAAAAAAAGAAATCTTGACAGATATGTTTCGTATAATTGAATCGCTTATAATATTTTCGTCATTTCACTTGGTCAACGCACAAAACCAGAAACATTGCGACAACTCGCTCTGCCACTTCGAAGCCCCCTGCATTCTAAAGGATGACAGTCCCACCTGTGAGTGTGTCAAGCAATATTTTGAAGGAGAGTTTTGTTACACTCCTGTCCAATATTGCACACAGAACCCCTGTCAAAATGGCGGCACTTGTCAAACATTTCCAGGACACCCTTCTTGCAAATGCGCAAACGGATTTTCTGGAAAAACATGCACCTCGAAACAGGACGCCTTCAAAGGGCTTCATTTGCACTTCAATCACATCGCTCCAATTGGCTCCCAGCAATCGCTTATGTTCACTGTTGAGACCCTCGGTACCGTTGAGATTCTCATGGAGTTCTTTACCCAAGAGTATATCATCGATGGAATAGGCTTCACATCAACAAGTGGACATTTTAAGAAGTCAAATAACTTAGTTGACGTCGGAAATAGCCTGGGAATAAAGCACAGTGCAAATCTGCCTTACAAAGAGGGATTCTATAGAATTGCCAAAGCTGCATTTTGGAAACTCGGTCTGAATTCCATGACAGTTCATATGAGTGATCTAGAAGGCGAGGTCTTTTTCAATGGCAATTTTGATATTTTCGTCTACGATCCAACAGACTCGGAATGTTTTCCAGATATTCAAGTTCCTCACTGTTCGAGTCCTCGCAAGCCGTTGCATTTGGATATTCAATCTTTTGCCTTTATTGAACCCATCATTACAAAGAGATGCTACCCGAATTCTGATTATAATGTCATTTGGAGTGTCAGGAACTATGCGAATACAGGTAAGAACATTTACTTTCAGGACTGCTTACAAGACATTCCTTAAAGTTGTCCTTCACAAGTTCAACAAACAGACTTCTCTGGCACTCACAATTCCGGCGTTTACGATGTGGTTCAATTATCGGGATGATTTTCTTCAATCGTACTTGATTCAAGGAGAGGTTGTTGAGACTGATCGCAAGGATATTCACAAAAGCAAAACAGTTCTTCGGGTTTGTGACTTGACTATCCTGAAATTGATCTTTGTATAGCTTTTTCCTCTAGTGCTATGTTTTTGTTGATTCCAAGCCGGTCCTAGCTGTTATTCTTGGTGGCCCAGATCGTGAAGTGAACTTTAATAAGCTGGTGGTCATGGATGGTTCAGATTCTAGAGACTACGCAAAAGCCCGCGACCAATATCAAGAGCTAGAATATTCCTGGTCTTGTGAATCAGAAGGTGACGCTAAAAACCCTTTCTGTAAAAAATCTATGTCAACTAGTAAGTTTTTTTTAATCTTTAAAATCATTCCTAAATGTATGAACTTCCAAATAGAAAGTCGTCTTGAAATTCCACCAAAAAAGCTGAAGCTTGATGTAACTTACAAGTTCAGCCTTCTTGTACGTTCTTCTATCAACATCTTCAGCACTGATGAGGCATTCCAAACAATCAAGGTCGTGTCTAAGGATCCCTTGCTAATCCACTTCACTTGCCTTCGGAATTGTGAACATGGAAAGTTTGCAGCTAATAAATTGATTCACTTAAAACTTGACTGCATCGAATGTCCATCCGGCGATATTGCCTACTCTGTTCAAAACGCACTTGGCACTGAAATTTCGACTACACAACAAGTAATTCTCACTGAGAGCACACAGACAGAAGTGTCCCTCAAGGCTGATGCCACATTGGGCTCACTGAAAGGTAGCACTTCCATCAAACTGACCCTGAACCCACCACCGCAAAGTGGAACTTGTTCGATTGATCCACTTAGTGGAATTGAATATGAAACACTTTTCACAATCACTTGTTCTGGTTATGACGACAAAGACCACACAATTGACTACAAATTTTTGTTAGGAGATACAGTTCTTGATCATGAAGGTGGCAATGTTCTGGTCACTAGGCTATATCCAACTTCCGGACAAGTTTGTGACATTCAAATTAGCGTTTGTGATGGACTTCGAGCGTGTACAGAAATTAGACTCCAGGTAACATTACAACCAATCGCTAATCCGGTTGGATCCTGGACTCAATTTCTCTCCCAAACCGAATCTAACCTACATGAACTCATTGAAAGCGAAGATAGATCAGCTGCTTTTGTACTAATAGGTACTGTGGCACATCAGATGTCAGCTGCAGAGAGCAAAGAAGTTATCAAACATGTTGTGGATGCTCTGAAAAACATCAACGCAAACAGATTGATCGAAGCCGAACAATTCCTAGCGATTGCGAACAACTTCTTTCATAAAACGGAAGTGACCCATGAGACTGCAAGTTTGATTTCCGAATTCTACATTAAGGTTGCAATTGGACTATCAAACTCGATGAAGAACAAAGAAGTCCTCGAACTGCAACTCGAAACCCATGAAAAAATGTTGATGAACCTAGCTGAGGCCATCAATCAAACATCAATCGAGATTGAAGAGTTTCCACTTGTTCACAATGCTGAACCACTTCCACCAGAAGAACTTAGTTTGGAAAATGTCTATCCAGACTATGGCGAGCTCGATGTTGAGGATGTAGTTCACATGGCGGACTGGCTCAAGTCATTTCAACGACTGCACAAATGTCTTCAAGTAATGGGAGTTGTGTCGGCTTTTGTACAATTACCGGAAGAGCCACCAGTGGTGATCAAAACACAAGGAGTTTCAAGCATGACCCTTGCTTATGACAATTCAAGCGCGCCCTCGTTGGATTTTACTGAATCAGACACATTTGTTGATATTCCCAAAGAACTTCTGCAGAATCTTTGTGGAGACAAACTCGCTGCTGTTCAGGTGACAGTTTTTAGTTCAAATCCGCTTTGGTGGACTCCAGAGCAGCACGGAATTGATACGAATGTTCTGTCAGTCGGGGTGTACACGGAAAATCTGATTTCAATGACGCCGAAGAGCTTAAAGAGTCCATTTAGTTTCGTCATGCAGCTGAAGGGTTCTCATGAAGAAGTAATCACCAGTGGTAGTGTCTTGCATCATTTGGAACTAGTTACATACGAAAGAAATGTACCGCCTCATGCGATGTTACTGCTTACATTTTTGCCCTTAGAACACGAGCTGAGAGTTCTTCTATTGTTCGATGATAAGCCAAGGGGCCATATGTTCGAAGACGCCCAAGCGATCCCCTCCTCTCAAGACAACAGCTCATTATATTTGATCAACAACAGTAGCAAAAGCGGCAACGCGTTTTTAGGGATCATGTCGTCTAGTGCAGTGAACTTTTCTTTCACGATGACGGTTAAAGTATGTTCATCATGGAATGATGAATCGCTCGAGTGGACCTCGGAGCATTGTTCGGTTGGAAACCTGACCAATGCCAGCCACATCCACTGCTCGTGTTGGCATCTGTCATTGTTCGGAGCGAAAGTGTATCCAACTTTTGGAGAGATTCAAATGCCAGCGCAGCTTATTGAAAATCTTCCCATAAACTTCGATATGGTGTACGTGGTCATGCTAATTGCTTTGGTGATTTTAGCATTCCTTTATTTGGCGTGTCAAAGTGATAGGTGGACATCTGCAAATCAGGTAATTCTAGATGACGAAACTCCTGAAGGGGAACCATCATATCAATACCATGTAACAATATACACACATGGTGATTGGGGTGCTCGAACAACTTCAAGCGTCACAATACAATTGAACGGATCACTTTCAGAGAGTCCAAGTTACACAATCTATTCAGCTCCAAAAAACACAGTTTTTTATTATAATGCTCAGACAAATTTCACTGTAAACTCACCAAATGATCTGGGGGTTCTGGAGGCTGTGACACTTAGTCTTGACGGCTTGGGCAGATATCCCAATTGGAAGTGTCACATGGTTAAGATTCGAGATGAACTTAAAGAAGTTGATTACATTTTTATGGTCAATAAAATTCTGAACGAAGAGTCAGAATTGATGGTTCGACCAAGCGAAACCGAAGAGTTCGAAAATAAGAAGAACCTTTTCAGAATTGTGCTTGAAAATTGCTTTGCAAATTATCATGTTGAGGAAAATTTTCAATCCGCAAAACTGTATGACCAGTTGACGGCTAGGGAAAAAACAGCAATTTTAGTTATGAAATTATGTCTTACATTGGGAGGTGTTTCACTTTATTTTGGAGCGACGACAATTTGGACTTATGAAGAAGAACGGGAAACCTATTATTTTATGTTGTTGGAATTTTATGAAATTTTCTTAATTGCGTTCGTTTGTCATTTGGTTGGTGTTGTTTTAGGGGAAGTTTTTAAATTTCATTTGCTGAGAACAAGAACACATAAATAGTCTTTAATGTTATGTTTTGTCACGTTATTTATTCAAATAAAAACATTTGTACCTCGCTCGCGTTGGCGACACGGCGCGCGGTGAGGGCATGGCCCATAACGTTTTGCCAATTCTTCTTTGTCTGTAAAATATTGATAAGGAGATGAGAAACTGTCCTGCGTTCTTACTTCAATACGTTATTTAATGTAACTGCTCGACCCATCGGTTCTCAAAACTCGAGTGATAGAGTTTTTTCTTTGGTCGTTCGGAACCGTCCCAAACGATTCTGAATTTATTCACTTGGCACAAGGTGGTTGGGTGTAATAGGATCTGGGGGCGTATGCTGTATCTTTTCCTACACAACAAATGCTTACTTTACCACCAAGTGGTAGCCACTGGGTACTGGTTATATCAATAGATATGACTTGCGAAACTTGTAAGCACGAGTGCAAAACAGAGAAACAGAAGCACTTAAACTACAGCCCTACAAATTTGGAGATTAGGGCTAGCAACCCCTTAAAAACTTTGAAAGTTATGAGACAGATAGTAGCCTCGGAAAATGACCCTACCTTATGGTAACCAGACCCGGAACGACAACGGACTATGCATTAAGAGTTTGTACCTGAAATGTAAGAACACTCCACATTCCAAGTGCAACTCAAAAACTTGAATCCGTCCCCACGCAGTATAAGACAGACATTGCTGCGATCAAGGAACTACGATGGATAGGATCAGGGACAAATGAAAATTACAGCTGTCATCAAAGAATTCACATAATGAATGCGGATTCGTCGGCTGAGATCGAAAGTCATGGATTTCAGGCTGTAGTCAGCATCAACGCCACACTATAGGACATAAGTAAAATATGTGCACATGCCCCTACCGATGATAGTAAGGAATCTAGCAAGGAGGATTTTTACGACCTCAGATTGAGCCTACGGAGCCGTCTAGAGTACGACGTCAAAATCGTACTTGGAGACTTCAATGGAGAAATCGAAAAGGAGGACATCTCTGGCAGATTAGTTGGAGAGCATCCACGAAGTTACAACTGATAACGGCTTCCGAATAATCGACTTAGCTGCAGCTCGTAATAGGGTAATAAGTAGCATTAGGTTTCCAAGACAGACATCTACGCAGATATCTGGCGATCTTCGAATGGTCGAACTGCCGACCAAATTGACCATGTGAAAATTGGCGAACGTATTTTTCTTGAATCAGAAAAGTCGAGTATAACCACTTGCTGGTAGGGGCTGAGTTTAGAGCTCGACTACCAAACGACAAAAAAAAACACATGCGGCCCAAAGAAAATACATGCGTTGCCTTAGCATTGCCAGAGACTACAGTGAGTGCCTGAGTTAGCGACTCTCTACCGTCCTCCCAAATTCCACCACACCTTGTGGAACCAATATTGCGAAGTAATAAAACATGTATAGTCGAGGCCACCATAGGTTACCAGCCACTCCCGAATAAGCACCCGTGTGGTATGATGATGAGTGCGCGTTATTGAAAAAAGGGGCGGAAAATGCACGTTTGCAGATGCTGCAACGAAAAACAAAAGCAGTAGGAGAACAGTACCGAACAAAAAGAAGAAATGAGAAAAAGACCCTGCAAAGGATGAAAAGAGCATCCGCAGTTTCTCAGCTCAAAATCTAGAAGAGTCTCGGGCCAAGAACAACACCCGGCCGCGTTTCTTTAAAAGGTCGAAGCAATCAGCTTCTTGTTTCAGAACCGGGACACCGGCTCTTCGAAACAGTGAAGGAAACCTAGTCACCGAAGCACAGGGAAATGTAGATGTTTTAAAGCAGCACTTCCAACAGGTGCTGAATGTAAAAAACATCGAGCGAGCTAATGACGAAGCAAGACCAGACAATGAAGAACCAGTGCCAGTCCCAGCCCCAAGCGCAGAAGAGGTAGAAAGAGCCAAGAGCTTAAAAAATAACAAGTCCCCCGGGTCGGATGGCATACCTGCGGTTCTCTTCAAATATGGAGGAGTTGTTTTGATGATCCGCATGTACCAGGTCATCAACAAAGTGTGGGAGGAAGAATATATGCCCAGTGACTAGTCTATAAGCTCCTATGCCCCATCTACAAGAAAAGGCGATCCTATGTCATGCAAAAACTACCGTGGCATATCCCTGTTTAATGTTGCATACAAAACATATCCAACGTACTGTGTTAGCGTCTGAAACCGTTCTGCAACACAATAATCGGCACGTACCAGTGTGGCTTAATGCCACGATAGACCAAAAACTCACATTGAGGCAGATCCTGGAAAGACCAACGAGTCAAAACCCATCATCTTTTCATCGATTTCAAACCTGCTTATGATAGCATCTACCGCCAAGAGCTTAGGATGGCGATGTCCGTATTCGGGATGCAGAACAAACTGATCCAGCTGTGCCAAATAACGCTAAGCAATTCATAGTGCAGTGTGCAAATGGCTAACAGCTCATCCGAGATGTTTCAAACAAACACAGGGTTTAAACAAGGAGATGCGCTGTTATATGACTTCTTCAACATAGTTCTGGAGCATATAGTGAGCAAGGCAGGTGTGAGCACGGAATACACTAACTTCAACAAATCTACCCAGCTCCTGGGCTATTCCGACGACATCATCGGTTGATCCAATATCGCTGTGCTTAAGGCCTTCACAGCGATATAAGAACAGGCGAAAATCGTTCTTCTTGAAGTGAATGAGGAAAAAATAAAGTACATGATGCTATCAACTAACAAAGCAACATTTGTCCTAAGACAGAACTTCACTGTTGGTAGCAGCAATTTCAAGGTAGTTAAAGAGTTCACCTACCTTGGAACAAACATTAATCCCACAAACGACACCTTAGTGGAGATCCGAAGAAGAATTACCCTAGCGAATCACTGCTGCTTTGGGTTGATCAAACAAGTGGGTTCAAAACTCCTCACTCGAAAGACAAAGTGTCTGCTATTCAAAACTTTGATTTAAGCAGTTCTACTCTAAAAATTCTTCGACTGATTTTCGGTCCCGTATGCGACGATGGCGAATGGAGAAGAAGGTTCAACCGAGAACTGTACGCGATGTACCAAGATGTGGATGTAGTCCAGAAGGCCAAGGAAAGACGACTACATTGGCTCGGTCACATCAAGCGAATAGACGACATCAAGGAAGACCGAACCTACGGTATAAAGACTAAGTGACTGCGGATACCAGAGCGCTTGGTTTCGGCGACTAGATGGTGCATGCGAGGGACCGATCACGATGAAAGGCTGTGAGCCGGATAGGTAGAAATAGCCAGTTGTATTCCTCCCCTTAAGATATTTAACCGTAATGTAATAACCACACCTCCAAGAATGCCCATCAGTTCACCCTCGAGCCTAACTTCGTAGTTCGTACTTACGGTTATGTTCAGAGAATTGTTCTTTAGCCTTACTACGCGATTATTGAACTCTCTTCGTCTTCCCAAATCTGTCTTCCGCAGTCACTACAATTTTCAAGAATTGAACACCAATGTTAACTGACACCTCATCCTAAACCCTCTCCGTCTATCCCACTTTCCCTAACTTTGTTTTGCGGTTTGTTCTGTCTTCCTTATTAAAGTCCTTTAACTGAAATTAACCAATTATTACCCGATTGTATGTTGATTTTTTTTTCTGAGTATTTGAAGGACAGTTATCGCCTTATTGGTGTTCTTCCAAAACAGTATCCACACTTTCTTAACGTCATACTTAATCATTTGTAATATTCAGTTTTGATTTTCAAATGAAATTAATTAGAGCAGTTGCCAAGTAAAAAACTAAAACAGTAAAAACAACAGGATCAAGATTAAGAATAAAGCAAAAATTGTTTTAACAAAATGTTTGTTTTTATTGCGGCAGTGTTTGGTATTTTTTATAATATTTTTATTGGCAAGGCTTGGCGTCATCGCAATAATGATTTGGAATGATGAGGTAACGTTCTGAAAATAGAAATTTTTGTCACTTAAATGTTGTCTGCTGTTTCTTGGTCAGAATATCTTACCATTTGCTGGTCTCCTGCAGTTTTGAAGACGAACCTGGCAAGCACTACTGAATTGTCTAATGCAACGGTTATTTGTGGCACAAACTGGTTGCCATGCTCCAGGACACCAAGTTGTTGAGCAGCGCCAACCATAACGAAGAACTTCATTGTCATTATTCAAGTCCATATTTTCTTCAGCGCCACTTGGAATCAAAAACATTCCAGCGAGAAACAGGGCAACAAGAAAGAAGTTCATATTGATATTTTTGTTGTTAGTTAATAAGACACGATGAACGGAAGAAGAACAACTGATAATGACCAAAGGGTAAACCCTCAATATATATACCAAATTTCGACAAGGAAGTGTTAAAGGTATCCACTTTTACATTTGGGGGTGTGTTTGCAGAATTTCACAAGAATATATAATTTCAGAATGACTCAACTCTTAACGAAGATTGTTTGAACCTACATTACGAAAAATTAAGTATGTCGGTTTGAAAATTAATAACCATAACGATTACTAACGATGGTTTAAGGATGAGTTCATATTAGAAGATTTTTGAGTGGTCCAGATGGTATTCCTCCTGTTGATTGTTGTTTAAAAAAAAAAGTGTAAGTCTGTGTTAGCACAGTTATATTTTCGAATTGTCTTTGAAATTAGGAAAATATCCATCAATTTGGAAAAATGCGTATATTATACTTTATACCAGTCTATAAAAAGGGAGATAAGGACAATATCTCGATTTATAGACCAATATCTAAGCTTTCCTGAAACGTTCTACTGCCACAAATCTCCTTGTTTTTATAAATCAATGTGTTAACACTTTGGAATATGAATTCATGAATTCGATTGTGTCTATACAGATTTATTGAAAGCCTTCGTCCAACTCTATCACGCCATCATAAAATTCAAACTAAATGCATATGGCATCACTTGGTTATAGTCATAATTCGAGAAAAGGTCTTATGAATTAAAAGTTATTTTTTTTGCTAATTCGTGAGTTCCTCAGTGTAGCCACCTAGGACCTCTACTTTTTAATTTAGCTATAAACGACGCTCCGTTATGTGTACGTAAACCAAAATTCTCATCTTCGCAGATGATATGAAGATTAACAAAAACATCTCTTCTAGAAATGACCACATTTTTCTAGGAGATGACATTAATAGTTTTGCATTTTGGTGTGAGAATAATAGTTTACCTAAATCTAATTACAATAAAATTTCAAACAATGACCTTTTCAAGGAAGCGCGCATCGTCATCATAAGACTACGCTATCTCACAGCAACATTCTAACCCTTGTAACTTCCGTTATGGACCTTGGAGTTTTTTTTACACCTAAGCTGTGCACATTAACAACATAAAAAGATAATTCAATGCTTGGAATTATGAAGCGTTGGTCAAAGGAGGTCCACGATCCAAATATCACACGCGCTCTAGATAGATTTAACTTCGAGGTAGTTACGGACTTTGTCTACTTGATGGATGGAATCTGTTCAACTAAATTTTACTCGTCTCGTCCTCAAAGATATCCTATGGAATGATCCTTTAAATGTCCCCTCTTACGAAAAGCGTTAACTTACTCTCCAGAGGCACAGTCTTTCAAAAGTCCGTCGAGCTACTAGGATACGCAGACGACATTGACATAATTGTAAGAACACAGCGTGATGTCAGTGGAACGTTTGTGAGCCTTGAGACGGAGGCCAGGATGATGGGTCTTTGAGACGGAGGCCAGGATGATGGGTTTAGCGGTTAACGGGGGCAAGACCAAGTTAATGCTGTCGACAAGAACGGACTACCAACATCGACGTCTTGGAGCAAACGTCAACATAGACCGATTTAACTTCGAGGTAGTTACGGACTTTGTCTACCTGTGATCCGCTATCAACTCAGACAACAACACCAGCGCTGAAATCAAACGAAGAATCACTCTTGCCAATCGCTGCTTCTTTGGACTTAGAAGGCAATTAAGTAACAAAGTTCTCTCCCGAGCAACTAAAGTGACACCCTACAAAACCCTCATCATCCCGGTCCTCATGTATGGAGACATGGACTATGACAACATCTGATGAAAACGCTTTGGGCTGCTTTGAGAGAAAAATTCTTCGAGTGATTTTTGGTCCTGTCTGCATTAAAAGAGAATGGAGACGAAGAATCAACCAAGAACTACACAAGCTGTGCAGCGACACTGACCTAGCCTGAAAAGTAAAGGTCCAACGACTTAGATGGTTGGGTCAGGTTGAGCGAATGGAAAATATTTCTCCGGCTCGTAGAGTCTTCGAATCCAACCAGTAAGGATGTCGTAGAAAAGGAAGTCCGCGACTCCGGTGAAGCACACAGGTGGTAGAGGACCTGAACCAACTTGGCGTGCGAAACTGGAGACAGCTAGCCAGGGACCGAGCTGGCTGGAGAAGTTTGTTGTGTGAGGCCCTGGTCCGCCTGGACTGTAGCGCCACCTTAAGTAAGTAAGTAAATTGCCAGATGAAAAAAATGTCACGATAGACGAAACAAAAATGACATGGTAATTTTCCATCGAGTTATAACTGGTGCAACAGTTGCACCGGAACTACTTGGCTCTATATCTTTCAACTATCGGGATGGCGGTGGCGGTTATAACCTTCGCAAGAAGCACATGGAAGAAGAACCCAAACATCGTACATACCAACTATGGATTTTATGAGCCCTTGACACGTATGAGTAGACTTTCAAACTGCTCAGACTTATTCGATTTAAATTTAAGCAAGAATAAAGAAAAAAATTTGCTCAAGACCACTGTTCTACATTTTTAAGAGTTCTTTTTTTTTGTTTAATAATTAATGTTATTAGTGAATTAGTTATGTATTAATCTTAAGTGATGAGCCGTTGGTATAACATAGTCTGCTATGTTGGCAAACCATTGGTCATAAGACTGTGCTTGCCCTCTTCGACTAATTCTGATAGTGTAACAAAAAAACAAAAACAAAGTCTTCTAAAAAATCCATTGGCGGAAGCTGTGCTCTCCACGTTCATGTTCATAGTAATTTACAAAATCTTCATACACTAAGTAAACACCTTATCACGGAACATTTTAAAGCAAAAGCTCTTTGAATTATTATGCTTGACGATCTTAAATGATCATCCTTGACTTCGGAACATCGTCTAAGTAACATTTTGAATCCCTCTCTTATGAGTATGGTTAGTTGTACAGCTAATGCTTTGTTGTTAAGCCACACTTCCTTATCAAGAGTTACCATACGTTGCTATTATTTAGAGTTGAAGACCTCTGTAAGAACCTTCTTTCTCCTGTCTTCATGCCACTAAAGACCACATGGATGAGTACATCCAAACATCAAAATTTTCCATTAGACAGCAAAATTATACAAACTTATTTGGCCTTATAAAACCTTAAAACCCAATGACGACACTAATATGTCTTATATGTAAATGAAAATTAACAAAACAAAAGTAAAGAATACACATCCGAAGGCAAAAAACGAATATATAAATGAACGAATTATCCTTTTTGTATCATCAGTTCGTCTGCTGTCATCGTTGTGTAAACAAATCAAATAATTTTCAAAATGAACTTCTTTTTGGTTGCCCTTTTGCTCGCTGGAATGTTTTTGATTCCAACTCGTGCTCAAGAGAACTTGGATTTGGTCAATGACATGAACAATGATTTGAACAATGACAATGATGTTCTTCGTTCTGGTTGGCGCTGCTCAACAACTTGGTGTCCTTGGGTTTGGGAACCAGTGTGTGCCTCAAATAATCGTTGCATTAGACAATTCAGTAGTGCTTGCGAGGTTCGTCTTCAAAATTGCAGAACTCCCTTAAATGGTAAGTTTAACCAGCGAAATAAGTCCAAAGTTTTACTGTGCCTATTGCTAAACTTTTTTGTATTTTCAGAACGTTACCTTATCATTCCAAGTCACTACTGTATCAACGCCAAGCCATGTCAATGAGAATAGAATGAAAACGAAGACGACTCAATGTATTTTAATAAAGACTTTTTTGCCTCAAGCATAGAAAATGTTTTTTTTTTCTTGTTTTTATCAGAATTTGGATAATTTTCTGTAAGTTGGTTAGGTTTAAGGTAAGATTAACCATCTTGACATTCAGGTAGAGAATGGGAACATTTGTCTTAGGAGGACAAATGTTCCTGTTTCATGACAAACCAAGATATTAAAATGGGTTTAAAAATCAAGGTGACACACCGGAATGTTGAGATTGTGTTACATTTGATATCAGCAAACAATGAACGGGCTAACACTATTTTTGCGATGCACTTTACGTGCCCTTCAAAAAACAAAGGGACCTAAATTACATTTCAAACGAAAGCATTTTTTGTGCAGATGTGCGAAACTTTAAAAAAACAATTAGAATTCAAAAAAGGAAAGTGAGGTTATTAAAACAATTGGAAATGCGGAAACACAGTCAAACAGCTGTTTTGTACAGGTTGTGGTAGCGGGAACACAACAATGTCATTAGGAATAAAGATGGTCTTACAGTGGTTTTCACACTACACAAATCCACCAATACGATAGAAGTTGATGAACATGCTGAATGTGAACGCCATTGACATGCTACACATACTGACAATAGCCAACTTCAAGTAGATTCCATGTGTAACGGGCAAAACACTTTCCCTTTTTAAAAGAATGCGTACTATTTTGTTCTGTCGTTTGCATTCTTACTGGACTTTTTTCAATTTTAGATTGATTAAGACTTTTAAAAAAATCTGCATGACTGGGTCGCAAAAACTTACTCCTGTTTACCAAAATTTAACTTTGAACATGTAAGTAATTAAAACTCATAAAACAAATTAAAATTGAAATTATATCTACCTCAAAAAAAACATTGGGCCTGATCCTCGAAATGTTTCCCATGTTCGAAATTCCCCTAGAAACTTATTGCGATCATGAACACTTTTCCCTTGAGGAATTACTCGTGATTTCTCGGAGTTTTTCTTACCTTGCAGGAATATAATTCGAAACCGAACTATAGAAACGGTCCACAAATCCTTAAAAGAAATCTAGCCAACTTCAAAACCACCTGCTACAATCGAAAGATGGGTTCTTCGGCTTCAGTCCTTTAATATTGGAACTGTCTATCAGGTTGAAAAATCTTACACCTACAGCAGATTCTTTGTCAAGATTAAGCAATATTTAATACTAGCAGTTACCCGCGATTCAATACAAAAAGAATTGTTCAATTTTATTTAGCAGTTGCTAGGATAAGCGCGTTCAAACAATCAGAAAAATGAATAATTTTTTGTCGTTTTTTAAACATTTTCCACTGATTTTTATTGGTCGCAGCTTAATTTTATATAACCTTAGTCTTTAACACAAAAAGAATTGCTCGATTTGATTTAGTAGTTGCTGAGATCAGCACGTTCAAGCAAACAGCAGAAGCCTTAAAAAATGAAATTTTTTGCCGTTTTTTCCACATTTTTCACTGACTTGTTGTGAATGGTACCTTACTCTAGAAAAAAAAATATCTGCAACAATACTTTAATGAAAACACTTGTTACTACTCGGAATTTCAATACTTTGAAAAACTAAAGAAAATTAAATCAAGTATACCTAGGTTTTCTCAGTGAAAATTTTAAGTATTGAAAATTTTTATTCTCGTTCGTTTTTCAAGATAGTCAGAAGTGTTTAAACAAAAAAAGAAAAAGAAAAGAAAAAAATAGTATCTTCAGCAGAGAAGATATTTCTGGAATCTTTTGGGAAAAAAAAAATATATATATAACAGGTACATATAATTTGAATGTATAGACTAGAGAAAATATTCTTTTATAGTCACAAAATTTCAGATTCTTGAAATCTAATTGAGGTAGACTGACCCGGAGACCCAAAGCAGTGCCTCCAAGGATATATTTGTGAACATTCAGGCATTCAAATCCTTCAAACAAAGATTATGCGCGAAGCGCCAACAAGCCCTTAATTTAAATAACTTCAATTTGGAATAATTTTTGAGCTTCGAATAAGACGAAACACGAAATTTTTGTTTCGAAAATTCGATTAATCGATTTCAAAGGGTTAATTAAAAATCAATTGCCTAAACTATCGATATATTCAAAAAGAGCTCTCAAAACGAAAATTAATTAAAACTCTTCAAGAATTGTGCATTTAAGCCTCATAGTGGTGGCGAATTCGGAAGCGTTCGCGTTGCTGAACAATTCGAGACATTTATATTTTTCTTTTTTGTTGTTAAAAATGTTTAATGCCATTTTTCTTGTAGTCAGTTCGCAATTTGTTTTTATCCTATTTTAAATTAATTTCTTCTTAATCTTACTTAAATTAACTTATATATCTATTAAAAAATAATCGCGCGGTTGTAAATATTTATTGTGAATGAATTAACAAACATACATTTTCCCCAAGTCAATCACAACAGGACCAAGAACGTGTGCGCACATCGTCAAGGATCCATGTAAGTTTGCATTGATTTTATTTTCTAAAGTATATTCAATTCACAACGGATATTATCATTTTTTTTAATTAATCTACAATATATTTCCTTAGTTAGTGTATTTAATTTTTTTGTTCAATCCCTTTCGATACATTTTTTTTAATATAATTAGTTCTAACCAATGGTAGTTCTCTTTGAATCAAAATTCATGATTACCCTTATTTGTTTCAAATATTTTATACAAATATTACGCGTTATTCTTTAGTATAAAGAAATGCATGTAAAAATGTCTTGGATCATTTAAATATATATAATTAAAGTTTAATATGAAAGATTAAATAATTTTATTTGGGGATTGTTGAGGTGTCGACATGGTCAAATGAAACGAAGATGAAGAAAGTACTTCTAGGGGTAACACAAAAAATATGAGTATGAGTGTTACCGAAGGTATATAGCAGGGTGGGACCAATGTACTCAGGTTATAGAACATCTAATAACCCGTTGCCAATGTCTAACAATGTCCGTCCGTGAAGAATGTCTGATTAATCAGAATTTAAAGGATGTCCATATGAATGTATGCATATCTAGTCCTGGCATGATGATTTATAATTTGTTATTCTTGAGTTTTACCGACTTACAAGAATCCTCCCCACCAACGAGCTAGACCTATCAAGCATGCCAACGTAAGTCAGTGACTCTGATAAGAACATTTTATCAATGTTCAGTTATATGAATAAAAATGGAATAACAGACTGTTCGCTCCTATCGGTCGCAGCGTAATATAATATAGTTTCAAGCCTTCTGCAATAAATGGACCATTCAACATCAAAAGAATTGTTCAATTTGATTAAGCAGTTTGCTGAGATAAGCGCGTTAAAACGCAGAAAAATTAACATTTTTTGTCTTCGCTCCTATTGGTCACATAAGCTTAATGTATAGTAGCTTAAAGCCTTCTTCGATTAATGGACTAGTCAACACAAAATAATCATTCCATTTAAACCAGTAGTTCCAGAGATTACAGCATTCAAACGAACAAAACCCCCCTAGCAAAACCCCTGCCCGCTTCGCAGGGCTTCGGCCCACAACGGTTCGGAAATTGGAGATTGGTAGGATGAAGAATACGGTAATCGATGGATAGGCAGAAATGAACAATATTCTCAGAAAAATCATGCCTGTATTTGCTAATCTGATGAAAAATCTATTCGTTTTTCAATTCTTTTACATAAATTTTTTAGTTAATTTACCCATTAAACATATCTTTCCGAAATTTAGCTCCCTGAGAAGAGGTAAGGTAATTAGGATTTTGACAGCAAGCCAGGTATAGACATAAGTATGCTGTTAACCCTCTTCAGGATTGCACAATGTTATAAATTTTCTAAAAAACTAACAATTATTGAGATATTATAAAGTGCTGCAAATAAAAGTATTAACAAAAAAAACCTAAATTCGATGTTCTAAGCTGTTTTAGGTTTTCCCAAGTATTATAAAATCTATGGGTTTTTGTCTATCAATGAGATTTTGTTTGCTTATTTTTTTGTTCATTAGGTAAAAATAAGAAAACTTTATTATAATTTGTTTTTGTGTTATTTAACACTGCAGTTAGGCTGCGTCCGTCAATTCCATTTATGTGTTTTTGAACAACGATAGTAACTTAACTCTAAGTTACTATCGTTGTTCAAAAAAACACAAGAAAACTTTATGTTCTTTACGCATTATTTGAAAAAAAAGAAAATCTTAAGGTCAACACTTTGCTCGCGCAAAAAAATTGAACACCACTTATATACAAAGTTAGCCTTTTTTTAATCGTCAAATGTGATGAAAAAGTAACTTTGTCTTAGAAGGCTTATTTTCTAAGAATATGACCAAGAATCACATCCCAAAGTATATGGCAGACAAATTACAGGATACCCTGTATGGTTGACCATGAGGAAAAGCAGAAATTACTAAATCAAAACCACATATTTTTACGTCTTATTTATTTTTCAGGGAATTCAAGTCGAACAGGAAACTAAAGACGTATGCCATTGACTTCTTCACGGCTAGTCTTGTAGTACTGTAAAGTTTAAGTTGATTGATGTCCCGAAACATAGTAATGCTCATACCATCAGAGTTTAAAAAATGTGGAGGCAGTCCTGGTACATAAATGCATAAATGCAAAAAATTCAAAAACTCCGTCTCGTTGTAAAATTTACTACATCGTTTTCATTTGTAATTGTGTCAAACCACTTAAACGACTTGTGGGCAAAAAATTATGCATTTATTTGTCTAGTTCAAAATAAATTGTTGCATCGATTTTAGAAAGACTTTAATCTGTACCAGCCATTATTGCACTTCAACTCAATGCTTCAGTGCTTGGAAAGACATCTTGAATCAACTCATTTCGTGGATTTGCATTACAATAAAAATTGTTTGGAAGTGAAATTCGTTCTTCAGAATCAAGTGAAATTATTCCATTTCCAATGTCCAATAGTGTCCGTGGCTTCGTGGTTAGGTGCGTTTGCTGATAAGCAGAACGTAGTGGGTTCGAGACCTACTCGTGCCCAAAGTATTTCTCGGGCATTGCCTTTTGCGAAGAACTGACAAAACTTCCAAGAGTATCAATCTGTCATGAAAAAGTGCTTCTCAACTTTGCCGTTCGGAATAGGCGTTAAATTGTAGGTGCCCTTAATGCTTCACACGCACCCAGAGAATTATTGATGAGAGTAAGTCACCTAGGCCTTGGCTCTTCAAGATCTGTCACGCCACTCTCTCTTTAATGTCCAATAATTGGCCAATGTAAGTTTCCTGAAATAGAAGTTTTTAAACGACTCCATTCGTCTTCAGCAGTTGACCGTGGTATAATCGACAAAGTTAGTCCTCAGCAACAAAAAGATTCAGTGCTCCAAATTCTTCAAGTTGAGGTTAAAGGCTTCAAGTAAATTTTTTGCGCCATTGTGCTCTCATTCCACACAAATATTCGGCCATTACCAACTTTTTTGAAATATTGTAATGTCAGTTTTATGTCTTAAAATGTGCTTGCAACTCCAGAAGAAGAAAGAGCCAACTCTTTTTTTATGATCTGAAATATGTTGATGCTAAAATTAATGATAACAAAAATGATTTCCCAATTCCACCGGGCGCATCACAAAAATATATACCACCACTCAGACTGATCACACCTTGCATATCTAATGGTGTCATGCACATAGGTACTTTTGTTGATCGCTTAACTTCGGCTCAATAGTTTGCACAAATATTATGAATCCAATGCAATTTTATTATTGTCCTTAACGTAGTATTGTTGTCGAGCAAGCAATTCAATTGTGTCAATGCTTTATTCGCAAAACGGGTTTTTCGTAAGCACATTTCAATTTGAAAGCATTCAATTCCCCATCAGATTGGCATTTGCAATGACTATTGACTCAAAGCTTAATAATGTCTGTTTGTGGCTTAAATTTGAGCACACCATGTTTTTCTTTCAGACAATAATTATACGTGGAATACCTCCAGTTCGATAGTGTTGATTAAATTTTATTAATGATACATTTCATCAACATTCAAAACGTTATAAGTAACATATAACAATACAATTAAAAAATACGTTCCCACTAATAATAAGTAAGATATAAATACATATTTTCATACTCTAGAAATTTCATATATCAAAACAACGTTTGCCGGGTCAGCTAGTTCAAATATAATTTCCTAGGTTCACTGACATTTTTTTTTGTCGAAGAAAAATTATATTTGTCAAATAAATTTTCTTCACTGAAATTTTTTTTGATTTTTTAAATATTTGACAAAATTTTCAAACTAAATTGAGTGTTCGTATATTGATCAGTTTTGTTTTGTAGTGCGAAATACAAAATCTATTACATTTTTTAACAATTGAACCATTTGTGATTTGAAAAGTATACATTTTATTTTTGCTAAACCTTATACCCTAAAACCTCTTGCATTTAGAGAAAAAATTAGGAAAATCGGTCAACCAGTGTGCCCGGTTAGCGAACGAACACAAAAATTAGGCTGTTCTTTTATATATATAGATTAGTAGAGATATAACTTGCGAAACTTGTAAGCGCAAGTGCACAACAAATTTGGAGGTTTGTGCAAGGGGCTACTAACCCCTCCACAGTTAGAAACAAAGAAGTTATGAGAGAGATAGTAGCCTTGTATAATGGCCCCCTCTTATGGTAACCAGACCCGGAACGAAACCCACTATGCTTTGAGACTTTGAACCTAAAATGTAAGAACACTAAACACTCCAGGTGCAACTCAAAAACTTGAATCTGCCCTCGTGCAGTATAAGGCAGGGATTACTGCGATCCAAGAAATACGATGGATAGGATCAGGGACAATGAAAATTAAAAATTGCGACATTTTTTACAGCTGTCATCAAAGAATGCACATATTTGGATGTGGATTCGTTGTGTGAAATCGGCTAAAATCGAAAGTCATGGATTTTAAGCTAATTAAAGATCACCTAGCTGTAATCCGCATCAAGGCCACACTACAAAACATCGGTATAATATGTGCACACGCCCCTACCGATGATGCTGAGGAGTCAAGCAAGGAAGATTTGTACGACCTCCTGGATAGAGCCTATGGAGCCTGTTCCAGAGTATGACGTCAAAATCGTACCCGGAGATTTCAATGCAAAAATCGGGAAGGAAGACATCTTTGTCGGATTAGCTGAAAAGCACAGCCTCCACGAAGTAACAACAGATAACGGCTGCCGACTAATCGACTTTGCTGCAGATCGTAATACGGTGATAAGTAGCAAGACGAGAGACCTACACAGCAACCTGGCGATCTCCGGATGGTCGAGCCATCTACCAAATCGACCATGTGCTAATCGGCGCAAGCCACGCATCCAACATCTTGAACGTGCGCACTTTCCGAGGAGCAAATGTCGACTCTGACCACTTTCTGGTAGTGGCTCGAGCGAATGGACGGCAACGCTCCATCCAAGAAAGTCTTCTCATCCGAACCCCCAGGTTCGAGACGGCAAGGAAGACCGAACCTACGGTACAAAGACCAAGTGCCTGCGGATGCCAGAGCGCTTGGTTTCGGCGAATGGAGAGTGCATGCAAGGGGCTGATCACGATGGAAGGCTGCAATATCTCAGGCTAAGATCCTTCATGGATGTGAGTCGGATAAGTAAAGTAATTATACGTACTCCTAAATAAAAATGTGCACGACTGGGTCGTACGAACTTGCTCCTGCATGCTAAAACTAAATATTTATGATTACTTAAATTGCAAAAAGTAGTGTTAAAATAAGAGATATACTATAAGCAATTCTGATTACACTCTTACTTACAGCTTACACGTAACTCACAAAAAAAACTCAATATATAAAAATAATTAGAATTCATTAAGAAAATTAAAATTTGAAAATGAAGCTGGTAAAAACATTTCATTCCAAAAATTTAAATTCCAAACAAATTCAAACCTTATTCTTGATTTATTGAATTTTTTTTTTGAAAATCGTCGGAGCCGTTTTTTTTTAAATTAATTTTTTATATATAAAATTTTTCAAAAATGTTTTTAAATTAATTTGGGTATGCAGTTTTTAAGACCATGTAAATATACATATTATACTCCAACTTGGATTCTTAAAATTGATCCGTTTTTGAGATACAGAATTTTGAAAAAAAAAGTTAAAAATATTT
>CAKKXW010000001.1:84409193-84431294 GCA_920937365.1 Sphaerophoria rueppellii
TATTAATAATTTGTTTATTACCATTAACAGAAATTAAGAACAGATTTAAAATTAAACTCAAAGTTAATTAAAAAGAATCCGTTAAAACCGTTTCAAGACACAAAAAGCTTCAATAACAATTTAATCGCGATGCAGTTCCTTGACCTGAAGTCAAATTGAGTCATCCTTAAACTCATGGTTAACCAAAAACAGAAACATATAAAATCAGTTGTCTCTTTCATTGCAAATATCAGTTCTATTGCAAACTCTAGAAGCATCTCAACTTTCTGAACTCTCACAATGATGAAAATAATTCTTGCTGTTTTCCTGTTTGTAAGCTTGGTGTTTATTCCTGCTATGGCAGAAATTGAAGGACGTCGATATAGTCGTTGCTCAACCGCTTGCCCAGAAATTTGGCAGCCAGTTTGTGCATCCAACAATCGTTGCATTAGAACTTTCAGCAACAGTTGCTTGCTGCGCCAACAAAATTGCAGGTCTCCTCCCAACCGTAAGTAAAATTAATTATTTGCAGTCTAAGCACTTTTAGCCAAATTTAATTTCTTTTCAGAACGTTACAATATTATTCCGACTCATTATTGCAGAAAGGCTAAGCCATGTCAATAGAGAAAGAGATTGCAAAGTATCATATTTTGAAAATAGATAAAAATAAACTTAAATAAACAAATCATAAATTAAAAACGATGTCGCGGTATTTTGATATTGTTTATTTTTTTTTCTTTAACAGATTTTAAAATAAGGTAAAAAAGAGTCTTCTAGATAAAACATACAACATACGTTTTAGCCAGACAGAAATATTATTTTAGAATTCTTGTTCAACAAAGTGCCATGGAAGAATTGTTTTTTTTTACATATTCCTTAGCTTAGCCATAAAAAAGCATTTGACAGCTCGCACCTCAGCTCTTTTGTTTTCCTTTTCTGATGAAAAAATTGTGCAAATAATTCACCTTCATTGAACTCAAACCTGCACCAGACTAAACAAGCGTTATATTCAGAAATTAATGCATTATCGTAACAGACCCTTCGCGGCGCACCGAAATTCTAAAAACAATGAAGGCTCTCAGCCTGCGATATTGCAGTATTCCATCGTGAACGGTCCCTCGCATGCACTCTCCAGTCGCTAAAACCAAGCGCTCTGGCATCCGCAGTCACTTAGTCCTTGTACCGTTTTTCGGTCTTCCTTGTCGTCTAGCACCTGGGGGCCAGGATGAGAAGGCTATCTTGGCTGGAGCGTTGTCGTATCTTCGCTCGATGTGGCCGTGCCAATGAAGTCGTTTTTTCTTGGCCTTCTGGACTACATCCACATATCTTGGTATGGCTCGTACTGTTCTCGGTTGAACCTTCTTGTCTATTCGTCAACGTCGCATACTGGAAAATCCGTCGAAGAATTTTTTTTCGAAAGTGCCGCGTATGAAATACCCTATTTTACTTATCGTCCAGTACTCGGCGCCGCCTTAGAGTAAAACTGGTAAAATCAAAGTCTTGTATAGCAGACACTTTCTCTTTTGAGTGAGGAGTTGTGAACCCAGGTGTTTCGCCAAACCGAAGCAGCTGCGGTTCGCTAGCGTTATTCTTCTTCGGATTTCCACTAAGGTGTTCCAAGGTAGATGAACTCTTTAACTACCTCGAAATTGCTGCTCCCAACAGTGCGGTTTTGTCCTAGGTAGTGGACAGATGTTACCTTGTTTGTTGATAGCATGTACTTTGTTTTGTTCACATTCACTTCAAGGCAAACGAATTTCGCCTGTTCTTCAATCGCTGTGAAGTCCTCAAGCACAGCTCTCTTGGATCGACCGATGATGTCAATGTCGGCCGCATAGCCTAGGAGCAGGTTGGATTTGAAGAAGATAGTGTTTTCCGTGATGAGACCTCTCTTCCACACTATATGCTCAAGGATTATGTTCAAGAAGTCACATGACAGCGCATCTTCTTGTCTCAACATTGCGCATGTTTGAAACAACTCGGATGAGCTGTTACCCATTTGCAAACTTCACTGCGTATTAATTTGATTTTGTGTTATTTAACACTGCAGTTAGGCTGCGTCCGTCAATTCCATTTATGTGTTTTTGAACAACTATAGTAACTTAGAGGTGCTTCCACCAATGGCTTTTTTCCGTCAATTCCTTTATTTGGCTGGAGTTATAGCTATTTCACGGGTGCCAAGCCGATCATCAGACTCCTTTATTAGTGGTGCTGTCTAGTTGTTCTTTCATTTTAATCGAAAAACTTTTCAAGTTCACATGGGATTTGAACCTAGGACCAGCCGGTTGGAAAGCCAATGCACTACGCACTGCGCTAACAACTCCACTGATGTTTTGGTTTCCCATTGCAGACTTTTTATTGTTTATCGATTTTGCAATGAATAGACTGCGTATTGTTTAGTGTCATGCGGCTTAGCTGGATCAGTTTGTTCGCGATTCCGAATTCAGACATCGCCATCATAAGGTCTTGGCGGTGGATGCTATCATAAGCAGCTTTGAAGTCGATGAAAAAATGGTGGGTTTCGACTTGGAATTCGTTGGTCTCTTCCAGGATTTGTCACAGTGTGCATATTTGGTCTATCGTTGTTTTGCCTGGCCTAAGGCCACACTGGTACGTGCCGATTATTGTGTTGCAGAACGGTTTAAGACGCGCACACTGTACGTTGGAAAGGATTTTGTATGCAACAGAAAGCAAAGATCTCTTTATCATTTTTATTAATGATCTCTTGTCTGTTACTTCTAATCCAATAAATTGTTTCGCTAAGCTTCTCATATTCGTTTCCAGATTCACATCCCTCCTCTTCGGATGTGGAACTGCAACGGCAAAATATGATAAACTCATGAAACTCTGACCTAAACAGCATTGTCCAATGGGGAATTAAGAACCGTGTAGAGTTTAATGCTTCGAAAACTCAATGCTGTCTGGTATCGTTGAAGCGAGATATACCCCCCCTGCCACTGTCCATGACTGGCACTTGCATCAATGAGACCGAACATCTCGAGATTCTCGGTATGTACATCAGTGACCACCTCTTGTGGTCCGAGCACATACGCGATGTCGCCAAAAATGCCGCAAGATGTTTGGGTTTCTTAAGACGTCTGATCTGGCTATCATCTATAAAACCTATATCCGTCCAAAGCTTGAGTACAATTCACATTTCTGGGCTGGTGCTCCAGCTACTTACTTAAGCCTCTTGGATGGAATTCAAAAAAGAGCTGTAAGAATGATTGGTGATAGAGAGATCACTGATGCATTCACCACTTTAGACCACCGTCGTAACGTTTCGTGTCTCTCTCTGTTCTATCGTTACTTCTAGGGTAAGTGCTCTAGAGAAATAGCCAGTTGCATTCCACCCCTTAAACAATTCAACCGTAATACCCGCGCTTCCAGGAATGCCCATCAGTTTACACTCGAGCCCAACTTCGGTCGTACGCTCAAGTATAGAGAATCGTTCCTTAGCCGTACTACGCGAATGTGGAACTCTCTTCCACACTCTGTTTTTCCCGATCATTGCAATGTTCAGGAATTTAAAACCAATGTACACCGGCACCTTCTCTCTAACCCCTTCCTTCTTTCCTAAAGCACTCACTGTGTCTATGGCATAATAAGAGTATAAAAAACCCCTTGAGTGTGTGCTCATTATAAAAAATAAAGAAAAAAGATATTACACTTAACTCACAAAAAAAACTCAATACATATATAAAAATAATTAGAATTAAAAAAAAAAATTAAAATATGAAAATGTACGTCGTATATGCATTTCATTCCAAAAATTTAAATGCCAAACGAATATAAACTTAATTTTTGATTTATTGAATTTTTTTTTTAATCGTCGGAGCCGTTTTTTTTAAATTAATTTTTTATATATAAAATTTTTCAAAAATGTCTTAAAATTAATTTGGGTTTGTAGCTTTCAAGACCATGTAAATAAACATATTATACTTTAATTTGGATTTTTAAAATTGACCCGTTTTTGAGATACAGAATTTTGAAAAAAAAATTAAAAATATTTTCTAAAAATCAAGAAAAAAAAATTGAAATGTTTTTGAATACAAAATATTATTTGAACAATATAAACGTACTTTCAAAAAAACCCTTACGCTGATCGGACTTTCATTTTTCGAGAAAATCTATTAACAAAAAAACGGTTCTATGGGAGGTACGGTTTTTTCATAAAATACATGAATGTTTAAAAAAATAAAACTCGAGGAAGTTTAAAAAAAAATCGTAGGAGCCATTTTGGAGAAAATTGAAAATTTTCGTTTTTAGCCAAGAAATCGTATGGTGGCTACCCTCAATTTTGATCTTAAAACAAAAATAAAAAAAACTGGGATATGAGTTTTTGCTCAAACCTCTAATTTTCAAATTTGAAGTCAATTAGACCAGTAGTTAAGGCTGTAGATGCCTGTAAACTTCCCGACAGACAGACAGACGGAATCGCCGGACCCACTCATCCTCATTTCAATTTTTTTTTTTTTACGAATTCAATACTTGCCATATATTCTATATGTCGCAAGTAAAAAATGCGTAATAGTGTAGAACAAATTAAAGCCTGTAGATATCAGTTATTTTATATTTTTTTTAAAGAATTTCTGTACGCCGGGAAGGGTCTGGTTATTTTCGTTGGTTCAAAAGGAGAAAAATTCAGATAAAAAGTTTATGTCACAACCGGATCAAGTTATTCCTTCAGAGAATCTCCAGATACTCAGACTGAGGAAAATGAAATACGTTTTGATTGTCTTCATTGCAATGAGCTTATTTTTTGTCATCGTGGAACCAGTTGTTAAGAAAAACTGTTCACCGTCTTGTTCGACCGATTTTAAACCACTTTGTGCTACGAACAATTGGTGTTACCGGTGGTTTAAAAATGAGTGCCTATTCAAGCTTCAAAACTGCAGAGGTCCAGTAAATCGTAAGTCAGCAGTGAAGGTCAAATTTCTTGAACACAATATTTATAACTCTGTTTGTGTTTTCAGGTCGATATTACAAAATACCACATCATTATTGCAAAAATGTTACTCGATGCAGATGAAAGTGATATTCAAAACTATTTGAAGGAATTTTCGTATTGTGTTTCAAATTTTATTTTAAATGAACAAAACATGCACGATACAGTTTTTGAAGAAAAAAAAATACCCATTTGAGGAAGTTTACAGTTCCATGTTCATCTTATAAATGGTAGGAAAAGCGACTCAACGTGTATTTCCCCACCTTTATATTCGATATTTCTCAAACTAAAACAAGTCAATTGAATCTGCGTTATGTTTAATAATATTTAGGTTTATTCAGGTTTATTTTAATTCATCGCGATGCCGGTGGTTATAAACCGCATTGCGATACCTTCCTCGTAATAAAAATTAAAAATAATTTAATGGGCCAGTTTATCATTTAATTCGACTTCCTTCCATTCTTTTATTCATGTCTCATATGGTGCTATTTTCGTTTTATATTTTTGAAAGTTTTAGCGCAAAACAAGCCCCTTAAAAACCTGTTTCATCACTTTCGGTGCTGGAGTTATTTGGATTCAATGAATCAATCCCGTGTTGCAAAGTGTGGCGGAGCAACCAAATCGAGAATTTTAACCAGATTTTTAAGAAAATCTTGTGCAGAGTGTTTCCCCGTTGTTGTTCAGACCTTGACAAAGAATATCGCATCGTATTGAACAATAGTGACAGTTACCTTAAGTTATCAAGTGCTTATTAAACAGAAATAAATAAAGTAGCATGATAGCTCTTGAAGAGCCAAGGCCTAAGTGGCTTACACTCATCAACAATTCTCTGAGTGCGTGTGAAGACTTGACGGGACCTACAATTTATCGCCGATTCCGACCGGCAAAGTTGCGAACCATTTTTTCATGACAGATTGATACTCTTGGAAGTTTTGTTAGCTCTCCGTAGGAGGCAGTACCAGTGAAAGATGAAATAAACACGTGGGGCACAAGGAATTGTAGATGTTTTAAAGCAACACTTCCAACAGCTTCTGAATGCGCAAAATGTCGAGCGAGCTAATGACGAAAAAGAAGCAAGACCAGTCAATGAAGACCCAGTCCCAGCCCCCAGCACAGAAGAGGTAAAAAGAGCCATCCAAAAGTTACATAAAAACAAGTCCGCCAAGTCGGATGGCATACGTACGGAACTCTTTAAATATGGAGGAGGTGTTTTGATGAACCGCAAGCACCAGATCATCAACAAAGTGTGGGAGGAAGAACGCATGCCCACTGACTGGTCGATAAGCTCCATATGCCCCATCTACGAAAAAGGCGAACCTATGTCATGCAAAAACTACCGCGGCATATCCCTGCTTAATGTTGCATACAGAATCCTTTTTTTTTCCCAAAATTCATTTTTTATTCAATTCAACTTAAAACTACTAATTACTAGACAAAGAATTCAAACTAGCTTATTATCTAAAATCTTATATTTAACTTACTGGCCCCAAACGGGCGCTCTAAGGAATTCATGATTTATTTTTGGATGTTTGTTTTTTGTTTGAAAAATTGAAAAACTAACAGAAAATCAATTGTATGTGTTTGTTACGTGCTACTAAAAATAGGTCCTTAAAAATAAAACTTAAAATTAATTGAAACTACCTATTGCACCCAACAACTACTTACGAACTAGATTAACCACAGCATCAAATCTCTATAATTTTTATTTCATTTTTTTTTTGTATTGTTTTTATATTTTTTTTTTACATTTTTTTGTTTTTTTTTCGTTTTTTTATTTTTTTTTTTTGTATTTTATATTTGTTGTCCTTGTCAATGTTTGTGCCACCATGCCTACTCTACTTAAATCTAAACCCAAAACCCTTAAACTAAAACAAGTATGTAAGCCGGCCAAGGCTCAAAACCCCACCCCGACTACTCATTATCAAGTGCTGACTGAAGCCACCAGAACTGGTTCTCCTGCTTCACCCTATCGATTCGGTCCCGTTCGGACACAGCCCTACTGAACCGAAGGAGCTCTGCCCCGTCTTGTGCGAGGACGTCTCGACTGTAAATCAGCCGCCGATCGACGTTTCTTCGCATGACGTGGTAGATTAGCGGCACCGCCAATCTGTCCTGTATCAGACCGCACCTATCTAAATAGAGGAATGCCTCTGGTGGAATGAAGCCGCTCAAGCGGGCACTATCAAAATATTCGTCATTCGGATAGAACGCCCCAAAGATCAAATTATTCTTCGAAGTCATAGCTCTCGCAATGTGACCTCGATCAAGTATTATCACGATTGTCAATTCTGTTGATCCGAGCCTCGTTGTATAGAACCTCGTTAGAATAGTAATGTACATAAGAAGATTCCGGTGTCCGATACAAACCGAGACAGCGCCGAAGACACTGCCTCTCGAACACCCGAATCTTCTCCATTTGAGATGGTGCAACGTTGAACCACACTGGACAGCCATAAACGATCATCGGTCGTATGAGGGCCATGTAGCAAATTACCTTCACTCTGGGGTCAAGCCGACTGCTGTAAAACAGTCGTTTCGTCAGAGCGAAGGCTCCTCACTCGAAAGACAAAGTGTTTACTATACAAAACTTTCATTGACCAGTCCTACTCTATGGCGCCGAGTGCTGGACGATAAAAAAAGGGGAATTGATACTGGGCACTTTAGAAAGAAAAATTCTTCAATGGATTTTCGGTCCCATATTCGATGACGGCGAATGGAGAAAAAAATTGAACCGAGAACTGTACGAGGCCAATAAAAAACGACTTCATTGGCTCGGCCACATCGAGCGAATGGACGACAACGCTCCAACCAAGATAGTCTTCTCATCCTGGCCCCCAGGTTCGAGACGACAAGGAAGACCGAATACGGTACAAAGACCAAGTGACTGCGGATGCCAGAGCGCTTGGTTTTGGCAATCCTTCATGGATTGTGAGCCGGATAAGTAAGTAAGTATAGACGTGGATTATCATTTTCAGAGTTGGAGCTTATAAGACTTGAGTCAGAGTTCACACCGAAAATATGTGTTTATGATCTCCACGATTTGTATTTCGTTGACTACAACATAGGAATTTTTCAATGTTGTTTGAAAGTAAACCTAAGGGAAACCTTTAAGAAGAAAGTTTAGCTTGCGTTAGCCACTTGCGTTAGGACTATGGACACACTCTTAGTAAAAAAATGTATATTTTATTTTTTCTAGAAAGCTTGAAATATTACTGTTATTTGAAGACCTTGAAAAAAACATGATTTTCCCCCAGCAAATGCCTTATTTTTCTTCTTAATCGCATATAGGAACCCCACCCAACCTTTTTCCCTATTTGATTTTTTGTAAATGCAAAATTCACCTGTTATCTTATCTTTTTTGCTAAAAATATGCAATACAAGTGCATTGTAAATAAAATCACATTATTCCAATACAAATTGTTTTCAAGAATTCCTCAAACAAAGGCTTTTCTACAGGCACCACAAAGCCAGGAACGTGTACATTTTATTTGTTACACTTATGTTTGACTACTTACTGAAGTTATGAGTCAAGTGGATAGCTATATGTAGCTTAAGTATTTCATGACATATGTCACATTTGGTCTATTTTAATTATTGTTTTTAGTCAGGACAAATATTTGCTCAACACTAATATCACTATCACACGAACATGACTTTTTGTGGCAAGTCAGAAGTACTTTTATGCTTTTTTATGGTTAAAGTGCAGAAGTGGAACATTTGTTTTTAGTGTTTTTATTTCAAGCGATAATTTAGCGTTAATATTTAGCAAATATTTGATTCAGGGAAAACAGAGGTTTGCATTTGCTTTGCTGTTGAAGTCTTATCTTTCAGAGCAGAAATAAATCATTGAATTGCTCTAGACTCAAGGACATGCCAGTGGCGCTTCGAAAATACTATTAAATATGAGTACACATTTATTGGGCTCATAAGGACTTCAAAATACCCGTAAAAGCAATAAATGTTTAAGCAAAAAAAGAACAACAACGACCCCGACTGCTTCGAGCTTTGTTGATGACTAAATATTAACAATCCTCACTGTAGTCATTTTTTTTTTCAATTGTGAAATTTTGCGTTTTGTTTTTTCCGAAAGTAAAACTAATATCAGTCAATTTTAAGTTACATGCATTGCTTTAAATAAATTGACAAACAATCTTTTGATGAATTCATTTTTACACTGAGCAAACCTTACAATCATATGTGTCAAGCCCTCAACAACTGCCTTCACTTTGTTCGATTTTATTTTCTTTATTTTTTCGAACAAGACTTAAAACATGACATTAATCCGATAAATATTGACTTAAACGCTTGTAGCGGATTAAAAATTTTATTTACAAAATTTTCAAAGATCAGCCTAATGACAGAGTGACATAATTTGGTCGTGCAATGTTTGCTTAGCTCATGTTCTTTCACTCATCCGAAAACACATTTAACCAAACAAAATTGTTACATGAAATTCGTTTTTTTTTTCTTAGTTGCTATCCACTGAAGGGTTAGGGAGAATATCCCAAAGGGATGGGCTTATACACACATAAAAGACTTCAAAATTATGCGCCTCATCATCACAATTCAGAAAAATAACAACAACCAAAGCAAATTTTCAAAGTTGAAACAGTTTTTTCTTTTTAAGTTCTGAAAGGGGTGAAATCTGGCTGTGTTGTATAGTTTCTGGCTGGTGTAAGGGTGGCTTATGGCAGTTGTTGGATTTAAAATGTCAAGGATTAAAAATGTGTATGATCTTTCAAATAATTGTTAACACATTAAGTTGAATACAGACGAGAAATGGATAGGAAAGCAAACATGCCATAAGTGGCTCAGGTAAGAGTATATTGATATTTTATGCTAAAATTGCATATTTGCTTGTTTACATAAGTCCTAGATGGTAAGGATATAGAAAATTCGTGGCATAAAATCTGAAGAAATCAAAATATTCAAGAAAAATCTCTTAAAAAGCGTAAAAATTGAAAATAAAGTTCGGACACCAGCTCTTTCGTTTCTATTACAATAAATTATTTTTGATGGTTTCTTATCATTGTATCTTATAGATCGAAACCAAATGTTGAATGCAACTAAAAATTAAGCTCATGATTGCTATTATTCATCATAATCCGAACAAAATTTGAAAAAAGAAGTAACAAACGAAAAAAGAGAAGTCAAACCAAAATGCGATTATCTTTTGTCGCATCCAAGGTCGAGTTTTCTTAGAATTTCTATTGTTACCTTTTTTCTCATTTAAAATCCAGCTGTCTCGTTCTTCGTGAAATACAAATGACCTCTACGAACAGAGCTAAAGTAACAACAAGTAAATTAAACTAGATTCTGAAGTAAAAGTAATTTTGCCGATCTATTGAAAACGCACCCCATAAATTCAACGGAGAAACATAATTCCACCGACTCCGTGATGTGCGGGTTGAATTTTCAGATTATCCACCCCGCATTTTTGTAACACCAATACACCAGTATCTACTAGCTGCTAGCTAGTGGTATTTCCAACCGGTGCGAGTAGAATGGCTGGTGGTTCTCGAAAACCTTATACTTCCTATATATAGGAAGTCTAGTTAATATCGTGATTTATTATTATTTTTGCTTGCCTGCTGTTGTTGTACGAGGACATAAATGTACCTTGTTTTTGGCAAAAGTTATAATAATATCCTTCGATAACCCTGGGCACCCTTTTGAATTCAAAGAGCACCAAAAACCAACCCCCTATTCTACCGGCTTGCTCATTATGAGACGCAATTCACTTTGTTTTGTTTTTCTTCCTGAATCCTGCAACGAGAATAACAATACTTCGCCGGTTTTCATGACGAATATGAATGCCTTGTTTTTAACGAGCCCAACTTTATGCTGCTATGCCACTGGTATCAACATTGAGGTAAGGTGGCATACTGAAGGATTGCAAGTATTTTTTTTTTTATTGTTTTCGGTCGACGGGTTGGAAAACCCTTTTCTGTTTTTAAGTATTCAAGCATAAATGGTTATTTTCGTCTGAATCAAGATTGAGGAGAATTTGTGTGTGATTTAGAATTTTTTTAACGGTTGGTTGAGCAACGCACAAGCATTTGACGAAAGTGAAATAGAAAAACAAGGTTTTCAATGTAATTCTTAATTTATTTTGATAAAATGCTAAACCAAAAAGTTGAAATTGAATGTAATGGACTTATGTTCCTTTTTTTCAATTTGAAGATTAAAACAAATTTAGTTTGCTTTGACAGTGTGAGGCTAACAAACATGATTGATTATTCTTGCCAGCAAGGAAAAAGTGATATATCATTCAGAAGTACCAAAGTCAAAGTGTCACCGGTTATTGTTGAAGAATCCTCAAATGATTTGACCATTAATGTCGTTGAATGCTTTTTGAATTGAAAATAACTAGATACTAGGCATATGATCATCTGTCGGGTAATTCTGGAATAGACGAGACAAATGTTCTTGTTAGTGATATTTGCTGATTCGTTTGTAGTGGATTGATGAGTCTTTGACGTCAGGTTATCATTCATTTGTCGCAGATAACACACATTTTTGGAAGCAGAAGTGCCTATTAGATGTAGAAATGTGCTCACATAAAGTCAGCAATAACAGCAGAATGATTTGCTAAAATAAGTATTCAATTAACCTTTAACACATTTTCAATGAGTTTAATCGAATAAATAAAATCATTATCCTTCGGATAAACTGGAGACAGTGAGGGATGCTTTTCAGCAATTGTGTGACTTGGAAAACAGGTCTACCTACCTTCAGAACGCCATCATATGTCGTTCAATGAAAATGTGTGTGCTTACAAACGCCGCCGAGCTAATGGAGGAAGGTCCTCATTTCAACAAGATGTAATCAGGTGTCGATAAATATATCCAATTTTGTAGTGAGATACTTACCGGTTGTGCCAATAGACATCCACGTAAATTTGTTCAACAGCGTGCTGAATAATTCATTTTATCCACAGCTCTTCCGAAATATAGAAAGTTTGCTGTTTTCTTATCCTACCACAAGTTTTGAAACTAAAAATATTCTGAAACAAGGAGCGCGTAACTCGCCTATTCTCTATAATATTTACACTTGCGCATCGGTTTAACAAGTTGTCATTAAAATTTTTCTAAAACGAGGTTTCGATCATTGCTTTGACTGAAATTTGAAAATAAAATAAGGTTAAGAAATGCGAGACAGTTCCGTTCCGGATACTGTTGACTAAAGTGTCCAGATACATCCAAAAATTGGTGCAAGTTGGTCATTGCTGGGCCTCATGGACCGTGGTGAACTTGGTTGGATATACAGAAATGTCATAATGTTTGAATGATAGCTAGCAGTTTCTTCGGCGACTTAGAGTCCTTGTATCGTACCTCGGATTCTTCTACGAACAATATTATTCTAATGAGATTCTAAGCAACTGGATCTAATTGACAATTCCACTCCAAGTAGATTGAGGTCCTCTTCCACTTAAGTGCGCCACCAGAGTCGAGAGTCATCCTCTCCTCCTACGTGCCTCGGGAATAGTGTGGAAGGCTTTCCACTCAATTAGATTGCGATAAGCAAGAATTATTCTTCGTCTGATCACGGCGCTGGTGTTATTGCCCGTGTTAAAACGGAGCCGAGCCGTCGATGTTGAGTGTCCTTCCTCGAAGGCAGGATATACTTCGTTTTTCCCTAATTTACCGGTTAACCCATTTTTGCCGCTTCTGTCTCAATTCTCACAGAGGCGCCATTGACATTACGCTGTGTTCTTCCCATTTTATCAATATCATCGGCGTACACGTACGCACGACAGTGCATCGTCTTGTCGGAATCAATTTTTGACGTCAAAAGATTCTGTAAGCTATTTGCCAACCTTGATCTAGCAGCGTGAATTCTCCATCGTCATTTTGCACAAGCGAACTAGCTTGGCATGGATGCCAAAACTAGACATAGCTTTATACAGTTCGTCTCTGTAGTTGCTGTCATAAGTGGCCTTAAAATCGATGAAAAGGTGGTGGGTATTGATTGGAGTTCATAGGTTTTTTTCCAGGATCTGCCGTAACACGAAAATTTGGTCGATGGTTGACTTTCCTTGCCTGAAGCCACATTGATAATGACCATTCAGATTGTTGACGAAAGGCTTCAGACGTTCACATATTAGGGCAGAGAGGATCTAGTAGGCGATTTTAGTAGAGTGATTCCTCTGTATTTCGAGCAGTTGAGAGGGTTTCCCTTTTTCAGGATCGGGCAAACAATGCTGAGGTTCCATTCATCTGGCATGCATTCCTCTGACCATATCTTACAGATGATTTGGTACATGCTCCTATCTAGCTCGTCGCCTGCTGCTACGAAAAGCTCGGCAGCTAGACTATCTGCTCCAGCGGCTTTGTTGGATTTCAGCCGTGATATTGACGTTTTTACTTCACGGGTTCACGGAATTGTTTACTATCATCGTGTCCGATGAAAGGCTCCTGTCTGACGGCGGTTTTTTCTTTTTCGTCGCTGTTATACAGTCTTCAGAAGTGGTCTTTCCAAATCTCCAACATTGATTGCGATTCTACTATGATGTTCCCTCATTATCTCTGCAGGCATCGGTTCTTGCTCGATGCCCTTGAGCCAGCTGTTTAACCTTCCGATAAAACCTCCGAACTTCATTCCTGCTGTTGGCTCTCTCAATATCCTCGATCTGACGCTTCTCAAGCTCTCTCTTTTTTCTCTGAGAAGACGGCGTTCCTCTCTCCTCTTTCGCTCGTAGAGCTCACGAGCAGCTCTTGTCCTTCTATGCAGCGCCGCTTTGTATGCCTCCTGCTTGGCTGCATGGGCCTGCCTGCATTCTTCGTTAAACCACGTGTTTCGTTTTGATGGCTGTGTGATTACATTAGAGGCGGCATCTCAAACTGCTTTCTGACAATGTTGCCACTGATCTTCGATACTTGATGTTGGAGCGAAGGATCTGGCGATCTCTTGCGATTGTAGCCGTCCGGCGTTGAATTTTCTTGCAGCCTTTCCTTGCTTTGGCCGTTGTCGGAACCTTAATGGATGTTGAGATGTGGAAACTAGGTGCACTGCAGCAAAATCGATCAGCAGGAATCCGTTATCAGATGTGGTGTCGTGCAGGCTGTGCTTTCCGACCGTTCCACCAAAGATGTCTTCTTTTCCCAGCTTTGCGTTAAAATCGCCGAGGAAAATTTAAATGTCATAGCTAGGACATTGCTCGTATGTTTTGTCGAGGAGCTCGTAGAACTCGTCTTTGGTGTCGTCGTTTTTCTCTTCTGTGGGGGCATGCGCACATATTAGGCTAATGTTGCAGAATTGAGTCTTGATTCGGATTGTCATGATGCGTTCGCTTACACATTTGAAGCTCAAGACTTTTTGCCTGAGTCTGCTTCCCACGACAAATCCGCATCCAAAGGGTTGCTGTTATAACTCTCGATAACAATCACCATAGTAAGTGTCGCAGTTTCTCATCCTCCTTTTGCCCGGTCAATCCCCTCGCATTTCCTGGATAGCGGTAATGTCTGCTTTGTAGCAGTTGAGGGTCTCCGCTAATCAGTACCTAAATATATAAAAAAAGACAGTGGCCCGACAGCTCTTGAAGAGCCAAGGTCTAATTGGCTTACTCTCATCAACAATTCTCTAGGTGAGTATGAAGAATTGAGGGGACCTACAATTTAACGCCGATTCCGAACGACAAAGTTGAGAAGCACTTTTTCATGACAGATGATATTCTTGGAAGTTTTGTCAGTACCTACCTGTCTATCAAACCGATGTAAGGTACATACTCGAATCGTATTGACTTTTATTTTCGTTTCAATAGGCCATCTTTTCTGTAGGACACGTGCGGCAGATCCATTGATTGTTATAATAATTGAAAAACACTCATTGCACTTCAAACATTCATGTCCATCATTGATCAGCTGTAACGAATTTTAAACAATAACTTTGTTTGTAACAAGCCCTAAGCTGCCGTGAAACCGCCAAAATCAAACAAACTATAAATTAACCCGACAAAAAAATGTCACATTCATTATTAACGTTCTTTACAAACTGACTCCGCATTAATTAAACACATTTTTTTTTGTCTAACAATGACAACTCCTGATTCCCCGTTGAGTTAACTCATTCCAGTGAATGCGTCGAAGTGTCAGCAAAACTGAATACCATTTGTAATTGCCTTACTCAACAAGGACATAAAGAGGGCGAGTTATAATGATTATTTTATGCAAAATAAAAAATAAAACGATGCGCATAAATGAAATAAAAATGAAAGGATGCCTTCTCGTTCGTGGATGCTTTATGGTTCTAGTAAAACAAACAGAAAATTCCTGTCGATTTGTTATCCTGCTCGTGGTATGATGGCGGCGAATAGAAAATAGGATAGAACACAGTGAGTCGCAGAAAATAATTTAAATAACAATGAAGTGAGTATAAATTAGTTTTATAATGCTACTTCATTTTGAGAGCAAACATAGCTCAAGGCTTGCATTGGGTAGATAATTGTGTATTCATGTAAAAAAAAAAATAAAAATTTTAAACTGTTAGAAGCTGGAACGGCAGGCCTTTTATGTACCTACATTTGGATTGAAGCAATGAATTCTTGTTTTTCATGTATGTGTCTATGGGCACACATTTTATTTATGGAGGTAATTCTAACGTTCAAAACATTTAAATATTTGTCAAAATACGATTTTCGTGGCAGTATTGGTTGAGATATAAAAACTTTTCTTCCTACAGCTTTTGAGATCAAATTTCGAGTTGAATTATCCATTGAATTTCCCAGATGTGTTCACCGAGTGAAGGGTCAAGAATAGTAGTTGATGGATAGAATGAGCTTGACTACAGTCCGTTGTGGACTTGGGCCTCAATCAACAGTCTCCGCCAGCCAGCTCGGTCCCTAGCTAGCTGTCTCCAATTTTTTCACTCCAAGTTGATTGAGGTATTCTTCCACTTGAGTGCGCTACCTGAGTCGTGGTCTTCCTCTCCTCCTACGTCCCTCGGGAATAGTGTCGAAGGCTTTCTGGGCTGGAACATTGGTGTCCATCCACTCTAAATGACCGACCCATCTGAGTGTCTGGACCTTGACTCTTCTGGCTAGGTCCATGTCGTTGTTACAACCCGAATATGTTATATCTTCTTCGCCATTCCCCTTCAATGCACACGCGGCCAAAGATGACCCGAAGAACTTCCCTCTCGAAACAGCCTAAGGCACATTTATCCGATTTTGTCAAGGTCCATGCTTCTTCTGCAATTTTACCTTTGTTGCTCGAGAGAGGGCTTTTCCACTAAATTGCTTCCTAAGCCCAAGAAAACAGCGATTAGCAAGAGTTGTTCTTCGTCTGATGACGGTGCTGATGTTATTGCCCGTGCATATAGCGGAGCCTAAGTAGACAAACTATCCTCTCGACCTCGAAGTTGTAGCCGTCAGTGTTGGGTGTCCTTCCTCGAAGCCAGCATATACTTCGTTTTTCCCTCATTTACCGCTAAACCCATTTTTGCCGCTTCTGTCTCTATTCCCACAGAGGCGCCATTGACATCACGCTTTGTTCTTCCCATTTTATCAATATCATCGGCGTACGCGAGAAGTTGAACAGATTTTTGGAAGATAGTGCCTCTGGTATTGACGGTGGAGTTCTGCACTATCTTCTCAAGAACCATGTTAAAGAAATCGCACAACAGTGCATCGCCTTGTCTGGATTCTTTTCTTGGCATCGAAAGATTCCGTAAACTATTTGCCAACCTTGATGGAGCAGCGTGAGTTCTCCGTGTTGGCGAAAGGCTTCAGACGTTCACATATTACAGCAGAGAGGATCCTGTGGGCGATGTTAAGTAGACTGATTCCTCTGTAGTTGGAGCAGTTTAGAGGATCTCCCTTTTTCAGGATCAGAGCTTGACTACCCTTAATACAATTTTGTTTTCCAATTCAATAAAATTGTCATCAATTCTCTTTTGAAATCTTAGCTTGCTTGAACCAATTTCACAAACCCAATTTACCACATGAATTCCAAAAAACCACGACAGGCGTCATGTCATGTTTACAAAGCTTACTCAAACTGAAACTGGTTGTTCTAGAAATTCCTTCATGTTGTTGATCTTATCACCAACATATTTGTCAACTAACTTGTTTCGCTCATCATCTCGAGTACTCCTTATTATGGATAGCCCTTCTTCAACTCTCCCAAGAGAACAAAGAAAATATTATCTCCATCAAAATCAATGTAAGAGAGCATTCCCGGGAGGATAATGTTTGTAATTTAAGTGTACATTTTCGGTTTCTTATCACCACTCTTAATCGAAAAAAATAAAATAAAATTGTTTTTTATTGCCAATTCTAGCATGTATCAGTTTGTAACTTGCATTTCTAATGGATTCTTTTACAAGGGTCTAAGATTTAGTTCAAAGATAAAACGAACCCTCAACGCTTAAATATTCATCGGCGACATATACAAAGTTACTATATTCTAAATGATGCTCAGTTCTTCCAAAAAGGACCAAGGACCAACCCCATTTTTCATAACAATGCTCGTACAATTGAAATGCATCAGGGTGCGCAAATTCGGATTGGGACACATTGGCTTTTGTGTCATTTTTATCCTGCTATGATTTTCTTTTGTCAGTACAAGCGATTTGAAGTAAGTCCTGACACCTTATGACAAAAAAAGAGAGAAAATGTCTTTGAATTTGGTGCAGTCCACTTTTACTGTCATTTTCCTAATTTGGATCAAATCAGTCTACTGAAATAATCTCACAAATGATTTTTGAAATGTTGAAATGGGGTTAGACGATAACAATGGCGAATACTACAAAACAAAAATGTGTTGTGTTCTTCTAGTATAGAAACAAATGGATTACAGAAGAGAAAAGCTCGAAGATTATACAAAGAAAACTCTTCAAAGCATTGAAAAAAATCTTTGTAAAAGTGCATCTCGGATGACAATTAGATTACATAAATTGATATTTTGCCTATACATTTTCAGATCTCTTAAACTATGTGTTATAAGGCAAAGGTACCTTCACCCGTAATAACATTGTTAAACTCTAAATTTCTGTAAAGTTTTGTAAATATAATGCTTCAGGAGCTTTTAATGAAGCCGGTTGGTCTTTTCTTTTGAAGAGAGGGCGAGGTCCAATGAAGTGCAAGATATTATCCGATTCAAAATTGGATATGAAATGAAACACTTCTTTTTACTTGCGACATATAGAATATATGGCAAGTATTGAATTCGTAAAAAAAAAAAAATTTCAGTTGAGGATGAGATATGATATTACGATGATAGAGAAGTCGAAAAAAATGGGTCCGGCGATTCCGTCTGTCTGTCTGTCGGAAAGTTTACAGGCATTTACAGGCTTAACTACTGGTCCGATTGACTTCAAATTTGAAAATTAGAGGTTTGAGCAAAAAGTCATATCCCAATTTTTTTATTTTTGTTTTAAGATCAAAATTTAGGGTAGCCACCATACGATTTTTTTGGCCAAAAACCAAAACTTTTTTTTTACAAAAACGGCCCGAACGATTTTTTTTAAACTTCCTCGAGTTTAATTTTTTCAAACATTCATGTGTTTTATGTAAAAAAAAAATGTTTGTATTGCTCCAAAACGGTACCTCCCATAGAACCGTTTTTTTGTTATTAGAATTTCTCGAAAACTGAAAGTCTGATCAGCGTAAGTTTTTTTTCGACAGTAAGTTTTGTTTTCAAAAAAATTTCAAATTTTTTTTTGGATTTTTAAAAAATATTTTAAACTTTTTTTTTCAAAATTGTGTATCTCAAAAACGGATCAATTTAAAAAATCCAAATTTAAGTATAATATGTACATTTACATGGTCTTGAAAACTGCATACCCAAATTAATTTTAAGATATTTTTGAAAAATTGTATATATAAAAAATTAATTTAAAAAAAAAACGGCTCCGACGATTTTCAAAAAAAAAATTCAATAAATCAAGAATAAGGTTTGAATTTGTTCGGCATTTAAATTTTTGGAATGAAATGTATATATGAGGCACATTTCCAAATTTTAATTTTTTTAATAAATTCTAATTATTTTTATATATATATATTTTTTTTTTGAGTTAAGTGTAAGCTGGAAGTAAGAGTGTAATCAGAATTGCTTAAAGTGTATCTCTTTTTTTAACACTACCTTTTGCAATTTAAGTAATCATAAATATTTAGTTTTAGCATGCAGGAGCAAGTTCGTACGACCCAGTCGTGCACATTTTTTATTTTCAAATTTAATCGATACAAAGACTTAGTAGGCCATGATTATGTTTTCATACAATAGAGAATAGAGTTAAACATAAAATAAAATAAAATCGACTCGGGATCACACAACATACAGTTGTCCATGTGAAAAGCAATCCGCATCTAAATCTCAACCACACAATTCTAAGGATTGACCTTGAGCTTTATTGATTGTGATTGCAAATGCCAATCGAATTGGGAATTGCAAACTTTTTTTGAAATGGTATATCGGTCGGGATCATGGGTATTCGAGGAATGAGGACATCTTCACCTATGAAAGGCCTCGGTAAAACCACTACGTTATTCATTAATTTCTTAACTACAAGTCGTGTGCCGTTGCAGGGTTTTGGCTGATTAATATTCCGCAAGGGGATAATTGGCACATCTATTTTCAATTTTAATATGTGTGGTGGTATCCCAGACAGATGAAGTGAGTTTAAAAATTCAACGGTGTCTGACTTATATTTGAATACTGGATTGAATAACATTATTAAGTTGATAGACATCTTTATTCTTTGCGGTGAGGATAGCTCGTTCACTAAGCCAATCATGATTTCTTTGATTTATTTGAATGTCATGTCAAATTGTCAAATCCTTTTTCCTTATTCGTCTAGAGTCTAGACATCTCATCGACTGGCAGCTGACCGTTTCCAATTTCCAGTAACTGTCGTGAAAATACCTCAGCTGATGGATAAATCTGCAACTGGACACGCATACTCATAGTCAACTGCAATGTACGTACGTGCCGCCATAGTGTTGAATATTTCAGGCAAGCATTTATTTCGTCGGCAGGTGTCAATTACATTTACGAAAAATTACAGGCAATGTTTGCCTATAAAATCTCCTGCGAGCAATATCAATACATTCCCTAATGGTTGAACGTTTCCACGCAAATCTCGTAACGATGGATCAAGAGCTTCAAGCTATTTTTTTATGCGCGATCGTGCATTCATCCCAAACAATTAGTTTACATTTTTGTAATACTTTTCCCATACCGGATGCTTTGGAAATATTGGCAACTTTAGAGCTGAATGCGCAGTTCTTCCACCTGGTAACAATGTCGCAGCTATTCCAGACGAAGCAAGAGCTATGGCTTTTTTTGATAGAACAGTTTCTAGAATCAATCTAATGAGGAATGTTTTACTAGTTCCTCCTGGAGCTTCGAAGAAGAATATCTCCCCAACTCCGTCATTTATTATTTACACAATTATGATCCATAAATGCCTTTCTGTTCACGCGTTAATTTGGGAATGTTCGATTGGACATATGCCATGAAGATCATTAAAGTTGTAACTCTGTTTATGGTGTAAATCTAAATAAAATATGGAAATGGGAAAATTGAGCAACAAATTGTTGTGGATGGTGTACTATACACTATGATACTCGAGAGAACATAGAAATGTTGCGGAACAAATCCGGTCATTGTTTGTTCCCATGTACCCAAAAATCACTGCCGAAATGCTCAGCAAGAAGCTGGCACATTTGATAAGAATATACATCGGCATTAAAAAATAACAGAAAAACAAGTGGGGCAGGAGCGCTCAAGCCATGGCATCTGCAAGACGCCGTGGACGAGTTTTTCCAAAACGACGAAACAGTAGAACAAAGCCGGCAAAATATCGGCTGGATCCGACTTTACAGGTTAGTTGAATGACCCAAAATGTATGGTTTTAATTAAGATTTTTTAAATTCATAAGCTATACGGCGTCCTACTCCGTTTATATTTTTATTAACTTCCCAGAGGAAGATATTGTAATGGGTCCGATTTTGTGAATCTCCAATTTTTGCATATCTCCATGTTTCGAGGTTACAAGGATCCGAATCAAGCGTATTTATTATGTTGTGTGTGTATGTGCGTATGAGCGTTACGTTTTTTCAGCTCGATTATTTCACCACTCATCGTATTGTCATAAAATAAAAATAAAAATCATTCGACGCGATACTGTGTTGTTAAGAGCTAATTAGGTTTTGGCCGGAATCGGCTTAGCGGTTTTTTAATGGTAATCAAAAATCTAAGACAACCCTAATATAATGTAAATTTTGATAATTTCTGCAATAATTTCAACAATAACGCAACAAATCTTATAGTTAGAGTGAAAAAAAAATACTAGAATATCATAGACTATATTTGATTACAAGCTGACCCACCAAACGCTGTTTTGCCATATAAATGTTAATCTTCGGAAATTCGAATCCGATTAGAAAAATTCATTCAATAATATAAAACTAAAATATTCAGTAGTAATAGTCTGTATTTTACTGTGAAAAGTAGTTGTACATGAGTCCGCGAGTTTGTACGACCAACTTTTGACAGATGGTGCCAGGGTCGCACTCATATTTTTAACTATATTTTGTTTTCCTTTCAGATGACCTAAACTCCAAAGAAAGATTCTACAAAACCTTCGTCCTCCAAGACCGCAAGTAGTGATAATAGTCACTATTATCACCAGAAAAACGTGCAATTGAGGTCGAATCTCATAAACTTCATCTTCTGAAGCAAGCCTCAGAGCTGGAAGAACGAAGGCTAAGGTTTCAAGAAGGCAAGTTGAAGCTCACGGAGGAAAACTACAAAAATTTTATTCAGGTCCGCGAAAGAGAGCTGTTTGTCGAAGAGGATCGGAGAAGATTGTTCCGAGAGCTTCTTAACAAAAAAAAATCTTACTTACTTACTTAAGGTGGCGCTACAGTCCGTTGTGGACTTGGGCCTCAATCAACAGGCTCCGCCAGCTAGCTCGATCCTTAACTAGTCGTCTCCAGTTTTGCACTCCGAGTTGATTGAGTAGAAGAGGCTAGGAGAAGCTGTTTGTCGAGAGAAAGCGCCTGGACTTATTTTAAAAACATCAAAAGGAGGCACTCGAAGTTGAACGGAAGAACTTTGGAATCGGAAGCAAGAAGGTCGAGACTCCGAACGAAGTCTTCTACTTCAAATACTCTAAGCTGGAGTTAACGTGCAAAAAGACCACTATTATCACTGATAATAGTGATGAACGCC